>RQTK01000840.1:173870-201040 GCA_003991915.1 Elysia chlorotica
TCGAATTCCATAATATTTATGTCCTTCTTGAGCACTCAGTAATCCTCGCGCTGTGATTAAACTACGGTTTTGATTATCACAGAGTCTACCTGCTCTACATCAGCCATACCTTGAAATAGATTTCAGTGCATTGATTTTTTATATCATACCATAATTGTTCTTGTTGTAGCTTAGGAGTCCATGTGAAGCTATACCGTTAGACAAGGTTATGATTCTCACAGAGTCTACGTGCATCTCTAAACGCGCGGGTTCGAATTCCATAATATTTATGTCCTTCTTGAGCACTCAGTAATCCTCGCGCTGTGATTAAACTACGTGTTTGATTATCACAGAGTCTACCTGCTCTACATCAGCCATACCTTGAAATAGATTTCAGTGCATTGATTTTTTATCCATACCATAATTGTTCTTGTTGTAGCTTATGAGTCCATGTGTAGAACAAGGTTATCAAGCTCATTATCTTCACTTAGTTGTTTTTTTCTTCTTTAAAGTCAGTGTTCATACATTCATGTATTTAATTCTGGATTTCTAGAAAGTAATTTAACTCGTATAGCATATGTCTTAGAAAGTAAGATTCACTGCTATAGAAAATCTTTTAAAAAGTAAGATTCACTGCTACAGAAAGTCTCTTAGAAAGTAAGATTCACTGCTACAGAAAATATTTTAGAAAGTAAGATTCACTGCTATAGAAAATCTTTTAAAAAGTAAGATTGCTGCTATAGAAAATCATTTAAAAGGTAAGATTCACTGCTATAGAAAATCTTTTAGAAAGTAAGACTCACTGCTACAGAAAATCTTTTAGAAAGTAAGATTCACTGCTACAGAAAATATTTTAGAAAGTAAGATTCACTGCTATAGAAAATATTTTAGAAAGTAAGATTCACTGCTATAGAAAATATTTTAGAAAGTAAGATTCACTGCTACAGAAAATATTTTAGAAATTAAGATTCACTGCTACAGAAAATCTTTTAGAAAGTAAGATTCACTGCTATAGAATTCGAAATTGCGAGCCGTTTATTTTAATTATAAATTTATTATTGATTGGTTGACAGTTTTCAGCGCGGCTACTAAGAAGGGCTTTCCCACAAAAAGTTCTGGTTTTCTCTGATCTTACATGAATCTGATTGGGTCGCTGAAAGTTCTGGTTTTGTCTAAAAGTTCTGGTTTTCTCTGATCTTACATGAATCTGATTGGGTCCCTAAAAGTTCTGGTTTTGTCTAAAAGTTCTGGTTTTGTCTAAAAGCTCTGGTTTTGTCTAAAAGTTCTGGTTTTGTCTAAAAGTTCTGGTTTTGTCTAAAAGTTCTGGTTTTGTCTAAAAGTTCTGGTTTTGTCTAAAAGTTCTGGTTTTGTCTAAAAGTTCTGGTTTTGTCTAAAAGTTCTGGTTTTGTCTAATCTTACATGAATCTGATTGGATCTGATCTTACATGTATCTGATTGGGTCCCTAAAAGTTCTGGTTTTGTCTAAAAGTTCTGGTTTTCTCTGATCTTACATGAATCTGATTGGGTCTGATCTTACATGAATCTGATTGGGTCTGATCTTACATGAATCTGATTGGGTCTGATCTTACATGAATCTGATTGGGTCTTACATGAATCTGATTGGGTCTGATCTTACATGAATCTGATTGGGTCTGATCTTACATGAATCTGATTGGGTCTGATCTTACATGAATCTGATTGGGTCTGATCTTACATGAATCTGATTGGGTCTGATCTTACATGAATCTGATTGGGTCTGATCTTACATGAATCTGATTGGGTCTGATCTTACATGAATCTGTTGGGTCTGATCTTACATGAATCTGATTGGGTCTGATCTTACATGAATCTGATTGGGTCTGATCTTACATGAATCTGATTGGGTCTGATCTTACATGAATCTGATTGGGTCTGATCTTACATGAATCTGATTGGGTCTGATCTTACATGAATCTGATTGGGTCAAAACTTAATAAATCTGGTTATGTCTGATCTTACATGAATCTGATTTGGTCGGATCTTACATGAATCTGATTGGGTCGCTGAAAGTTCTGGTTTTGTCTAAAAGTTCTGGTTTTGTCTGATCTTACATGAATCTGATTGGGTCTGATCTTACATGAATCTGATTGGGTCGCTGATCCTACATAGAGATGGATGAACTTTGGCCCTGGATGTTTAGCATACGCTTGGCAACTGCAGTAAACGGTGGGCGGCTAGTCAATGGTTTCTTGCTTAACTAGTTTCTGTTGTAACGTGCTCTTTTTTCGTTTGGCCTCAACCAAGTGGTACTGCCATTACTGGAGTAAGGGGTGCCACGTGACGTGTTGTCACGCAAGATACACTTTATTGCTATCAATTTTACGAGCAATTACCATAACATAGACAGAGACATAGACATAAGACAGATACATAGACAGAGACATAGACATAAGACAGATACATAGACAGAGACATAGACATAAGACAGATACATAGACAGATACATAGACATAAGACAGATACACAGACAAAGACATAGACATAAGACAGATACAGAGACAGAGACAGAGACAAAGAGAGGAATATAGGCCGACAAACAAACAAACAGACAGACACAGACAGAGACAGAGAGGGTACTATTTGGAGCGTGACCCAGAACTCGCTCTGTGTGTCGGCACAGGTCGGCCATGGTGGAGCGCGCTACCTGGAGTTGTACTTCCTTGTGTTGATGGCGCAGGCGGCCAGTGGGGCGGGTCAGAGCGGAGACAGCGGGTCTGGCGTCTCACCCTAGCACGGATTGGTCTACTTAAGATCACGTGACTTTGACACTCACACAGCAGTTGAGAGTCACTGGCCTCTTTAGGTTTTACCGCTCAAGCCAGATGTACGGGCCTGTCGTACCAAACTAACTGATTAGGTTGGCATCCCAGGGGTACAACTGGTTCCATCGACTTAATGTAAAGAACGAGCCTGTAACGACTTACGACTTCTGGTCCTGGACCAATGGTGTGTTCAGTGTTCCCGCCTGTTTGTTGCTTTGTTTGTTTGTTTGTTTGTTTTCTGCAGACTTCCATGCTCTTCCAGCCACGTCCAGGCAATGACGTGGACTTCCGGTGTGTGATGCGCAGGTCTGAAGGACCGGGATCTGGTCAGGTCTGACGTCATGCCTGACGGAGGCTGTTAGGACCAGCTCGAGACGCTGATGGCACCGGCCGACTTCTGCAGATGTGCTGGCAGTCGATCAGCACACGTGAGGCAGGGCAACACCTGGGGGGGGGGGGGGGGTTCGATTTACTCCTTCATTACGAAATGCCGATTTGGATTTGGAAAAGTTTGGAATGAAAGAAAAGAACAGGCAGATTGGGGGTGGGGGGACACGAGATAATTAGTGGAGACAGAGATAGACAGAGAGAGAAAACAAGAGATAGAGAGAGAGAGAGAGAGAGAGTTGACGGGCTTGGGGGGGGGGGAGGGGGGGTCTGAGGCTGTAATGGTGTAATACCCCAGGCCTCAGCAGACTTGACACAAGTGCCAGACTGATGCGCAATGCTCATTACTTTAGTACCGACATTCTGGGGCAGCAGGCGATGCCTCACACAGACTGTCGACTCGGGCAGAGCGAGGGCTGAACCAGGGCGCGCCACCGGGTGCTTAAGAAAGACTGACACACAGGTAATGAAAGAAACAGAGAGACAAGAGCTTCATTACGCGGGTGGTGAGCACTCTGTGGAGATTTATCACAAGTTCTGGGGTGTGTGAAACACCAAAACAGTCTCAGAGAAATTGTAAATTATCATAACTTATTTTCTATGTTACATCTTCTTCATTTACTGATAGCACTCAAGTAATGTTTAAGTATATAAAAACACAAGGAAAAGGAGAAAAAGGAGGGGTTAAAACAAGAAAAAGAAAAGGTAGTACAACAACAACAACTCAACAGCAACAAGAACAAAAACAACAAAAATCACAACAGCAACAGCATCAACCAAAAATAATACCATTTAGAATATAAATAAAATTAACAACTATCACCACAACATTAACAATAAAACACTGTCTTCAACAACAACAACAACAGTTCAAAAGTACAAAAAAAACGACAAAAATTAAATAAATACTCAACAATAGTTCAACAACAGCAACATCAACAGCATCAGCAGCAAAGACAACAGCTTATGTACAACATCAGCAACAATTACCCAACAACAACAACAACAATAACTCAGCAAAATCAACAAAAACCACTTAACATTATCAACCTCTAAATAAAACTACTCAACAACATTAAAAACAAAAACAACATAAAAGAACTACTAAACAACAACAACATCAACAACAACAACAACATGATCAATACCAACAACACCACCAAGAGCAAAACAAATACTCAACAATAGTTCAATAACAGCAACAACAACAACAATTCAAAAATTTCAACAACATCAACACAAACAATTTGAAAATTACTCAACAATAGCTCTTAATAAAACAAAAACAACAATTACTACGCATAAACACCATTAACAACCACTCATCAAAAACAAAAACAACAATTACTACGCATAAACACCAACAACAACCACTCATCAACGTCAACAACTACTGCTCAATAACATCAACAACAACCACTCGCCAACGTCAACAGATACTGTTCAACAACAACAACAAAAACAACTACTACTCAACAACATCAACAAAATCAGAAACAACTACTTAAAAACAACACCAACAAATCAACAACAACTTAACAACATCAAAAACATCAACAAAGACCACTCAATAACATAAACAGCAACTATTCAACAACATCAACCTACGAAAAAAATACTCACAACACTAACAACATCAACAACCTAAAAACCAACTACTCAGCATTAACAACGTGAAAAAAATTAACAACAACAACTAGTAAATCACAACGACTCAATAACTATTTCACAACATAACCAGCAACAAAAAGTTCTGAACAAGTACGCAACAGCATAAATACCATTATTTACTCAAGAACACCAACAGCATACTCAACAACAACGACAACAACAAAAACAACAGCAACATACACATCAACATCTACTTAACAATTACAACAACAACTTCTACTGAACAACACCAACAACAACTTCTCAACAACATCGACAAAGTTACTGAACATCATGTACGACAAAATATCCAAATATATCAATAAATAGCATTAACTACTTGACGACATCAACAGCATCAACAAAAACTACTATAACAATAAAAACTACTCAACAATACCAACAACAATTCAACAAAAACAACATCATCAGCAACAGCAACTACTCAACAACATGATCAACATCAACAATAACTACCTAACAGCATTACCATATAAAAACAAACTAATCAACAACAACAACAACAACAACAACAACAACAACAAGATCAACAATAAACCAACGATACGCGTATTATTCTGAATTTCTTCGTTATCTACAATTAGTGAACTCATCTTTTTATAAATACAGTGCCTTTTTTCTAAGCTACTGCAAAGACTGTCAGCTTAAAATAGATTAATTGTGTTGACCTATTTTCACCAACATTCTGAAGAATCTGAATGCTGAATGCTGGGTGTGGGAGTATAGCCTAAACATGTGGCCACATGGGGAAAACACTCGTGGAATAACCCTAAATCACAGATTGGGCTTTTTTGCTTTTCTTTTCTCGTGTTTGGTGTTTTAGGCTATATTTATTCCACATTTATGTGCGTTATGTATACATATCACTTGTAATTTTGTCAGTATGTCCATGTCAATATGTCCTTGTCAATATGTCCATGTCATTATGTCCATGTCAATATTTTCATCCCAATACGTCCAAGTCAATATGTCCATGCCAATGTCCATGTAAATGTGTCCATGCCGATGTCCATGTCATTATGTCCATGTCAATATTTTCATCCCAATACGTCAAAGTCGATATGTCCATGCCAATGTCCAAGTCAATATGTCCATGTCAGTATGTCCATGCCAGGGTTCAAGTCAATATGTCCAAGTCAATATGTCGATGCCAATGTCCAAGTCAATATGTCCATGCCGATGTCCAAGTCAATATGTCCATGCCAATGTCCATGTCAATATGTCCATGCCAATGTCCAAGTCAATATGTCCATGCCAATGTCCAAGTCAATATGTCCATGCCGATGTCCAAGTCAATATGTCTATGCCAGGGTTCAAGTCAATATGTCCATGCCAATGTCCAAGTCAATATGTCCATGCCATTGTCCAAGTCAATATGTCCATGCCAATGTCCAAGTCAATATGTCCATGCCAATGTCCAAGTCAATATGTCCATGCCATTGTCCAAGTCAATATGTCCATGCCAGGGTTCAAGTGTTGAGGTCAATATGTCCATGTCAATGTCAATATGTCCATGCCGATTTCCATGCCAATGTCCATGTCAATGTCAATATGTCCATGCCGATTTCCATGCCAATGTCCATGTCAATATGTTCATGTCAATGTCCAAGTCAATATGTACATGCCAATGTCCATGTCAATATGTCCATGACAATATGACCATATCAATATGTCTATGTTAATATGTCCATGTCAATATGACTGTGTTAATATGTATTTGTCTATCGTATATTCATGTCATTATGTTCACCTAAACAAACCAGGCGCATGTATTAGACCAATGTTTTATGAATTTTCCAGTGCCTTCAATATAATAAAATGGTAACAATTGATATATCTCGTTTTGCTGTGAAACTGTTCATATATACATTAGAATGCAGATATGAACATGAAAAAAAGTTTGTGTCTTTGACAAAAGACGCAGATGATACTGGATATTAAATGATAGTTATGTGACATAAACCATATGGCCCTGAATATTAGTAAAACAAAAGAAAATGGTAATTTAATTTTGTAAACAAGATAAGAATCTGGAAAATATAATAATTAAAGGGAAATAACTTTAACGTGTAAATAAATTATCCTACTTTGGAGATGTTCTAGACAATAAACTCACATGGAAATATACTACAGATGTAATTGTAAATAAACTCACATGGAAATATACTACAGATGTAATTGTAAATAAACTCACATGGAAATATACTACAGATGTAATTGTAAATAAACTCACATGGAAATATACTACAGATGTAATTGTAAATAAACTCACATGGAAATATACTACAGATGTAATTGTAAATAAACTCACATGGAAATATTCTACAGGTGTAATTGTAAATAAAGTCAAACCAAGGATGTACTGCTTACGGAAACTCAAATCTTTCAACAATAATACACATTGTCTACAAATCTTCTAATCATCAATGGTCAGCATTGTATTCATTTTTGACAATGTCTGTTGGGGAAAGGCAACATCCAAAAACAAGACAAGGACAGACTGAACAAAATTGTAAGAAAGGCAGGGGGAATAATCATCCAGACATTCAAACTCACATAAAGGGACACTGCATGATTAGACATCTACTGCGCGTGAAACATATGTCTTAGATAATTCTAGTGTGGCTGTTGTTTGTGTGTGTGTGTGGTCATATTGCTTTTTAATTATGCATTATAATTGATACATTTTTCACATGCATTAAACCAGAAAAAATTATGTGCAAGATTATAATCAAATTTTAGATAAAAGATAAATGTAGAAAGTTCTATTATGACACACAATTTTACATTCCTAAATTAAAATTGTTATCTCTTTTTATAATCAAACAATATCATACTTTTCTGTGTATGTACGTGTGTGTGTGTGTGTGTGTGTGTGTGTGTGTGTGATAAACATAGTCATTGGTGCATGTTATGATTTTTCAAATTGTTTAACCTAAGAACAACTTAGTGCACTATTCTTATCATATTCACTGTAATGTTTGACGGGCTCGAGATGAGCGACGGTTTCACTGACTAGTGCAAATGTTTGTCCACCTCATTGAAATCAAAACCCATCAGCACGCAGAACGGAGGGAGAACGGAAGGAGAACGGAGGGAGAACGGAAGGAGAACGGAGGGAGAACGGAAGGAGAACGGAAGGAGAACGGAAGGAGAACGGTTCTTGAGCGCAAAAAAAGAAGATATTTTATCTCCTTGAGCTGCCCAGATATGTCCACATGGAGTCGTATGAAGTGCTTCTCGCGGCCTCTCGCGGCCTCTCGCAGTCTCTCGCGGCCTCTCGGAGCCTCTCGGAGCCTCTCGCGGCACTTCCCAGGCCAAACTCGGAGAACTTCCGGACACTAAATATATCGGAGAGTAGGGTATGGAAAGGGGGGGGGGGAGTAGCTGTAGCATCGATCTGGCAGGCCGGCACTTGGCGCGGGAGACAACTCGTGGAAAAGCCGGCAAAATCTCGTTAGGGAGGGACAGCCCGCTGCCTCATACAGGGAGAGGTGATGGACGGAGAGGGATAGAGAAAGAGGAGAGGACAACATGGAGAGACAGAAAGGAAGAAATGGAAAAATAGAATGAGGAAAATGGAGAAAAAAAAGAGAGTGTGTGAAAGATAGAGATAGAGAAAAAGGGAGAGAGAAAGAAATAAAAAACAAAGAGTGAAATAAAGAAATCGAGAAAAAGAGAGTAGGAGATAGAGAGGCAAAGAGAGAGACAGAGACAGAGAGAGACAGAGAGATAGAGAGATAGAGACAGGACAGAGAAAGAGAGAGAGAGAGAGAGAGAGAGAGAGAGAGAGAGAGAGAGAGAGAGAGAGAGAGAGAGAGAGAGAGAGAGAGAGAGAGAGAGAGAGAGAGAGAGAGAGGCGTAACTCGGCTTTAGCCCCTCAATCATCATAGCTACATCCGCCCTGATCAACTGTGTGAGGCAAGCCAGATTTTTATGCAGGATTTCCGCGCGTGTGGCATTTTGTGTGTCGCTCTCTCGCTCCAAATTCAATTACAGAGCGTGCCGACGATGATGATGTTGTTTTTTCTCTCCTCTGTGATAGCATTTTGTTTGAAGTGTTCTTACTAGTAGTTCTCTGTAGAAACAGATTTAGATAATGGAGGAAAAGACAAAAGGCCCATAATAAAAAAAAAACACGCCTAAAACTTTGGAATAAGGAAAACAGAAAAAGAGAGAGACGGAGATAAACATATAGACATTTACAAAGAGAGAGAGAGAGAGAGAGAGAGAGAGAGAGAGAGAGAGAAGAGAACGAGAGCGAGAAAGAAGAGAGAGAGAGAGAGAGAGAGAGAGAGAGAGAGAGAGAGAGAGAGAGAGAGAAGAGAGAGATAGAGAGAGAGAGAGAGTAAGAGAGAGATAGAAAAAGAGATAGAGAAAGAGATATATAGAGAGAAGAGAGAGGGAGGAGCAGGAAAATGAAGGGTAACATAAAATATTGCAAAATGAGGAGAAAAAGGTTGAGAGAATTTTAAAGAAAGACAGAAACTGAGTTCCTACAACAAGAGAGGCAGTAAGGAACCAAGAAAACAGGAGGGTTCTCTAAGGATAGTCTTTTGTTTGCATTTATGACTGACCTAATCCAATCGCAAATCAGACAAAGTTTTGTGAGCCCACTCCGCTGGTGCAGTGGTTACTTGAGCGTTGCTCTGTTCTCAAATCGACCCCCCCCCCCCCCCCCCCCCCCCTGCCGCGGCACCTCTCGTCTAGGCACCAACCCCCCCCCCCCCCCCCCCCCCAGTTTCTGGGCTGTCACTGTAGAAGGCCGTCATACAACAGCATTCTTTATTTCTAAACGAAAGGGAGACCAAACAGACGTTCTGTATCTCGCCAGGGTAACAAAAGTTAGAACACAACTACTTTTGGACGGGGGTATTTCTGAGTGTTTTGCTGACATCTGATTTTTGCGAATTATTGCGAATTAGCGGCGCTGGCGTGACTGGATTGGGTTTGTTAGTGCGTGTGTGTGTTAGTGTGTGTGTGTGTTAGTGTGTTAGTGCGTGTGTGTGTTAGTGTGTGTGTGTGTGCTAGTGTTGCTGCGTGTGTGCGTGTGTGTGTGTGTGTGTGGTTGGGGGGGGGAGATTACTGCAAATCATCGGGGCTGGCGTGACTGGATTGCGTTTGTCGCCAATCATGGAAGGCGTCATTCTAGTAAATATTTAGTTTTGGGGTAAAATTGTTGGAATTTTTTCTTGAAAAATATTTAAATAATACATTATTTTTATTCAATCTTTATCCAAAAGGGGATAGTTGTTGATGCCATCTGAAACATTTTATCTGTTGTTTTAAAACGTTTTTATCTGATACCCGAAACAGCTGAACATAATCTACGATGCTGGGGAACTGTAGGACGTCATTCTCAGGGTAATCTCACTGAACTGTAGGACGTCATCCTCAGGGTAATCTCACTGAACTGTGGGACGTCATTCTCAGGGTAATCTCACTGAACTGTGGGACGTCATTCTCAGGGTAATCTCACTGAACTGTGGGACGTCATCCTCAGGGTAATCTCACTGAACTGTGGGACGTCATTCTCAGGGTAATCTCACTGAACTGTGGGACGTCATTCTCAGGGTAATCTCACTGAACTGTGGGACGTCATTCTCAGGGGAATCTCGCTAAACTGTAGGACGTCATTCTCAGGGGAATCTCACTGAATGTAAAAACAAGGTTTTCCCCGGTGACCCGTACTGTGGAGTTGCGAAATGTGGTACCTAGAGCTATCAGGTCAGATGTAGCATATTGGTACCCACAAGTACCGCCTGCCACAGGACACCCGTTGGTCTCCAAATACAATGAGGACTGATAATTCATATGCCACCATCTGGACGCCTCTATGTCACATATGCTGCGATCACACTGTATCTCGGCACTATGTCACATATGCTGCGATCACACTGTATCTCGGGACTATGTCACATATGCTGCGATCACACTGTATCTCCTGACTATGTCACATGTTCTGCGATCACACAGGGTCAACCAGAGGTCGTGTCTCCATCGTCCTCCAGGCAGTGTCACGTGACCTAAATCACCTACACCCCCACTCTGACTGTCCTTGCTACTGTTTCTGTGGAACCGCTCTCTGGTCGACCTGGTCTCACTGTGGCACTCGACAGGCGCCAAACTCTGGTCGCTGAGACCTGTGTAGCGTGACTGGCGCAACAACAACTGGGTGTCATGTGACTGGCGCAACAACAACTGGGTGTCATTGTTTCAGGTGCTAAGCTCCGGCAAACCAAGAAATCTTCAAGTATGAACGATTCGCATCTTTTCAGAACCAATGCATACATAATAATGCACGTACCTCCCTTCACAAAACAGTCCAGTGTCACAATCCACAAAGGACAGGAGCACGACAAAAAACCCACGAATCAAGCCAAGCTTAATATGTTACCTTACCACTAACCAAGTATAATTGAGTATATTACCTTACCACTAGCCAAGTATAATTGAGTATATTACCTTACCACTAGCCAAGTATAATTGAGTATGTTACCTTACCACTAGCCAAGTCTATTTTAATATGTTACCTTAACACTAGCCAAGTCTATCTGAGTATGTTACCTTAACACTAGCCAAGTCTACCTGAGTATGTTACCTTACCACTAGCCAAGTCTACCTGAGTATGTTACCTTAACACTAGCCAAGTCTACCTGAGTATGTTACCTTAACACTAGCCAAGTCTATGAGTATGTTACCTTAACACTAGCCAAGTCTATCTGAGTATGTTACCTTAACACTAGCCAAGTCTACCTGAGTATGTTACCTTAACACTAGCCAAGTCTATTTTAGTATGTTACCTTACCACTAACCAAGTCTATAAGTATGTTACCTTAACACTAGCCAAGTCTATCTGAGTATGTTACCTTAACACTAGCCAAGTCTTCTTGAGTATGTTACCTTAACACTAACCAAGTCTTTATGAGTATGATACCTTAACACTAGCCAAGTCTACCTGAGTATGTTACCTCACCACTAGCCAAGTCTACCTGAGTATGTTACCTTAACACTAGCCAAGTCTATTTTAATATGTTACCTTAACACTAGCCAAGTCTACCTGAGTATGTTACCTTAACACTAGCCAAGTCTATCTGAGTATGTTACCTTAACACTAGCCAAGTCTTAGTATGTTTCCATAGCAATAACCATGTTTGATTGCTCCTCTTCAACCCACCGATTTCGGCATCCACTCGCCCTATAAATCTAGGGTCATGCACGCTACCTTCTGCACCAGCCACAACACGCAGAGAAAGCCCGGTCCCTAGCCCAGCCTCAAACTCTGTTCCCCACTCAGCGCTCGCGGCTAAATGACTTTGCGCGCGGGCCTTAATGCGGTTTTCGATGTCTGCGCTACAAGTTAAGGGCGGGGGCCGATGACTGGCTGCCAAAACATGAGTTCTCAGACCTAGAGCCGGACTGGGGCTGCCATGACGCGCACGGCAATGCAATTACTGGAATGGGGAAGGCGCTCCCTGAATTCTCGAGTTTTGATGAAGCGGCGGTGAGGGAGAAAGAAGTCGTCAAGAAACCCAGTTGTTGAAATGAACGAGAGAAAAAGATTATATATAGAGAATGAGAGATAAAAAGATAGAGAGACGGACAGAAGAATAAAAAAGAGAGAGACATATAGAGAGACATACAGAAATAGAGAGAGGCACAGACAGTGACAAAAAGATAGCGAGAGAAGGAGAGAGAAGAACAGAAAGATAGAGAATAGAAAAGAGACAGACACAGATCTAGACACCTAAACCGAAAGTTGTGAGTAAAACTGGGACTCCCTGAGCTTGCTATTTATGGGGGGGGGGGTTGGACTGGGGGGGGGGGGGGGGAGCCGGCTAGGGATAGATAACAATGGAGGGGGAACCAGTTTAACACCCGCCTCTGGTGGGTGTTCTGGCTGTGGTTTAGAATACCCTTGAGTGGCCCCCACCCTCTCTCTATCTGTTCCGTCTCTATACTCCTCTAATCCCCGCCTTTAACCGTTCCGCCCCCCCCCCTCCTCTGGCTCTAACCGTTCCGTCTCCTACCCCTCTCCCTGGAGAGCCCATTAACGTATTTCTGGAGGAGACTTCTGGAGTATCAAGTTATTTCCCCTGGGGCGGCAAGGTGAGTGCTGCGTGAGTGAGTCATGACGTCATCTTCAGGTTTCCGGGACTCCCCGGTGAAGCCACAGGACCTGGTCTGGTCAGTGAACCGGAAGTGAGACTGGTAGCCCGCTAGGCGGCGCCGCTCTCAGGTCGGTGTACAGTGACGTGCCTGCCTGGGCGGAGGTCTACCTGGAGAGGTGGGAGATTCTCATTTAGAGTTGAATCTGGCCGTGGGATAAACTTTATTTCTGAATACTAATTACAATGATGGTTAGTTTTAAAATAAGGCTGCGGATAAACTTTATTTCTGAATACTAATTACAATGATGGTAAGTTTTAAAATAAGGCCGTGGGATAAACTTTATTTCTGAATACTAATTACAATGATGGTAACTATTAAAATAAGGCTGCGGGTAAACAAATGTTAAATCTGGTACAAGTAAAATGTTTAATGTAGACTCAAGTTTAATAAAAATTAGTTTACTTAAGGTGCAGTATTGGAAAAAGGTTAACATCTCTAGACCTCCCTCCATTGTTATATCTTCTTGTATCAATATCTGCATGTCTGTCAATTACTAGACTCCTCCCCCCCCTCCCTCCATACACACACACTTTAACAGACATACGCACACATGGGTCATATCTAACTATTTATCTACCTTTCTATCTATCTATCTATCTATCTATCTATCTATCTATCTATCTATCTATCTATCTATCTATCTATCTATCTATCTATCTATCTATCTATCTATCTATCTATCTATCTATCTATCTATCTATCTATCTATCTATCTATCTATCTATCTATCTATCTATCTATCTATCTATCTATTAAATTTATCTATCTTTCTTTCTATCTATCCACCCATCTGTATGTATCTCCCCCACTCTACATCAACAGAGGAGCTGCGAGCCTGATAAACCGCTGTTAAACTGATTGCTACCTGGACCCCTGGGGCCTGCTTGTTTAACGGCCATGAATATTCATGCGGCTGCCGGTTATCAGATCGACCTGGGGGAGACTGGTAGACCAGTCCTGTACGGCTATAGATCTGGGCCATAAACCAGCGCCTGTGGGAGGACTGGTAGACCAGTCCTGTACGGCTATAGATCTGGGCCATAAACCAGCGCCTGTGGTCGTGGACGGACCCCGAGGCCGATGCCAGACTTACCAATACAATGGTCAGACGTGACATTGGCTGGAGAAAGCGAGGCACTGAGGCCGATATTCCCAAAATAACCGGAATGGATTCCCGGCAAAAAGCCAACAAAATGGCTCCGGCATCGGAATGAGCTGTCTGAGTTTTGTCCCCAGAGTCAGTCTGTGGAGGTAGGTCAGTAGCGGAGATTCCCGGAGTAGCAGTCCTGGGGGGTGGACAGAGCGCGAGATCCGCTTGTTTATTCATGGCTGGGGTTTGCGCCCAGGCTTGACCGCTGTCCTGCAGCGTCCGGCCGGCCAGGGCTAGGAGACTGCGATGTATTGAGGTCAATGCGCAGCCCCAGGTCGGACTGGGTGGGATCGTGTCCCAACATTTCAACATGGATGTCCAGGTGAAGTTTGAGGCGGCTGTAAACAAAGTTGGCTACAGGTCTGTGGGTATGAGGGCTACAGGTCTGTGGGTGTGAGGGCTACAGGTCTGTGGGTGTGAGGGCTACAGGTCTGTGGGTGTGAGGGCTACAGGTCTGTGGGTGTGAGGGCTACAGGTCTGTGGGTGTGAGGGCTACAGGTCTGTGGGTGTGAGGGCTACAGGTCTGTGGGTGTGAGGGCTACAGGTCTGTGGGTGTGAGGGCTACAGGTCTGTGGGTGTGAGGGCTACAGGTCTGTGGGTGTGAGGGCTACAGGTCTGTGGGTGTGAGGGCTACAGGTCTGTGTGTGTGAGGGCTACAGGTCTGTGGGTGTGAGGGCTACAGGTCTGTGTGTGTGAGGGCTACAGGTCTGTGTGTGTGAGGGCTACAGGTCTGTGGGTGTGAGGGCTACATGTATGTGGGTATGAGGGCTACATGTATGTGGGTATGAGGGCTACATGTATGTGGGTGTGAGGGCTACAGGTCTGTGGATGTGAGAGCTACATGTATGTTGGTATGAGGGCTACAGGTCTGTGGATGTGAGGGCTACATGTATATGGGTGTGAGGGCTACAGGTCTGTGGATGTGAGGACTACATGTATGTGGGTATGAGGGCTACATGTATGTGGGTGTGAGCGCTACAGGTCTGTGTGTGTGAGGGCTACATGTATGTGGGTATGAGGGCTACAGAACTGTGGGTGTGAGGGCTACAGGTCTGTGTGTGTGAGGGCTACAGGTCTGTGGGTGTGAAGCGTGCTGCATGTCCAGGAAAGACAACTCTAAAGGCACATGCTTTTCTCAGTGTTTTTTTTTTTTACTCAAACAGCGACATATTGTAATGTTTCTGCCATGTTTACTGATATCCACTATCGTTCCCCTCTAGTTTCTGAAGAAATCTAACTTCCTACAGTGACTGTTTGTAAGTTTGGTCCATTAGTTTGGCCCATTAACTTAACCTCTTGTTTGGCTTGGTGACGGGGAGCAATCTCAGTTACTTTCGGCTTCTCGACCCTCAGGGCCACGCCTGCAAATACACGGGACGATTTGAACAAACGTGCCTGGAACTGGTCACGCTGTGGACTGGACTTTTAAACTCTCATCCCTCATGCCCTAATGCTGCTAAGGTGATTTGTTCTTGAAGATTTTAAAGTAGGAACGGTGTGTGAGTATCATCTCGTATTGATGTTAAGGTTGTACTAGGTTCACACGGGGACTAGCGGTCAAGTGGTCAGTCCAGGCCGTTCTGAGAGTGACCAGTGCTTCTTCCAGAGAGTCACAGCCTCACATGTTGTTTCCCCAGGGATACTGCCTGCCAGACGTGAGGCTCGACCCGCACCCTGACCCGGCGCTCTCAGAAAACCTCAGATTTTCGTCCGGGTCTCACATCTCCCTGATCGGTGCTGTGGAGATCTGTCGGCCGGAAATTGGACGCCGCATTAACAAACATGGAACTGCCAAAACTCAGGATTGGGGGTCATCTCTTTGCCCCGGCCTTCTCTCTCTCTCTCTCTCTCTCTCTCTCTCTCTCTCTCTCTCTCTCTCTCTCTCTCTCTCTCTCTCTCTCTCTCTCTCTCTCTCTCTCTCTCTCTCTCTCTCTCTCTCTCTCTCTCTCTCTCTCTCTCTCTCTTAAACAATACATATTTTTTATCATTTTAGATACACGTGCTTATGTTAGCTGACCATATAATATCAAGCTCAATCAAAGCATGAGCTACAAAACTTCTCCTTTATATACATGACACATTTCACAAGTCTTGTTTCCCATTTCACATTCCCTGCGCGGTTTCCTCTAATCCGGGGGTTGGTGGTCAATGTGGCAACATTTGAGCATCTCTAATGGCAGCTCCATGTAAATACGCCAGTGTTGCAGAAAGGAAAGTTAGAGCTTGTAAGAAAATGAGCCGTCAACAGACCAGTAACTGGAACTTTTCCACACGCCATACACTGTCTGTATATACATGCACATAATTATCATCATGGCATCTTTGGAAGTTAGAGATCAGCGGAGATTAATGAAGTGAACACTAGAGTCACGGAGTAGAACTAGAAGAACCTATATAGGGAGCCGTTTGAATGATGAAGTGAACACTAGAGTCACCGAGTAGAACTAGAAGAACCTATATAGGGAGCCGTTTGAATGATGAAGTGAACACTAGAGTCACGGAGTAGAACTAGAAGAACCTAAGAGAGAGAGAAAGGCAAACAGAGACAGAGACAGAGAGAGAAAGGCACACAGAGGCAGAGACACAGAGAGAGAGCAGAGACAGAGAAATAGAAAGGCAGACAGAGGCACAGAGACAGAGAGAAAGGCAGACAGAGACAGAGACAGAGACAGAGAGAGAGAGATAAAGGCAAACAGAGACAGAGACAGAGAGAGAAAGGCACACAGAGGCAGAGACAGAGAGAGAGACAGAGACAGAGACAGAGAAAGGCAGACAGAGGTACAGAGACAGAGAGAGAGAGAAAGGCAGACAGAGACAGAGACACAGAGAAAGGCAGACAGAGACAGAGACACAGAGAAAGGCAGACAGAGACAGAGACACAGAGAAAGGCAGACAGAGACAGAGACACAGAGAAAGGCAGACAGAGACAGAGACACAGAGAAAGGCAGACAGAGACAGAGACACAGAGAAAGGCAGACAGAGACAGAGACACAGAGAAAGGCAGACAGAGACAGAGACACAGAGAAAGGCAGACAGAGACAGAGACACAGAGAAAGGCAGACAGAGACAGAGACACAGAGAAAGGCAGACAGAGACAGAGACACAGAGAAAGGCAGACAGAGACAGAGACACAGAGAAAGGCAGACAGAGACAGAGACACAGAGAAAGGCAGACAGAGACAGAGACACAGAGAAAGGCAGACAGAGACAGAGACACAGAGAAAGGCAGACAGAGTATAGGGAGCCGTTTGAATGATGAAGTGAACACTAGAGTCACGGAGTAGAACTAGAAGAATCTATATAGGGAGCCGTTTGATTGAAGTGAACACTAGAGTCATCGAGTAGAACTAGAAGAACCTATATAGGGAGCCGTTTGAATGATGAAGTGAACACTAGAGTCACGGAGTAGAACTAGAAGAACCTATATAGGGAGCCGTTTGAATGATGAAGTGAACACTAGAGTCACCGAGTAGAACTAGAAGAACCTATATAGGGAGCCGTTTGATTGATGAAGTGATAGGTGGCGTCCGTGCGGAGAGAACAGGAGACACACACACTGAGAGAGAGAGAGAAAGGCAGACAGAGACACAAAGACAGAGACAGAGAGAGAGAAAGGCAGACAGAGACACAAAGACAGAAACAGAGAGACACAGAGAAAGGCAGACAGAGACAGAGACAAAGAGAAAGGCAGACAGAGACACCTACTCAAACGGAGAGAGACCGAGAAGACACCGAAAAGTCGGAGTTCGGACGTTACTCAAACTGCTGAGTTCTTGTGTTGTTGTTGTTGCTGTTGTTGTTGTTGTTGTTGTTGTTGTTGTTGTTGTTGTTGTTGCTGTTATTGCTGTTGTTGTTGTGGGTTGTTTTTTTTTTGTTGTTTATTTTTCGAAAGAGGGAAGAGATAAAGAATAAAAGAGAAAGAGAGAAGGAGATAACGAGATGAAGTTAACACGTCGGGTACTTGAGTTTCATTCAGCGGTCCTGTCTCGGGGAGGTAACTGTCGATATTTCCAGGCGAGCGGCCGGCACAGGTGTGTTATCTCCCTTGGCCCGGGCCACGGAGTCTCTAGATGGCGCTAATCGCCAGAGACAGTTAAACTGCCTCGTGCTGCCGTCATAGCTCCTCATAATGTGTGGCAATGTGTGGCATCACTCACTAGAAACTCACCAGAGACAGTCATACTTAAAGATAGCCTCGTGCTGCCGTCATAGCTCCTCATAATGTGTGACATCACTCACTAGAAACTCACCAGAGACAGGTGTAACTAAAGACAGCCTCGTGTTGACGTCATAGCTCCTCATAATGTGTGGCATCACTCACTAGAAACTCACCAGAGACAGTCATACTTAAAGATAGCCTCGTGTTGCCGTCATAGCTCATCACTAGAAACTCACCAGAGACAGTCATAACTAAAGATAGCCTCGTGCTGCCGTCATAGCTCCTCATAATGTGTGGCATCACTCACTAGAAACTTACCAGAGACAGTCATACTTAAAGATAGTCTCGTGCTGCCGTCATAGCTACGCATAATGTGTGACTTTACTCACTAGAAACTCACCAGAGACAGTCATACTTAAAGATAGTCTCGTGCTGCCGTCATAGCTACGCATAATGTGTGACTTTACTCACTAGAAACTCACCAGAGACAGTCATACTTAAAGATAGCCTCGTGTTGCCGTCATAGCTCATCACTAGAAACTCACCAGAGACAGTCATAACTAAAGATAGCCTCGTGCTGACGTCATAGCTCCTCATAATGTGTGACATCTCTCACTAGAAACTCACCAGAGACAGTCATAACTAAAGATAGCCTCGTGCTGACGTCATAGCTCCTCATAATGTGTGGCATCACTCACTAGAAACTCACCAGAGACAGGTGTAACTAAAGACAGCCTCGTGCTGACGTCATAGCTCCTCATAATGTGTGACATCTCTCACTAGAAACTCACCAGAGACAGTAATAAATAAAGAAAGCCTCGTGATGACGTCATAGCTCCTCATAATGTGTGACATCAATTAATAGAAACTCACCAGAGACAGTCATAACTAAAGATAGCCTCGTGCTGACGTCATAGCTCCTCATAATGTGTGGCATCACTCACTAGAAACTTACCAGAGACAGTCATACTTAAAGATAGCCTCGTGCTGCCGTCATAGCTCCTCATAATGTGTGGCATCACTCACTAGAAACTTACCAGAGACAGTCATACTTAAAGATAGCCTCGTGCTGCCGTCATAGCTCCTCATAATGTGTGGCATCACTCACTAGAAACTCACCAGAGACAGTCATACTTAAAGATAGCCTCGTGCTGCCGTCATAGCTCCTCATAATGTGTGACATCACTCACTAGAAACTCACCAGAGACAGTCATACTTAAAGATAGTCTCGTGCTGCCGTCATAGCTCCTCATAATGTGTGGCATCACTCACTAGAAACTCACCAGAGACAGTCATACTTAAAGATAGTCTCGTGCTGCCGTCATAGCTCCTCATAATGTGTGGCATCAATTAATAGAAACTCACCAGAGACAGTCATACTTAAAGATAGCCTCGTGCTGACGTCATAGCTCCTCATAATGTGTGACCTTACTTGCGCCTAGGCTGTTACATAGTCGTGTTCACCAAACCGGCTGTTACCGGCTTGGAGAAAGTTCTAGAAACAACTCAAAGTTTGATTAGCCTTTGTCCAGCAGCTCGCACACATGTTGTGCGGGTTGATACGTTCTTGTTTTAGCGTCTTTGTGTATTCCTCAACACACCTTCTGTTTAAAAATAACGGTTTTCAATGCTTGTACCTTTCCAAACTTATGTAAATACATTGTACCCTCAAATAGTGCGCACATAAGGACGAGGCTCTGGGTTGCACGGCGTGAGGTTATGTAATTAATATTTATACAGAGACAGAGAGAGTGAGTGAGTGAGTGGGTGAGTGAGTGAGTGAGTGAGTGAGTGAGTGAGTGATTGAGTGAGTGAGTGAGTGAGTGAGTGAGTGAGTGAGTGAGTGAGTGAGTGAGTGATTGAGTGAGTGAGTGAGTGAGTGAGTGAATCAGAGAGTGAGAGAGAGAGACAGAGAGAGAGAGAGAGAGAGAGAGAGAGAGAGAGAGAGAGAGAGAGAGAGAGAGAGAGAGAGAGAGAGAGAGAGAGAGAGAGAGAGAGAGAGAGAGAGAGAGAGAGAGAGAGAGAGAGAGAGAGAGAGAAACAGAGAGAGGTGAAATGGAGATAGACGCGTCTGTTGTTGTTTTTTTCCAACAGACTCTATGAGTGTCCATTAGCGATCTGAGTTTCCATGTAGAAGGGAAAGAACTGTGCATAGTCAGGGGATTGTCTTGTTTTCCTTCACTTTAAAAAATAAAGGGAAAAAGTGCAACTATTACTTCCTTGGTGGGTATTTTTCTGGGTTAAATTTAAGGGGAACAGCCAAATCTACTAAATGTATAAAATCAATTCTAGATTATGCCCCTTTGATTATTCTTTGCCAGGAATCCTGTAACAATCTTCAGAGTAAGAGGGCAGCTAACAACTACAACAAACGAGATTGTAGTCAGACGTTCAACACATGGTGTTTTGACGTATATGCATGGAAAGGGTAAAATTTGGTGTTTTGGCCTGAATACAAGGAAAGGGTTAAATTTGGTGTTTTGGGGTGAATACAGCGAAGAAGTTATGTCCCTTCTTCTTATACCGTTCTATTTTAAACACAATGCTTACGCCTTTCTTCTTATACCGTTCTATTTTAAACACAATGTTTACGCCCTACTTCTTGTACCGTTCTATTTTAAACACAATGTTTACGCCCTTCTTCTTATACCGTTCTATTTTAAACACAATGCTTACGCCCTTCTTCTTGTACCGTTCTATTTTAAACACAATGTTTACGCCCTTCTTCTTATACCGTTCTATTTTAAACACAATGTTTACGCCCTTCTTCTTATACCGTTCTATTTTAAACACAATGTTTACGCCCTTCTTCTTATGGTTTACCTCTTCTTATACCGTTCTATTTTAAACACAATGTTTACGCCCTTCTTCTTATACCGTTCTATTTTAAACACAATGTTTACGCCCTTCTTCTTATACCGTTCTATTTTAAACACAATGTTTACGCCCTTCTTCTTATACCGTTCTATTTTAAACACAATGTTTACGCCCTTCTTCTTATACCGTTCTATTTTAAACACAATGCTTACGCCCTTCTTCTTATACCCTTCTATTTTAAACACAATGCTTACGCCCTTCTTCTTGTACCCTTCTATTTTAAACACGATGCTTACGCTATTTTTCTTGTCCCTGTGCCATGCCTGAGTTTAGCTCCATGCATAGACATATAACTCTATGGCTCCATGCTCCTGGTGTTGGTGGGAGTCCTGTGTTACCATGACACCGACTATGACGTCCTTTGGTATGAATATCGCTCCTCCTGGCTCCAGTCCAGCCAGTTTGGCAGAGTGACAAGCAGAGCACGTGACCAGTGGCTGTCAGAGCCCGGACCAGAGCCAGCACTGGTCAGCCTGAATGAATGGTTTTCATACACGAGTCTTCTCTCTCACCACCGACTACCTCAGTACCTGGTTCAAATCTGTAATGGGCACATCGCCCAGCCTGAGATACCTGACTGCAGAGAAGTGAGTATGCATAAGCTGTGAACATTGCGCCAGCCAACATGCCCTGGTTCATACATTGTGATCGAGCTGAACAGAAGTTCATAGTGCCGTAGCGTTCAGACAGTGTTGGCAGGCGTTGCTTGTCGCTCTCTTATTCTTGAGCCCTGACAAATTTAATCGATTCGTTCAAGCTTTTTTTTTCATGCCACTTCTCTCCCCCCTAAACCATTCTATCTACGGTTGTAAATATCCATGAGCATGTCTTTCTAATTACTCTTTCTCTCTCTAATATCCATCTCTGTTTGTACGTCTCTTTATGCTCTCTCTCTCTCTCCCTCTCTCTCTCTCTCTCTCTCTCTCTCTCTCTCTCTCTCTCTCTCTCTCTCTCTCTCTCTCTCTCTCTCTCTCTCTCTCTCTCTCTCTCTCTCTCTCCCTCTCTCTCTCTCTCTCTCTCTCTCTCTCTCTCTCCCTCGCTCTCCCTTTATCTCCACCTCCCCGTCCACTTCTCCCTACGCCAGCCGTCAGCCCACAGAGCATCGCAAAGTAGAGCCAGGTGTGTTCAATAAACATTTCCACAACAAGGTTGCCCATGTTTCCCTGGACGCCGAGTTGTTGCGGTCCGTCCTGCACTAGCCACTGGTCACTAGCCACTGGCCACTGGTCACTAATTGAATCCACCGAGTGGGCTCACTCAGACTGGGCAGGCGGCCTTACGTCACGTGACTGTGGCGCTCACACAACCTGGAGGTGGTACTTTAGGTGGTACTTTAGGTGGTACTTTAGGTGGAAGTTTCTCTAGAGTTGGATGCGCACAGTGCAAGCTGTGAGAGTTGTACAGGAGCTCACGATGCAACACGTGAACTACGCGTATTGACACATTCAACCTGGACACGGATTTCTCGCAACATTCTACAACCGTTGGGTTTCTCTGATTCCTTCTGACACGAGAGGAAAGATTCCGGACCTGAGGCTAAGCCTACAGGAAGCGCGGTGCGGATTGTTCGGTAGCACGGAGCCCCAAGCGACAGGTCGGGGGTTGCCGGATGGCCAGTCAAACTCTGGATGTGTGTCGCTTCTCGGCGTAGTCTCTGGCGCTAGAGATTTACCAAGGAGTGAGTTAGATCACTGGGCCCAGCACATGTCCAGGTGTTTCCTACAGATCTAGAGCGACTGGCGCCGTGTGGAGCGGTCTTGCCTCCAGGGACATTCCCCTGTCAATGGCCGCCACTTTCTCTGGCTGGTCTGAACATCTCCGAGACGATATCATTACCAGGTTTGGTGAAATTATTCGTTATTCGTTATCATGTACATTATCCTCGTGATCAAAAGATTTGGATTTATTTTAGCAGAATGTGTTAGATTGACCAAACATTCAACAAAAGAACAAACTCTGAAGCAGAAGTCGGCGACACCAGTTCGCGGTGGACCTAAAGAAACAGAAATGAGAGGCGCTTACATAAGGTCACATAAGGGTTAAAGATGCCCTAACCATCGGGCTCAGTGACATAAGAGTAGCCTACTTGTTTTACAAACCTAGCCAAGGCGGGTTCGAATCCGTCACAGTGCAATACGAAATAACAAGGAGACACGAAAGGCGCATAACTTGGATGTAACCGGAAGTTGGCAGTGGAAACACTTGCTGTAAAAGCGATTACTCCTCTGAAGGCTCTTACAAGGTGCGTTTTTACCATCGAATTCGTCAGTTGTCAACACAAACGAAAATAATCCAAATTCCGTGTAGATCAACGTTTGTGTGCAAGTGGTGAAAGCACTAGAACAGATCCTATTGATACTGGCGGAACTGGCGTTCAGGTTGTCAGCATAACCAACTCTCTCTCTCTCTCTCTCTCTCTCTCTCTCTCTCTCTCTCCGCACCAACCAAGCGCTAGCCTGTCAGTTGAAGTTTAATCATTTCACAGCGCCAGAGATCGGCACCAAGCAGAGAGCGTCATCTGTGTAAGTATGTCTTCTTGTGTCGTACCAATCGTTGTTATCACATGTAGCGGGATGTGGGATACACCACACGAGAAGGTTGCAGTTGTCAGTCAGATGAATGTTCAATCCGGGAATACAAAACCACAGACAAAAGTCGCCTCTTCGCTTCTCTGGCGATTCTGGGTCGGTAATTTTATTTTCATCTCACGATTTTCAAAAAAAAAAAATTGTTATACCAGTGATGCAGCAATGGGCACATAAACTTGATTTGTTGTTGAAGTTTGTCCTGATTCTGAGTGTCACATTTCCTCTTATGATTCTTGATAATTTTCGGCTTTAAAAACAATAATAAAAAATAAACACACATTTTACAGAGACATTAATGATCGTTATTTAGAGTTACGAATGTTCTGCTTTTTCTACGGCTGCGGTTGGCACACGTTCCGCCCTCTGTGACGTGAAATCAGCCAGACAACACCAGTCGGCGATGTACTCAAACAAGATGGCGGCCACGGGGTTCCCGAGTTCAATGTATGCGAGTTGCGATCCCATTTGGTTTACAGTGAGGCTGGGTTTGAACCTGAAACTGCTCGCATTGTAGGCGATCTGGGAACCAATATCTTTTAATGTTATGATGGGATATAAATAGACATGATGCGCCTGCCAGGTTGTTTGCGGCAGGTAATCTGTATCTTTACCTGGTCGTATGGCGTGCGTGTGTGTGTGTGTGTGTGTGTGTGTGCTTACGTAAGTGAGCTCTGAACATCTCAGGTAGATGCTAGACCAGAACACCTATCCTAAAAAATGGTCTCAGTGCGCACAGCAAGGTAAATTGTGTTGTGAGGAGAGGGGAAAGGGGGGGGGTACCCAAGTACCTGTCTCTAGCAGGTAATCTGTATCGTTACCTGGTCGTATGGCGTGTGTGTGTGTGTGTGTGTGCTTACGTAAGTGAGCTCTGAACATCTCAGGTAGATGCTAGACCAGAACACCTATCCTAAAAAATGGTCTCAGTGCGCACAGCAAGGTAAATTGTGTTGTGAGGAGAGGGGAAAGGGGGGGGGGGTACCCAAGTACCTGTCTCTAGAGATCTAGATAAACGAACCGTGGCAATATGGCCAGGTTGAGTGGGTGTAGGTCCAACACAGACGAGGTATGGTTCGGGGTTCGGGTACTCTGTTCTCGAGTTATGGCCAGGGTGAGTGGGTGTAGGTCCAACACAGACGAGGTATGGTTCCGGTATCTGAATATTGCGTTAAAGCAATATTTGAAATTGATTTGCGACCTGGACTAAACACAGAACATTGTGGGTGTGTCTATTGGTGCAGCAGTACTAAACTTGTATAAACCTGGGAGGTACAGTCCGAACTTCTGTCTGGCCAAAGAAGAACATTCTAGTGGATCTGGTCGCGACAGAGCGGCCGGTTATTGCATCAGTGGACGCCATCTTAGTGTTCACACAAACATCAACATTGTATACAAAAGTCCTTCACATACAAAGTATTTATGTAGAGGAACTAAAGATAGCGACAGGGAGAGGGAGATAGAGAGAGATAGAAAGAAAAAAAAAGAGAGAGAGAGAGAGAGAGAGGTAAAGAGTGAGAGAGACGAGAGAGACGGGGGATTGTCAACAGAGCCATACTATAACTACTACTAAAAGGGTATTGATACACCAATAAGAAAAAATTACTAGGCGGGCTAAATGTACACAGGAAAGACCACTGACAATATAAAATGTGCCATATATAGGACACACACCACTAACAGGACCAACATCACCCACTGTGCCATTGTATGGCTCACTAAAAAACGCCATTAGTTGTTTTTTTTGTTGTTGTTTTTTTTGGTAGATTTATTTTTATAAGCGTAAGGCAACATTGATCTCAAATATTGTTTAAAATGTGAGTCTTGCGTTCTAGACGGTTAAAAGCCAGAGACCATTTTTAAATGGATTAACGTTCGTTACACCTGCCATAGAACATATTGATATAGTCTATTGGTACAACAACTATAAACCAGTTTAAAACTGACTATTGGTACACCAACTATTATAATAAACCAGTTCAAGACCGACTATTGGTACACCAACTATAGACCAGTTCAAGACTGACTATTGGTACACCAACTATAAACCAGTTCAAGACTGACTCTTGGTACACCAACTATAAACCAGTTCAAGACTGACTATTGGTACACCAACTATAAAACCAGTTCAAGACTGACTATTGGTACACCAACTATAAAACCAGTTCAAGACTGACTATTGGTACACCAACTATAGACCAGTTCAAGACTGACTATTGGTACACCAACTATAAAACCAGTTCAAGACTGACTATTGGTACACCAACTATAAACCAGTTCAAGACTGACTATTGGTACACCAACTATTATAATAAACCAGCTGCACAATTACTTTTGATACACAGAGACGATTTCCAGAGGAACTAGTTTAACACTATCGTTTGACTAAAGATCCATATTGATACTTATCGACAACTTTCTTTTTATAACGAAAAAAAATGCAACAATACATGATGCATCACCTTCCTCTGTCAATACTTAGAAAATAAATTATTCATTGTAAGTTTCTAGACGAATGTTGGGGAGCGACCATGGTCTCTGCTGGAAAACAAAAAAATGTTGTAACTAAGAGAATTTTTATTTTAAGAAAATGCAATTACCTTCGGGAGTTAGCAATCTCTGCTTAAGTTTATTACATACAACATATTATTATTATTGGTAGCAGGATAATTTTCTGTATGAGAATAGTTTTATAGGCGTTCTTGTACAGCCTCTCTCTCCTCTCGCACCGCGGGCGTTGATTGAGAGAGTCTAGTCTCAGGTGATAGAGTCTAGTCTCAGGTGATAAAGTCTGGAGAGTCTAGTCTCAGGTGATAAAGTCTGGAGAGTCTAGTCTCAGGTGATAAAGTCTGGAGAGTCTAGTCTCAGGTGATAAAGTCTGGAGAGTCTAGTCTCAGGTGATAAAGTCTGGAGAGTCTAGTCTCAGGTGATAAAGTCTGGCCCAGTTTGATACGTGTAGACCTGGAGCTCTGCTGGCAAGCCCCGCTGTGCTCTCTCTTACCGAGGCCACAGGTCTGAGGTCTAGGGTGAGTTTCCAGCAGGGCCGGCCCAGGTTTGCCCGCGTCTTGTATCAGGTCTTGATCTATCCAAGCTGGCGCTTGCGCTCAGGCTGTCTAGCTGTCTTCTGTTATCCCACCTCAACCGACTCTTTCTCTCTATATATATCTCTTTCTTCTCTCTCTCTCTCTCTCTCTCTCTCTCTCTCTCTCTCTCTCTCTCTCTCTCTCTCTCTCTCTCTCTCTCTCTCTTTCCTCTCTCTCTATCTCTTTCTTTCCTCTCTCTCTCTATTTTTCATCTCTCTCTTTCCTTTCCTTCACATATAACAGTGCCCACCCCGCGTCCCCCCCCCAACCTAACGTTACCGTGCTCCAGTGAACAGGCCGCTATCCCCCC
>RQTK01000840.1:201094-211421 GCA_003991915.1 Elysia chlorotica
TGCTGTGGCTGCATCAGCACTGATTGATGCCAGGTCGGGTGAAGAGGTGAGCAACAATTCTGAGGCTTCAGTATTTCGACGTGAGCTGTGCTAGCCTCACTCTGTGTGTTGTGTGTCAGACTTGGCCTGTGTGAGCGCACCCCCATGACATGGAGGAAGGATTCATGCCAGGTTTGTTGTGGTTTCTCCCCGGGCAGTTTATACACCTGCTTTTATTCACCTCGATAGTTATACTAACAACACCTATAATTATGTCGAACTGTTCATTGTAGAGTCAAAATTTCAACGTTATTTCGTAAACAGTAACGGCAAGGAGTTATACGTTGGTGCAGTTTCTACACAGTTTGGCAGAGGTGTAGATCTTCGCGGACAGGATGTTGACGCTGCTACAAAACCCACGAGATGTTCGTGTCAAGATGCAGCGCCTTCAGTTCAATGCCCTAGAAAACCTCACAGAGAGATGGGAAAACGTGTTGCACTGTTAAGGAATCAACAAAATATTTATGACTGAATCGTCAAATCATCCAGGTTGAAGAACACGCGAATGTTAATTTTTGTAAGTCACTGCCATTTCCACCGAGGCAAGCACACGCACGGATCACGGCCCGTGTATAGTGCAAGTTCATAAGTGTCTTGCTCCAAGCAAACCCATTTCTCCAACTTGTTCACGTCGCTTCATGGGGACTTCCCGTTCAGCAACTCGGTGTGGACGTTGTAGAAAACCATGCAGGTTCGTGTCATAATTTGACGGCCCCTAAATCTAGCCTTGACATGAATTCAAAACGTGTCGCTCCTGGTTTGATAAAGTGCATTGTGGGTTGACTAACAGCGAGCTCAACCCGCCAGAACATCAGAGTACGAATATGACTACACTCACCCTGGAATATTGAAAACACCATGGCACCGCAGTGGTTATAAGTAGTTCTACTGATCAACTGCTGGCTTGTTTTACCGTTGAGTTATCGGCACTGCAGCAATGCCTTTGTTGTTACAATTTGCTGTCAGTTACAGACCCTTGTCTTATGACCCTGAGACCACAAAATGTTCCAATAAAACTTGGGGCCGTATTCATGTGAAGGCGTAGGCCTAATGTCGGACGTAACTTACGTCTGAAATTTAAATTTAGTCGACGACTTATTCGTGGGAATTTCCTAGTACTAAATTTTGACGCAAGTTTACACCTGATTCGAGACAGGACTAAGAGCTAAAATTTAAAGCCTATAAAATAAAAAATCGTGGCATCTGTGTTGTTTTACTAACTTTTAGTCATATTTACATTGTCTTATGGTTGAATTTTACCGTTTCGGCATTTTTAGATTTTTTCACAATTTAGATCTACAATAGAAAATAAGGTCAAATGAAAAATTCCACCCAGTAGTTCATTGGAATAAAGAAATGAATAATATATTTGAGTTTTGGGTACTTCAATTTTATAACTATTTAATGAGGTTATACTGAATTTCAAAATGGTGTTTACTTTTTCAGACGTCTCCTCTTTTTTTAAAACATAGCTAGTCTACGACAAAAATTTGCCATGAATACCAGCTTAGTCTACGTCAAAAATATAGTTACTAACTAGTTCAGTTTTTTAGGCCAGGTTTACGACCGCTCATGAATACGGCTCTTGGTCAGTCCATGATGTAAAGCTATAGAGTCTTCCAAAACGTCTCATCCTCATGCCAAACTAGAGACGTGCTCCAGAGTTCAGGCTTCTTCCCGCGGACATTTCCGGTTCCGCCATGCTGGGGGTTGCTTCTCTGTCCCGTGCTTAGTCTCAGCCAGTCTGATCACAAGGAATGGTCACTTCACTGTACAGCTCAGTAGACCCATCATAATGAATGGTCACTTCACTGTACAGCTCAGTAGACTCATCATAAGGAACGGTCACTTCACTGTACAGCTCAGTACACCCATCATAAGGACTGGTCACTTTACTGTGCCGCTTGGTAGACTCATCATATGGAATGGTCACTTCACTGTACAGCTCAGTAAAAACTATCACAAGGACTGGTCACTGCGCGAGTGAGCTGGACGGACCAGCGTGTCTGGGAGTGAGTGACACTTTCACACCTTGACGCAGCTTGGGACTCATACTGAGTTCAAATCTAACGTCCCGTCCTGCCTGACCGTGTATTGTACTTCTACTACATAGTTTTTACATCGCTTAAAGGTGTGTTACTAATCGTTGTACTGCTGGACACAGAACCTACCTGCGCACTCAGAGTCGGTTGGTCCCAGCCATCCTGGCTCTCCACACTCGACGTAATGTAACTGTGCTTGACCTTCTGTATGACAGCAAAGCCGGACTTTAACGCAGACTTAACTACCTACATGTGATCATTGTCCGGAATCTGTCCAACTGTGATAAAAGTAGATAAAGTTCGACCTGACTGTAAGAATCACCGACACAAGGAATGTATGACACGGATTTGTAAGTTGTAGTCTGTCCACCATGCCATGCACAGCATGTATTACTATCGCTAGTAGCACATTCAGAAAGACAATATGACATGGTTTTGTAAGTTGTAGTCTGTCCACCATGCCATGCATTGCATGTATTACTATCGCTAGTAGCACATTCAGAAAGACAATATGACATGGTTTTGTAAGTTGTAGTCTGTCCGCCATGCCATGCACTGCATGTATTACTATCGCTAGTAGCACATTCAGAAAGACAGTATGACATGGTTTTGTAAGTTGTAGTCTGTCCACCATGCCATGCATTGCGCGTAATACTATCGCTAGTAGCACATTCAGAAAGACAATATGACATGGTTTTGTAAGTTGTAGTTAGTCCACCATGCCATGCACAGCATGTATTACTATCGCTAGTAGCACATTCAGAAAGAATGTTTTCATATGGTAACATTAACCAAACGTGCAGATAAAAGCTTTTTAATGTCCGTCCCAATAAACTGACCGGCCCATATGGTGCTGTTGTACTGACCCCATGACACCCCCCTCCCCTCTCCCCAGGAGGCCACCATTTCCATCAGTGAAGAACCCCTTCCCTGCAGAATTGAACCTGCGCCCTACCTTCTAGATCCAAGTCTCTGGCCGAGGAGCGCACGAGGACCATGTCCGCACAGCGGTGGCCGCAGCTCTAGCCTGACGGAGGTCCTGCTTTCTCAGCCCGGTGGTCACCTGTCCAGAGCGTCCAGCTGCTGACCACAACACGACCTGACAGTCACACCACGTGACCAGGGTTACGTCATCATGTACGGGCGGAGGTCATCCCGGGACTTTTCCTCCTACAGATCGGTACGCTGTCTCTGTCTCTGTCTCTGTCCCTGTCTCTGTCCTCTCTGGACAGGTGACCACCGGCCTGAGAAAGCAGGACCTCTCTGGACAGGTGACCACCGGGCTGAGAAAGCAGGACCTCTCTGGACAGGTGACCACCGGCCTGAGAAAGCAGGACCTCTCTGGACAGGTGACCACCGGGCTGAGAAAGCAGGACCTCTCTGGACAGGTGACCACCGGCCTGAGAAAGCAGGACCTCTCTGGACAGGTGACCACCGGGCTGAGAAAGCAGGACCTCTCTGGACAGGTGACCACCGGCCTGAGAAAGCAGGACCTCTCTGGACAGGTGACCACCGGGCTGAGAAAGCAGGACCTCTCTGGACAGGTGACCACCGGCCTGAGAAAGCAGGACCTCTCTGGACAGGTGACCACCGGGCTGAGAAAGCAGGACCTCTCTGGACAGGTGACCACCGGCCTGAGAAAGCAGGACCTCTCTGGACAGGTGACCACCGGGCTGAGAAAGCAGGACCTCTCTGGACAGGTGACCACCGGCCTGAGAAAGCAGGACCTCTCTGGACAGGTGACCACCGGGCTGAGAAAGCAGGACCTCTCTGGACAGGTGACCACCGGCCTGAGAAAGCAGGACCTCTCTGGACAGGTGACCACCGGGCTGAGAAAGCAGGACCTCTCTGGACAGGTGACCACCGGCCTGAGAAAGCAGGACCTCTCTGGACAGGTGACCACCGGGCTGAGAAAGCAGGACCTCTCTGGACAGGTGACCACCGGCCTGAGAAAGCAGGACCTCTCTGGACAGGTGACCACCGGGCTGAGAAAGCAGGACCTCTCTGGACAGGTGACCACCGGCCTGAGAAAGCAGGACCTCTCTGGACAGGTGACCACCGGGCTGAGAAAGCAGGACCTCTCTGGACAGGTGACCACCGGCCTGAGAAAGCAGGACCTCTCTGGACAGGTGACCACCGGGCTGAGAAAGCAGGACCTCTCTGGACAGGTGACCACCGGCCTGAGAAAGCAGGACCTCTCTGGACAGGTGACCACCGGGCTGAGAAAGCAGGACCTCTCTGGACAGGTGACCACCGGCCTGAGAAAGCAGGACCTCTCTGGACAGGTGACCACCGGGCTGAGAAAGCAGGACCTCTCTGGACAGGTGACCACCGGCCTGAGAAAGCAGGACCTCTCTGGACAGGTGACCACCGGGCTGAGAAAGCAGGACCTCTCTGGACAGGTGACCACCGGCCTGAGAAAGCAGGACCTCTCTGGACAGGTGACCACCGGGCTGAGAAAGCAGGACCTCTCTGGACAGGTGACCACCGGCCTGAGAAAGCAGGACCTCTCTGGACAGGTGACCACCGGGCTGAGAAAGCAGGACCTCTCTGGACAGGTGACCACCGGCCTGAGAAAGCAGGACCTCTCTGGACAGGTGACCACCGGGCTGAGAAAGCAGGACCTCTCTGGACAGGTGACCACCGGCCTGAGAAAGCAGGACCTTCTCTGTCTCTCTCTCTGTCTCTGTCTATGTCTCTCTGTCTCTGTCTGTGTCTCTCTGTCTCTCTCTCTGTCTCTGTCTATGTCTCTCTGTCTCTTTCTGTGTCTGTGTCTCTCTGTCTATGTCTCTGTCTTGTTGAGCTATCTTTGTCTCTGTCTCTGTCTTTGTCTCTGTCTCTGTCTTTGTCTGTGTGTTGTCTCTGTCTCGCTGTGCTGTCTCTGTCTCGCTGTGCTTTCTCTGTCTCTGTCTCTGTCTCTGTCTCTTTCTCTCTCTACGTTGTGCTTTCTCTGTCTGTGTCTCTGTTTAAGTCTCGGTCTCTCTGTGCTGTCTCTGTCTCTGACTCTGTCTCTGTCTGTCTCTGTTTCTGTCCCTATCTCTGTATCTCTATCTCTGTTTCTGTCTATGTCTCTGTCTCTCTGTACGCTGTGCTGTCTCTGTCTGTGTCTCTGGCTCTCTGTGCTGTCTCTGTGCCGTCTCTGTCTCTGTCTGTCTGTGCTGTCTCTGTCTCTGTATCTGTCTCTGTCTCTCTATGCTGTCTCCGTCTCTGTCTCTATCTCTGTCTCTCTGCGCTGTCTCTGTCTCTCTCTCTTTATGCTGTCTCCGTCTCTGTGTTACTGTGTGACTGTGTTACTGTTTGACTGTGTGACTGATTGACTGTGTGACTGTGTGACTGTGTGACTGTGTGACTGTGTGACTGTGTGACTGTGTGAATGTGTGATTGCGTGATGTGTGATGTGTGATGTGTGACTGTGTGACTGTCTGATTGTGTGACTGTGTGATGTGTGACTGTGTGACTGTGTGATGTGTGATGTGTGATGTGTGACTGTGTGACTGTGTGATGTGTGATGTGTGATGTGTGACTGTGTGACTGTGTGATGTGTGATGTGTGATGTGTGACTGTGTGACTGTGTGATGTGTGATGTGTGATGTGTGACTGTGTGACTGTGTGATGTGTGATGTGTGATGTGTGACTGTGTGACTGTGTGATGTGTGATGTGTGATGTGTGACTGTGTGACTGTGTGATGTGTGATGTGTGATGTGTGACTGTGTGACTGTGTGATGTGTGATGTGTGATGTGTGACTGTGTGACTGTGTGATGTGTGATGTGTGATGTGTGACTGTGTGACTGTGTGATGTGTGATGTGTGATGTGTGACTGTGTGACTGTGTGATGTGTGATGTGTGATGTGTGACTGTGTGACTGTGTGATGTGTGATGTGTGATGTGTGACTGTGTGACTGTGTGATGTGTGATGTGTGATGTGTGACTGTGTGACTGTGTGATGTGTGATGTGTGATGTGTGACTGTGTGACTGTGTGATGTGTGATGTGTGATGTGTGACTGTGTGACTGTGTGATGTGTGATGTGTGATGTGTGACTGTGTGATTGTGTGACTGTGTGATGTGTGACTGTGTGATGTGTGATGTGTGATGTGTGACTGTGTGATTGTGTGACTGTGTGATGTGTGACTGTGTGATGTGTGACTGTGTGACTCTGTGATGTGTGACTCTGTGATGTGTGACTGTGTGACTGTGTGATGTGTGAGACTGTGTGATGTGTGACTGTGTGATGTGTGACTGTCTGACTGTGTGATGTGTGACTGTGTGATGTGTGACTGTGTGATGTGTGACTGTGTGACTCTGTGATGTGTGACTCTGTGATGTGTGACTGTGTGACTCTGTGATGTGTGACTGTGTGATGTGTGACTGTGTGACTGTCTGACTGTGTGACTGTGTGATGTGTGACTGTGTGATGTGTGACTGTCTGACCTTGTGATGTGTGACTGTGTGATGTGTGACTGTCTGGCTGCGTGATGTATGACTGTATAATGTGTGACTGTGTGACTGTGTGATGTATGACTGTATGATGTGTGACTGTGTGACTGTGTGATGTGTGACTATGTGATGTGTGACTGTATGATGTGTGACTGTGTGACTGTGTGATTGTGTGACTGTGTGACTGTGTGACTGTGTGACTGTGTGACTGTGTGATTGTGTGACTGTGTGACTGTGTGACTGTGTGACTGTGTGACTATGTGACTGTGTGACTGTGTGATTGTGTGATTGTGTGACTGTGTGATTGTGTGACTGTGTGACTTTGTGACTGTCTGACTGTGTGACTGCGTGATGTGTGACTGTCTGACTGTGTGACTGTCTGACTGTGTGACTGTGTACTTGTGCGACTGTGTGACTGTCTGACTGTGTGACTGTCTGACTGTCTGGCAGTGTGATTGTCTGACTGTGCGACTGTGTGACTGTCTGACTGTGTGACTGTCTGACTATCTGACAGTGTGATTGTCTGACTGTGCGACTGTGTGACTGTCTGACTGTGTGACTGTCTGACTGTGTGACTGTCTGACTGTCTGACAGTGTGATTGTGTGACTGTTTGAATGTGTGACCATGTGACTCTGTGACTGTGTGACCATGCCATTGTCTGACAGTGTGATTGTGTGACTGTTTGAATGACACTGTGTCTCAGAATTTCTCCCCAGTTTCGTTGTATGTCTCTCCTTGGTCGGGTCGTTTTAAAAACTCTTGTGTCAGAGAGGAAAAGACTGAGTTTTGTTATTTAGCTCACCTGTTGGGAGAAGGATCTAGACTGTACGCTCCCTGTACTAGTTACAAGATCTTCAGAAGCTGCAAGGATGTAGCGAAATCTGAGCTTGAGGATACTGAAGCGCTCTGCTGACCCAACGCCTCTTCTTTTCTCTGGGAGAATTCACCTGACGACAGGTCTGTAGTGGGCTCTACACCCGGGGATTGGTTGGTCATGGGGTAACTGGAAAAGGGTCTGCCAGATGGAAACTGGGCAGCCTGGCCGGGAACTGGAACAAGAAACGCCTGTTTAAAAATAACTTCTGCGCTACCGTAGGGTTGATCTCGCCCCCCAACTGCGCTATGAGATGACATAAGATTTTGACCGTCGGGGTAACATCCATCAAGCCCGATACATCCCAGCCAGGGCCAGATAATAATAATAATAATAATAATAATAATAATAATAATAATACATATAATACTTATAATTGTTATTACTATTACATAATAAAAAGCAAGTTCGATAAGCAAGATAAAAGCAAACAAGGAAAGCTAACTCACCCGTCCATAGCTCGGAGTGGACAGTCCTGAACTGTACTTGTCGTAGGATGGCTGCGCGTGAGACAGGTCGATGTGGAGAGATTAAGAGAGGAGAAACCAGAACTCATTGGTTGATTCTCTGTACAACATGGAACAAGTACTTCGTTTAGACAACCTTGTTCTAATATTCTGTGTGTCAATAAAGGAATTGCTTGGGAGCCCTTTTAGCACACGTCTCTCCCTTCCGTCTGGCCCTGGCTGGGATGTCTCAGGCTTAATGGATGTTACCCCGACGGTCAAAATCTTATGTCATCTCATAGCGCAGTTGGGGGGCGAGATCAACCTTGTTGTTGTTGTTTTTGTTGTTGTTGTTGTTGTTGTTGTTGTTGTTGTTGTTGTTGTTGTTGTTGTTGTTGTTGTTGTTGTTGTTGTTGTTGTTGTCGTTGTTGTTGTTGTTGTTGTTGTTGTTGTTGTTGTTTTCAATTATTCCTCACAATATTAATATGATATTTCAAAGATAATATTAGTTTTTTAACGATGAAGATCTTTATGTCAACAATAACACTGTGTATATGTACGGACAATCAGTTTGAAATCATTATTACAAAGAGGACACAATTCAGTGTCGCTTCCATGCATTCTTTACTTTCGATTGTTGCCCTTGAGTAAGTTTGCGTTTCTTTTTCGTTTAATCGGTTGAGGTGAAAAATAGATTTGTTGTTGTTGTTGTTGTTGTTGTTGTGTTGTGTTGTTGTTGTTGTTGTTGTTGTTGTTGTTGTTGTTGTTGTTGTTGTTGTTGTTGTTGTTGTTGTTGTTGTTGTTGTTGTTGTTGTTGTTGTTGTTGTTGTTGTTGTTGTTGTTGTTGTTGTTGTTGTTGTTGTTCTTCTTCTTCTGCTTCTTCATGTTCTTGTTGTTTTTGCCGTTTTTAATATTCTTGACTGTCTCAGCCGGTCAAATTAGACATACACCGACCCAACCAGTAGGGGACGTAATTGGGCAAATGCTAGATGATCCGAATTAGGGGCCGTGGTGAATGAGAAGGTCAGGGTACGCGAGCTCATTCTAGATCTTTCTAAAAGTGCACCATAGGCATGATTGATAGTTTGTTTTAATGGTTAAGGTTGTCATGACAACCGCGTTCTACTTACTTCCCGTTTTTTTTACGTCTCGTATCAGTGTGTTTTTTTCTTCTAAACCCAAGCCGGTGGAGGGCTCTTTTAAGTTTGTGAAGGCGCTCCTCTACCTCCGTCCTTCTCCCCAGTACTCTGTGCAAATTGATAGTAGGCTTTGAGTGTAGAGCCATTTTCCTTTGATTTTTTTGATACACGAATATCTCTTCTCCTTTGTTGATTTAATGAATGTGAACATGTACATCTCCTGCCCATCGCTACATTGGTCAATGTAAAATATGTACACAAAAACTGTACATTGTGTTGTGCTTTGACTATCACAGTCTATGTTTCCTCCATTGCTCACCCATGATGTTGATGTTATGTATGCAGTCGTAGTGAATGTTATGGTTCCCCACTTCACATTGTTAGTCTATCCATGGCAGCCTGCACTGTGACACACACTCCCCCACCAACTAATCACGCTGTTTGTGTGGAGGGTCGGTGCAGCAGAGGTGAGGGTTGTGTCTGGACGCCGGTCAGGATTGATCCTGGTCAGACTGCGTCTTGTTTTAGGCTCTATGGTCGGTTGTGTGGCGGGCTGTGTGGCGGGCTGTGTGGTCGGTTGTGTGGCGGGCTGTGTGGTCGGTTGTGTGGTCGGTTGTGTGGCGGATTGTGTGGCGGATTGTGTGGCGGATTGTGTGGCGGATTGTGTGGCGATTTGTGTGGTCGGTTGTGTGGCGATTTGTGTGGTCGGTTGTGTGGCGGGTTGTGTGGTCGGTTTTGTGGCGGATTGTGTGGTTGGGTTATGTGGCGGATTGTGTGACGGATTGTGTGGCGATTTGTGTGGTCGATTATGTGGTCATTTTGTGTTTGTTTGCGTGGGTAGCTTTTTGGTTGGTCGTGAAATTGAATGTCTGATTGGTTTTATTATTGGTTGATTGGTTGGTTGTGTGGTTGCTTGTGCCGTTGGTTGTATCATTGGTTAAATGGTTGACTTGTTGGTTGGTTTTGTGGTTTATTGTGTTGTGTCTTTAGTTGGTTGTCTTTTTTGCGAGGTTGGTTGTGTGGTTAGTACTGGTTGTGATTGTATGGCTAGGTGGTGAACCCTGAACCAAGGAAAGTTGCAGAACTTTTGTTTCCTTATTGTTCTGGCCGAGTCCTAGTCAGTATGCCCTAGCGCCTCGTCCTCTATACCTGGCCTCACACACCCTCAACCACTGTGTTCGCCTTTGTTGCTGTGTGATTTTTCTACCCGCGACCAATCCATCACTTCCAGACAAAAACTTTGATACCCAGTTATTGCCCTTCTGTTCCTTTCTCCCTGTTTATCTTTCTTTCTTACCCGCAATCGTTTAAAACGTTTCTCTGAATCGCTCCCCTTCGGTGTCCCCCC
>RQTK01000841.1:0-25644 GCA_003991915.1 Elysia chlorotica
TATATACAGAGAGAGAGAGAGAGAGAGAGAGAGAGAGAGAGAGAGAGAGAGAGAGAGATTCGAATGACACCAGATATATTTGACAGCCTGTTGAAAAGTTGAAGTAGATTTTGCCTACCATCGATATTTATTAAATTGTATTTCTCCTCCAATGTCTTTCCATGCTTGATGAAGGAACTGTCTATTTGAATAAGATTTGTCATGAAGTGCTCATACTTTTTGTACTCCGGCAATAACACGTTCATTGTCAATAGTTTCCATTGTTGATTGCGTAGTAGAGCCTAACTGTTTGTAGTTTTCATCATGTATACTAATAATGTGGTTGCACCATCCAAAATGCAAGCCTAGCACTTTGTCTTGTCAAGAGGTGTGAGCGTCACAACACGAGGAGAGTAGACATTTGACATTATATGATCGTGTTTGTTTTATGGCTGCCATAAAACAAAACGCATGCACGACCGTGTTGCACTGTTTAAGATACATGTATATTATGGACGAGTCCCAAGACTAAGTCTGACAATTTTAAGTGCTGCCACATATTAGACAGAGCAGGGATAGCATGACTCCCGCCCCAACAGGCGACATTAAACTGACACTGACCCAACCAGTAGGGTGCGAAATCGCTAGGGCTATAGCCACGGACATTCTACGTCGATGTCTGATGTCTACCCCAGGGCTACCCCCCCCCCCCACTAGCACAAGAGCATATCAAAGCACATAACAGTTTTTAATGGGTTAAGAGATTGGACAAACTGTAACACTATCATTTAAAAGAACCAAATATAATCATTTTGATTTGAACATGAAAAGGGTCAATGCAGAGTATTTTTTTTATGTTTAGAGGGCTCTAGCTCAAAACTTGCCGCGACTTGTGCCTGAGTCACCCCGGTTATCTCACACTTATATGGTAATATGGACTGAGACTAGTGAGAGAAAGCTGGGTGTTCTAACAACTACACACAAGGAAAAAAACAAGTAAAATAACATATAAAAGACTTCAAACTAATTGTCAGAAAATGGCAACAAAACATACAATAGGGAGAACTATAAAGAGAAAAGGACAACAAAGTCCAAAACATTAAGCATTTTATTGAAAATCTGGTATGGAACATTACTCAAATAACAGTATACGTGGAAAACACAGCATATAAGCCAATGGATCATTAGTCCATTGCACATTCATACTTTCTGATAACAGTCAAATACAAAAACAAAAGTTTTTTTTTTCATGTCAATGTTTTTGGTTATGTCCCATGTATATGGACTTGCACAGGGCCTGCTGGCTGGCTCTGTGCTTAATACTTCCTTGTGGTATCCACATAGTCTCCGTCTGGCGGGGCATAGTCTTTAATCGGTGGCGTAGATTTCGGTCCTTCAAAACGCATGGCTACCATTCCATAATCAACCTGGAGAAGTACATATAAATAACACGGTAGTGGTTTATTGAAGACTTTTGTCTATATCAATGGGTCACTTTTATAACTTGGTACCATGTAAAACTTGTTTCACTTTCCAAATATGATGAACACTTTCAATGTTTTAAATTTCTTCATATTTGAGTGAGATAATACTATTTCAGTTTGTAGAGTCAGCATTGACTAAACGATTTTTTTAAAAACTTTCACTAAGGCCACATATCAGACCCGAGTCTGTATTGATTTACAGCATGTCCGTATTATACTAAAATATATTATACTACATTGTTCATTAGGCCAGACAAAATCCTTTTCTCCACAGAGGACTACACAAAGATCTACATTAAAATTCAGTTATAAGTAGATTTCATGATAACTCTTGATTTTGTTGACAGAGGGAATTTTACCCCAATCAATTTACTATGGTTTTTCATGTATCCCTTTTTAGAATTACAATGAAGGTGTTTAGCATGAGGTGATGGACTGTATCTGGATCTAAATCTATTTTTTAAATATCAGGGATGCCACCCAAGCCTGGCGAAATTTCCGGAAATTTGGTAGTGGAGTGTGCCTGGAGCTGAACATTTTTAAGATTTTCGTCCATTTAAAGAGGCTCTGAGAATGCCCCTATGATGATAAAATGGAAACCTTTATTAAAGGAAATAGCGAGTCTCGCTAACACATATTTGCAGCTAAACAATGCATACAATGGATATTCTTCTTCACCGGCTTCCTGTTAGACACATTGTTTGTTGTGCTATACTTATATCCGCCCCAACGAAGTTTATGTTTAATCTACATCTGCTCTAATTTCATTAACGGTAATCAGAATTTTGGTAAAAAAATTTAATTGCGTTGTGTGCGTCCAGTTCACGAAGGAATAAACACGAGTTTGTTTGTTTGTTGTTGGGTTTTTTTTGGGTTTTTTTCCCCTTAACAAAAGATAGGAGAAACATAATTAGCATAAATCCTGATATAGATCTAGTTTATATGAATTTAGAATTAAATTTTATTAGATGCAGAATGTGCCGATCGTCCGATTCAATGTAGCTATCACATGAGATACATCTCGGCTAGATCTAGCTTTAGCGAGATCCGGATTTATAAACGTTACCAGGGGAGCGCGCATGTTAAATTCGCTAACCTAGCTTAGAACGGCTCTGTCATTAAAATAGCCAATAGATTCGAGACAAATCAAACACACCCTAACTGGAATCACTTTGTCAGAAAAACACGCCGAGGGCTGAATGAAGATGGACAGATCGGTATTATTCAGAAAAATAAACAATGTTGATTAGATAAACTAGAGGTTCAAGTAGGTAACCCGGATGAGGTCAACTGCAGTACCGATACCAATAACACAGTATTATGCAAATTGAATAAACAATGAAGAGACATCGCATTTCGATAAACATTGTTCTAGGCTTTTCTTTTCCATACTTGAAAATTACTCCTTTTAAAGTTGCACAATTAACCGTAGTTGCATGATAATCAGAAACAACATTGTTTTGCTTAAAGATGCAGAGTCATTGAGAAGGGCGCGTTTTCGAAATTAATAGCGTATAATTTTCATTAAAAATACGCCGAAGATCGACGGATAACTGCTACTTGCATTCGTTGGGTTCGGAGATAGACTCTCATCTGCCCGTTGCAAAAAAAAACTAATGGTCCTAGTGACTGTGGCTCTATGCTTTGTGCAGGCAATGAGGGCTGAACATGAAAGGCACATAGTAACAGGTATTTCATTTAAAAAAAAAAAAAATACGTCGGTGTCGCTAGTTTTCCGGACATCAGACTCAAGAGTCAGAAAAATTTCCGGAGGATCCGGAACCAAATTATATTTCCGGAATTCCAGAAATGCACCTTACACGGGTGTATGCTTGAGGTGCCAGAATGAGTAGATATTTTCAGGACCTATCTTCTCATTTTTTGTCCTCATACTATATAGGGAATGGGTTTAGAGCAGATCTAGTCTTAAACTTCTCTCGTTATTTCTAAAATAAATTGTAGGGCGCAAATAGGAAGGAAAAGGCGAATTTTCAAAACCCACATTATTCAAGATGTCTTTAAAAAAGGGGGACTACTGTACATCTATATCATCAAGACTTTCATTGATAGTGATTATAAGCCTATATCTGAGGATACTCTTGGCTCAAAATTACAAACGCGCTGGCAAGAGTGCATGTGTTTCTATCACTGGTCTTTCTTACCTATAAAACAATAACAATTTTAACCTGATACTAACTAAGCACAAACTTCTGCCGTATAGGCCCTTCCTTTGGGACTTTAGAGACATTGTTCAGGTAAAAGAGGGGAAGACAGGAAAGCTCTACTATGGCGGATCTGCGCACGAAATATGCCCAACTGTCACATCTTATTGACTATATTTCTCCAGCATATTCTAATGATTCCATCATACCTTCAAGGCCTCCTGGTAAAGATATTCTGATTCCGCTTTAAGCTCCTCCAGTGCTTCGTCCTGAGCAGCGATCATCTTATCATACACCTAAGGGAGATAATCAGTAGAAGCTATTTATAGTTAGCATAAACTTGAAGGGGATAATCAGTAGAAGCTATTTAGAGTTAACATACACATGAGGGAAATAATCAGTAGAAGTTATTTAGAGCTAGCATTAACCTGAAGGGGATAAAGAGTAGAAGTTATTTAGAGCTAGCATAAACCTAAAGGGGATAAAGAGTAGAAGTTATTTAGAGCTAGCCTAAACCTGAAGTAAACAATGAGTAGAAGTTACTTAGAGCTAAAATGAAAGTGGAGGAAGCAATCAGTGTAAATTATTTAGAACTAAAATAAACCTCGATGAGGAAAAAAGAAGTTATTTAAACTTATAACTATAATTAACCTGAAGTAGATAATTAGAAGAATCATTTAGAGCTGTCAAATCTGAAGCAGATTATTGTTCATAGCTTTCATAAAGCTGAAGATATTAATCAGTAGAACATATTCAGAGCTTTGATTAACCTGAAGAACACAACAGTACAACTTATTTTGAGATAGAAGTTTTAGACAGTGCTCACCAGTGGTTGGAAACAGGGGAAAAACAATTGCCCTTTGTGGGATTAGAAGTGCTCACGTACAGCTACGTGTACACAAACACCAAATCGAATTGTCAATCAAATTTAACATAATTTATAACAATAGACCACTACGTTCTCTGTAAAGAGTTTTAACAAATGATAAATTCTATGTTAGCATCACTCTGCTAGGAGACTGTTGTGTTACAAGTACCAACAACAAAAAATGTTAAAGGAATGTTGCAGGACAATATTGTTGACTTCATTTCTTATTCCACTTACATTTCAAGCAGTTAAAAGCTTTGACAGCTTTGTCATGAGATTTCAATTTGCTGCAAAAATGAGAATGCCATTTTCTTTATTATTATTATCACCACCAACATTCAGATTGTTGTCTCAATAAATAAAATCATTAAAGTATTTAATGAACTTTGGATCTTGGAAATTTCGAGCATTTATTATTCTTTGATTTGTCCTCATACTATATAGGGAATGGGTTTAGAGCAGATCTAGTCTTAAACTTCTCTCGTTATTTCTAAAATAAATTATAGGGCGCAAATAGGGAGGAAACACGAATTTTCAAAACCCTTATTATTCAAGATGTCTTTAAAAAAGGGGGACTACTGCACATCTATATCATCAATATTTTCATTCATAGAGATTATAAGCCTACATCTGAGGATACTCTTAGCTCAAAATTACAAACGCGCTGGCAAGAGTGCATGTGTTTCTATCACTGATCTTTCTTACCCATAAAACAATAACAATTTTAACCTGATACTAACTAAGCACAAACTTCTGCCGTATAGGCCCTTCCTTTGGGACTTTAGAGACATTGTTCAAGTATAAGAGGGGAAGACAGGAAAGCTCTACTATAGCGGATCTGTGCACGAAATATGCCCAACTGTCACATCTTATTGAGTATAATTCTCCAGCGTATTCTAATGATTCCATCATACCTTCAAGGCCTCCTGGTAAAGATATTCTGATTCCGCTTTAAGCTCCTCCAGTGCTTCGTCCTGAGCAGCGATCATCTTATCATACACCTAAGGGAGATAATCAGTAGAAGCTATTTAGAGTTAGCATAAACTTGAAGGGGATAATCAGTAGAAGCTATTTAGAGCTAGCATTAACCTAAAGGAGATAATCAGTAGAAGCTATTTAGAGCTAGCATAATCCTAAAGAAGATAATCAGTAGAAGTTATTTAGAGCTAGCATTAACCTGAGGGAAATAATCAGTAGAAGTTATTTAGAGCTAGCATTAACCTGAGGGAAATAATCAGTAGAAGTTATTTTAGAGCTAGCATAAACCTAAAGGGGATAATCAGTAGAAGTTATATAAATTTAGAGCTCACCTAAACCTGAAGTAAACAATGAGTAGATGTTATTTAGAGCTAAAATCAAAGTGAAGGAAGCAATCGGTGTAAATTATTTTTATAATGAGAAAAAAAAGAAGTTATTTAAACTTAAAGCTATAAATATATAATAATTAACCTAAAGTAGATAATCAGCAGAATGAATTATTTAGAGCTGTCATAATTCTCAAGCAGATCAATTGCAGAAGTTATTTAGAGCTTTCATAAAACCTAAAATCACTAGAATCATTTAGAGCTGTCAAATCTGAAGCAGATTATTGTTCATAGCTTTCATAAACCTGAAGATATTAATCAGTAGAACATATTCAGAGCTTTGATTAACATGAAGAACACAACAGTACAACTTATTTCGATATAGAAGTTTTGGACAGTGCTCACCAGTGGTTGGAAACAGGGGAAAAACAATTGCCCTTTGTGGGATTAGAAGTGCTCACGTACAGATACGTGTACACAAGCACCAAATCAAATTTAACATACATAATTTATAACAACGTTCTCTGTAAAGAGTTTTAACAGAAATGATAAATTCTACGTTAGCATCACTCTTCTAGGAGACTGTTACAATAACCAACAAAAATGTTAAAGGAATGTTGCACCAATACCAACTTTTAAATTTTTTAGCGATTTTAGCTGAGTGTGACAATATTGTTGCCTTCATTTCTTATTCCACTTACATTTCAAGCAGTTAAAAGCTTTGACAGCTTTGTCATGAGATTTCAATATGCTGCAAAAATGAGAATGCCATTTTCTTTATTATTATTATCACCACCAACATTCAGATTGTTGTCTCAATAAATAAAATCATTAAAGTATTTAATGAACTTTGGATCTTGGAAATTTCGAGCATTTATTATTCTTTGTCACTGAGAAAAAGAAGGAATCAAATAATGGATAAATCTGTGACCCACAGATGGAATAGCAGACAAAGAGGCGAGGAAGTACAAATCACTTGGACATGTTTCTAAACAAAAACATTTTGACCGTACCGACTCCCTTTACCAAGAGAGGATCAGTTATGCTAGCCGTCACACCCAAGTTGCACAAGCAGTGGAGCATTAGTCTGCCAATTGAGAGATCCCCAGTTCAAAACCAATAATTGGAAAAAAATACATATTTGTCTGATTTTGTCCAATTTTGGTAGGGTCAGTAACAATATAAGTAACTAGAAGAGACAGGATTCAGGGTATAGTTGCACTGTCTCTGTGTAACGGCGTTTACAATATCAGACGCTTGTCTTGGGACCTGGCTACAAAAAAGCCATGCTGCTGGCATCAAACGATAAGTAATGAAATCACTCACTCGCTCACACTACCCAACAGAGTGTTCTGGAATTACAAACCCTTTGCTGGTGTATAAACGATAAGTTATGAAATCACTCAGCCGCTCACACTACCCAATAGAGTGTTCTGGAATTACAAACCCTTTGCTGGTGTATCCAGGCGTTGGTCTTGAAGCGCCCCCACTGTTTCTGAAGCAACGCTCTGTTCTCAAGCTCTTCAAATGAAAGCACAGGTGCCGTTCGTTGTCGCTCTCTGCAAATAAAGGAAGTAAAAAAGAGTTAAAAATGTGTATTCCTTGTAATGCAGCTACAGCACTGCATTGACTGTCTAAGACATCATGGGCACAATATAGCAGTTACTATGCTGATATTCCATTTAAGTAAGTAAAAAGAACAGGGTAAAGAAAAAATTACAGAAAAAAAATGACGTAGTGAACAAACTTATCAATGATCATAAATGTTTCCATGTTGCTGATGTAGCAATGAATGCTATACAAAAAAGTAGTTGAGTTGGAGTTCAGTTTGTTTTACAGCACAGTAAGTGCTATATTGATGCTGTGCCAATATATAATGTCCTAAGACAGTTAATACATTACACTATTAGGTATGGAGACGTCTTTATTTCTCTAAATAGTAATTTAAGCAGTATCAACTTTACCTTGCTCTCATTATAAATGCATGGGTGCAACAACTACAAACATACTTGGCCAGGGTAAACTGCTTTTTCGGCAGCTCAATCTCTGCCACAGGTTTCAAGATCCGCCCAAATCTGGTGAGTTTCTTGATTTCCTTGTCAATCTTTTTGATCTTCTTGGCTTCCCTGGCTGCCAGAATGCTTGGGTCAATACGTTTCTTCTTTTTCATCGGCTCTGCTCTAAACATTGTTGCAGAGAGAAAGAAAAATGTCTTTTTGGGGAGTGTACAGTAATAGTACAAATTGAAAGCCATTAGTAATCATTTCATCACTATGATTTTTAGGTGTTTCAAATTAATATAATGATTTCCTAGTGAAATCTTTGTGTAAGGGGTACAACTTTATTAAGTATATTATGATTGAAAGTATGTATTACTAGGGCGACATCCCTTTGTTTGCATTGCAGTGGACTCGCATTGCACCTGAGTATTTTGATGCAAGTGCACATAATTATGACTCATACATGCATGAAGGATGCTGGCACTCCTAAATAATAAAAAAAATTGTTGTTTGTAGCTTATTTTTAAATTCTAACAATTGTGTTTGTTTAACTATTTGTTACAGGGAGCTGGTCTGGTTGCTTTTAGATTTTGTGTTTTGGTAAATACATGTAATTTTTTGGATATGCTTTGCCCTTTTGGTTTAGGATTATGTTTGCTTTGTTTCCGCGCTTCAATTACATTTTTGTGTGTGTTTCGATTGAATTTTTTATGATTTGCTATTGATTACATTTTTCGGTTTGATATGTGGTTTTGTACTGTTTGTGATTTGAGGTTTTATCACTGTACTGATGTTCCGTAATACTCACGTGTATAGTGGTTAGCTTTGGACGTTGTGTGGTCTATTTTTCTATTGCCTTAAACTGTGTGGACAAGTTGAATAACAGAGCTGTCTGTTACGATAGTTTTCTCTTGTAGAACATCGTGTATATATATTTAACTTTAAGTATTCTGCAGTTGTGGAACAAATATAAGAATCCTGACTTTGAAGTGTTTGTATTTGTTCAAGAATTGTACAAATTCTGACAATGAGTGGTTGGAGTTGCTAAGAGTTTGTTATTTCTCTCTCTGTTATATTGCATGTGCTAGGTTTCTTCCATTTAATTTAATAGACTTTATCTTTCCTTTAATAAAACTGGCACCTGAGTTGTGTGTTTTAGTAAGAAATTACGGCCTATGTTGTGTTATCTTGTAAAATTGCAGATCATGTCTTTATGAGTAAGAAATAGTGATAGCCGAAGCTTAGGAAAGGAGGAGCTAAAGCATACACCAGTTTACATTTGGTATGGTAGAAGACAGTCACTATTATTAAGCCAAGTGAAAGCCATGATACAGTCCTGTTACTTTAGAGGAAATCAAAATTTTGCTTTTTTATTGTTATTGTTTTCATCCATAACCTCTTAAAATTAAGACATTTCTTGGTTAAAAACACTTTAATTCTGAGAGACATTAAAAAAAAAAACATTTTTTTAAAAGAAAAATAATAGCCAAAGAAAAATATATTCAGACAACATACAACAACTGCTGCGTGGCTTTGAATAGCAAAGGGGCTCCATGAGTATGAATCTGCCGATGCGTCTGAAATAATCCTTGTAACGACGAGCTGGAAACAAAATGAAAGTGCAATGAAATGATTTACATTAAAGGTAATCAATTGGTACCTTTATAAATATATATTAAATGCAATGAAATTACAAGCAGCCTTATATATGTAGCGATAAAATTGGGAAAACATATCATGGCTGATACAGTGTACCTCAGATATAGCAAAATCAGTGGATCAGTTCGAAAACTTTTGTTTTTTCCGAGGTTTCGTTGCAGGCAAAGTCGTAATAAACATAATAGTTTTGACTCTATAGGACTTCAATGTATAAAAGTTTTAAATTTTTTTGCTGACTTTCTCAACTATTTAAAGTTTTGAAACAGCTTTGCTGTGTCTCCTGGTGATTTTACCTCCTCTGTAAGCTAAAATTTGGTATCAAACAACAAATCATTTGGCAGGGTTCAATAAATAGGAATTGGCCAATAGACTATTTCTCCCGCAGCCTTGGGTTGGGATTACTTGGTGATCCAACAATTGGTTGTGACAGCTGTCTCAGTTAGAGCCATATGATGTGCTTAAATCTGAAGGTGACACCAAGTATTATTAAATGATTATTGTTATTATTATTAGTAGCAGTATTTTATATTATTATATAATAACAACAAGAACACTCCATCTTTTTTATTTGATTAGTATTGTTATTATTATTATTATATCTTTATTATTATTATTAGCATAATTATTATTGATATTATTATTATTAGTATTATCATTATCACAACCACCAAAAACAACCATCATCATCACTATCGCCGTCCTCATCGTCATCATCTCGTCAAAATCATATTTATCATCATCACCATAACCACCACCACCACCACTGTCATTCCCATTATTTATAATAATAGTAATAATACAGTAACAAAAATAAAAATAATAATGATGATGTGTTATTGTTATTATTATTATTATTATAATTATCGCCACCACCAAACCCACCACAATCATCATCATAGGCGGCGGGGTCATCATTGTAACCACCATCAACACCGTCATCCCCATTATTTATAATAATAATGATACAGTAACAATAATAAAAATAATAACAATAATAATAATAACCACAACAGGGATGCCAGCAATGAAATACCAAAAAAGTCTGAAAATTCTCAACCAATGATCACATTCCCAAGTTTAAATGAAAACTGACTAGTTGCCCTGGTGTATTGTAGGGCATGACTAGCTCCTATAGGTATTAATTTTTGCTCTTTCTATATAGCCATTTGACATGATATTACCAGTATTGACTAAACCTAATATTGAAAAACAAAAACATTAAAGACCAGATCAATAATCTAGATCCAAAGTAAAACGGTCTGATACTAGTAAATAGTGATAGTCTATTGATTCTATACTTTGGTAAGCAACTGAGAAGGTAGGATCATAGGCAATTTAGTCTCAGATTACTATGAAAGAATTCAATGCATAGTTATTTAGATTTTAAAAAGTATCTATTTCTCATTTATTTTTAGTCCTTTTCACTGGCAGCATGTGAACAGTTTTTAAGGGGGACCCTGTGAGAGACACTGTCACGCCAGTCAGCAATCGGATATACTGACTTAGAGGACAAAGATTCTTAACCGTGCAGTATTGCTAAGAACTAAACCATCCCTAGAACTTTTAGATCTAGCTGCACTGGTGGGTTGATGATTTAATATATAAGTACCAGTTGTTCAGTGTCATAGACTAAGAAGAGCCTGAATTATTTCTCGGAGAAGAAAAAAGCAATCTGAGAGAAAAAAAATCTGAATGTCAGAAAAAGACGAATTTGTGGGAACAAATCACACAAGTGACAGCTGTCTCAGTTGGACCCATAAAAGGTCACCTGTAGGTGCTTTAAAAATATGAGGGTGGCACCAAAACCACGACATTTTATTGAGTTCTGTACAAATACACTTTGTAGATCTAGATCTAGCAACTACACATGTATACCAGTAAAAACTGCATGTAGGCCCTAATGTTGGATTATTATTATTTTATTATTACACAGGGATACCACTTTTCCAGCTTTAGCCGGAAATCAGGCTTTTTAGGTCTCCGGGTTTCAGTCTCAGCAAGCCTTTCAGCCTTTCGTTTTTGGTCACCAACACTCCCGTTCACAGACCCCGTCTTGGTTAACGTCCGGTTCGTTGCTTTATTCTTACTACTTCTATAATAAACGCTACTTCCGGCTGTGTCATTACCTATAGTCACAGACCTGCCATTCATTCTGGTTTAATGGGAATCATTTTGATTTGTTCCCACAAATTCGTCTTTTTCTGACATGTCTGTCGCATGAAAAAAAAGAGCCTTTTGTCAATTTGGACAAATAGCCACTTTCTTTCTTTTTTTGCATCACTCTGGGTCACTTACGCAAGGAGTCTTGACAAATTTAAGCCAGGTCCTGTCATTGTCTTTTCTCTTAATAGGGTATAAATTCTTTTTTACTGGATTCAAATCTACATCTACTTGATATTTGTGCTTTCAAGTGTAGATCTAGAACGTATTAAAAGCTGTTATAGACTAGACGTCTAGTAATTGGACAGAGATATTGGTTCACGACATCAACTCCTGTAGATTTCGATCAGCTCTAGAAAATTTTTACTTTTCCTCTAGTACTGGGTCCAGTACTAGATCTAGATCTGGTTTAAATTCTAAATCTAGAGACTTCCAAATGTGTCTAATGTTTGCATAGATATTGCAACAATGCTAGGCGTAAAAGATATATAAACAACGTTTAGTTCCAGGCACAATTGTTCTACGCCAAGTACTTGTTGAGTGTTGACATTGAATGCAAGGTTTACAATGAGTGCATATCATAATAATTGAGAGTAGCCTTCCCTTACAGAACGTATTATTACTTTCGCAATCTAAAACGTGAAAGTACCATAGATTTATAAATAGTACTAGATCGCTCGGTGACGTCACAGCACTAGTTAACCAAAGTGGCATTTAAAATTTTAAAAGAGTGTGCTATCAGCGAGGTTGACTAGATGGTAAGCATTTCCTCGGCAGACTCTGAAAATACAGAAACGGCCATACACATTTCAGTTCCGAGCTATGTGGAAAAACAAACGAAAAAAAAAACGACAACGAATTTACCAGTCATCTACGCATAATCTACAACAATCTCTTGGAGGATAAAATGTGTTATATTGCCGACGCTTACTATAAATATAATGCCAGCGTCTTAATGGACAGAAAAGTTGTTTTCTTTTTAATCCAAACTTTCTTTTTGCAGTGAGTCTACCTTCTTTTTGGGCGTAGATCATTGACCGTCCATCGTTCCATGAACCCACTGCCTCGTCGAATATTTTAAATATAACGCCACCACTTACATCAGAATAGTATACGTTTGTTGTTGTTGTTGTTGTTGTTGTTGTTGTTGTTGTTGTTGTTGTTGTTGTTGTTGTTGTTGTTATTATTATTATTTTTTTTGTTATTTTTTTTTTGTTATTATTATTCCACCAGGTGGAAAGTACCATAGAAGAAAAAAAAAAGCAACAAATACCTAAGGTGAAAATGAAGAAGAAAAGGAAGGAAACGATAGAGAGTATTATAATATACATTTATTTATCTTTACGGGTAAAGTGGACATCATAAATCCGCGAGGGTGCATTACAATAATTATTGTATTTTAATCCAGGTGTTACTGATGAAGCAAGAGTATCACTTATTCTGTTTTGCGAGTTTGTGTCTTAGAGATCCTTTGTTCGATTATCATTGACTGCTAAATAAATTAACAATTTAACAAATTAAAAAGTAAATTCACCCGCTGCGATCGATTGCTCGATCTAGCTGTGACAACAATATGAAGTTGCCTCTGTAAGCTCTGGTTGATTACATGTGCTCATCATGTAACATTGTTTTGTAACATTATAAGCATAGGCCCGCTAGGATTACCCTAACGCATCATGCCTTAATTTGTTGATATCTATTAATAGAAATCTGTGTACGCGTTTTCCTGCCCCCACTTTCCTCTCCCCAGTAACATTCAAGTTCCGCCAAACACTTGTGCTGCAATAAACACGAATAAAACAACATTTATAACTTGAGACACGCTGAAGAGGAACATGAAGAAAAGTGACATTCCTCATGACAGGCAGGATACAGAAAGCCGTGCTCTATAAAGAACGCCAAGGAGGCCACGGGGAAAGTGCAGCTAGCAGTAGCACAGTAAAAGCGAGCTCACGATCGGCGACACACTACCTACCACTGGTAATCACCGATGCACCATCTGCCAACGTCTCTGCAGATCATCTGCTGGTCTACTGGCTCACACGAGAGGCTTTTCAACCTGACCATATCGACGGACTGCCATCATTATAGCTTAAGTCCCATTACTATTATACTAATACTTTTACTAAACGTTAATGAAAAAAAAAGTGCACAATCAAGAAGATAAAAGAAAGTTGGAGCGGGAAGAGATAAAGACAAAAGTAAGAGGGAAAGTTGAGAGAGACAGAGAGAGAGAGAGAGAGAGAGAGAGAGAGAGAGAGAGAGAGAGAGAGAGAGAGAGAGAGAGAGAGAGAGAGAGAGAGAGAGAGAGAGAGAGAGAGAGAGAGAGAGAGAGAGAAACAGACAGAGACATTCATAGAATGTATGTGTGTGTGAAAAGAAGAAAAGTTTTGTACTTACAAGTTTTACCAATCACTTGGAATATTTTTTGACTGATCAGAATAAAAAAAAAAATGAGTAGGTGGGTGGGGTTGGAACTATAAAACCAGAAGAATATTACTATTACTAGTGGTTTTAGAATGAACCCAATTAAGCAGAGGAAAAAACAAGATTGCAAATGTAGTTTATGGGACAAAAAGGTGTGGGAATGTAAAATAGCAGGCCTAGTATTTCTAAATTATTCAGAGGCTTTAGAAAGAGCGACACACAGACACAAAGAGTGAAGATACAGACAAAACCAATATACAGACATAAAGATTTTCACTAATCAAGGAGAACCAACTGAAAGTTTAGTTAGATCTTTGCTAGTCAAGGCAGACAGAAAATAAATTTTGTATTGGAATTCCAGGGAATTTCTGTGTGCATGCCGCACCTTTAGTCTCTCCCATCGTGCCATCCTCATTCATATGCAATGCGTCTGTTTCGATCATTGGCTTTCTTTAGAACCACTATCAATCATCAAGGTGGACATTTTTCTAACAAGATTAAGACAGTAAAACTAGTCTCTTTAGTTTTCGGAGTATCAATATGCACTGATATGATACCTCTCCAAAGAAATTTTTCTTCAGGATTGAAAGGCTCATATATAATTATGTTTTTATATACCTTACTTACAGACTTTTACACCTGCCTGTCTTAATGTGTAAAATAACAAGAAGTTGTTGCATATTTTGTAAAAGTTGCTAAATTCTCCTGCAACAAAACTCGCAATTTGTAAAAAAAATAGTGAAAAAGTTCCAAGTTGCCATTGCAACATTCCGCTGATAGTTTAATTCTATGCAGGATAATATTTATCTAATGCTTATTTTGTTTTAAAATAACATTGTGCATTTTTCTTTTTTAAATATTGATAAAACAAAGTCAGACTTGCAAACGATCTTGCATCATGAAAAATCATATCTCTCACTGTAACCCGCTGAAGATAAACCCTGTTGAGATATGGCTTTATTTAAACTTCAGAGGCACCAACTATTAGTTCTACAGTTACTGTAAAATTGGGATAAAATAAACTTTTTGCCATTACCTGAGAGCCTTATCTTAAGCTGATTTTACTGCATGCACCTGAATTCTTGTTGTCTTTAAGCATAATACATGTATACACTGAAAACTTCATTGACATTAGCTCAGTACATTGTCCAATACGGTATGTAATGTTTAATTTGAGAATGCTTCTAGTTTTACTTTCCAAATGTAATTGCTTGGATCAGACTTAAAAATCATTTCACTTTTTAAATATTGTTCAATTTTTTGCAAGAACTCAAGCTGCAGCACCTCAAATAATGTTACTTTATACTCTCCACTTTCTAGTCTATAAATCTGTTGATGAAGATTTTATCCAGCAGTTCTTTTTTTTAAAACCATCTACTAGTAATTGTAGCTAATTATTTAACTACATTTTCATTTTATCTTTAAATTGGTCTACCTCATGTTTTTAGTAACGATGCATGAACGACGATTATGGCTTTTTTTAGGGATGAAAAAAACAACAACAACCTATTAGTATTACAAGGTACCCAAAACTAAAATTTCAAAACCATAATAAGCAAAAAAAAGCCTGTCCAATAGAAAGGCTATCTCATATTTTGCTAACTTTCTTTAGTCTCTAGATCTATTTATAAAAAAATTTATGAGCATTTGAAGTTTTGAATAATAACGTAATCAGCGTAACGTGAAAAAAAAGTTTTTACAGGACCACAAAATAAAAAGTACACACAATAAGTATACAATAAACACATTTACACCATCTAAGGAAGCCATAGATAGAACAAGTCCAATTTTTTTTATACCCCTGAGAATCTTTGAAAGGGGTTATTTATTTATTCAAAAGTGCACCGTTGTTAAAAAATGCAAAATTTGCAAGATCGTCAAAAACCACATGCTAAAATGGAGAAATGGGCATTTCCAAAAAATCATAAAGAATTGACATATCTGAAAGATTTTTACAGCATTGTAAACAGCAAAACTGTCACATTATTTAAATAATAATTTCAAAGTCATAACATTGAATGAATTAGTCATCTAGGGGTAACGAATGTAGGGATATTCTGAACCCGGTAACATTAAAATTCAAAGAATTGTCATGTTTGGAAGATGTTTACATCAGTGTGAACAGCAAAATTTAGCACATTATTTAAATAATACTTTTGAAGTCATAACATTGGTTGAAATAATGATACATGTATATCACGACCAAACAATGTTTCTAAAAACTAATTGTGGAACAAGACATTTACCAAAAATCATTAAAATAATGAAAGAATTGGCATATCAATTAGTAATCTAGATAACAAATAACAGAAAAAGTGTTACTTGAGCATTTCAAAAGTGACTGAGTGTTTAGATTAAACTTTAAACCAAAGATACAACAGCAAAACTGACTGCGACACAATAGTCAATAGTTTAAAATTAAAAAACAAATTACATGTAGAGTGACTTGAAAAAATTTCTTCATGAAGTAACACTTCAGCAGAACTTAAGTATCAACTACCAAATTATTGAGACAAGAGTGTCATTGAAATTAAACATAGCTAACTTGCTCGTTCATTTGAATGAATTGACTTCAAACTTTTAACCATAAAGTCAAGTGCACCCATCTTTAGGTTTTTACGATGTAAGACTGTCTGCTGAAATCTGATTTGATTTTTAAATGACTCAGTAATTTGAGATCTAGACTTATTTTCGGACTGAAGCCTTGTCAGAAGATTATCAACATCTAAAGATGTCTTACATGGTCCACCATCCTGGGCCAAAGCCTCAAACATCTTGGAACTTCGTTCCATGGCAGTTATTTGTCAATCAATTTTACGCTGCTGATCATCAGCAAATTTTTGTTTTGTAACAATCTTCACTGCCATTTCTTGATCTTTGCTTTCCTGCCTTAAGATGGGAGTAAATTTTCTTGCAACTGTAAACATACGTTGCCGTTCTTTAACACTCTGTGATCCCATAAATTTCATTATTTCTATGCACAGTGTGCAAAGAATATCTGTTGTGCAGGGAGGCATTCCTTCTCTTTGAACAATCAAAGTGAAAGTCACCAAACGATCCTTCGCCAATAAGATTGGTGAGTGGGCAGTGAGGTAATCGGGCTCGAGTAGTGTCATTCAACTCTGAATGTTCAGAGTAAGGGTCTCATCCCAAAATTCGCCACTTGTCTCTCAGTTACAATCAAGGTTTCTGCAAACAAGCTGAAAGAACTTTGGAAATTTAAGAGACATCAAGAGTAGTTAAAAAGTCATGGACAGCGGTAAAAAAAAAGGTGACGTTTGTAAAGAAAAGCAGTTGCCAAAAATACATGAAAAAGAAGGCTCAAGAAATTGTTTAGGATCAACAGACCAAGCAGTCAAAGATGAATGCAACAGCTGCACATACTGATAAAATTCAAAATATTTCACAGTTTTAAAATTTGTAATTGCCAATAGGACACAGTAATCTTTAAATAGAAGATTGCCATGGCAGAGATAAAACACATTAACTTATTACATCACTAATATCTAAGTAAACACTTTGTAGTTTAGTATTGTTGGTATCAGGCAGTACACCAGAATTAAAATATCTGTTGCCTGTGAAAAATTAACGCTGCAGCAGCTTCAAAGTATCAGTTGAAGTGATTGGACCTGAAACTTGGAATGAACAAAAACTCAACCAATCCTGACAACACCCACTTTTTCATCCCCACGTGGACCCAAACAGTAGCAAGCTAACCTTATCACGTGTTATTGTAGTTTAAGATTCCTTGTCACGCCCAAGCGCTTCATCTGCTTCCTTTTCAATAGATAATAAAGCATTGTCACAAGCACTGCCCACCGCAAGTAAAAAATGTGCATTGCAGTGAAGAAAATGAACTTGTGTGTTGATACCCAAACTAATTAAGGAAATCTTCAAATTTTTATGTACTGCCAAATAACCTCATGACTGCAGCACAGACAGTCATCGTGGACTTGATTTTAGACAGTAATTCCTTCAATAGTGTTTCGGTATCGACACAAGCAAGTTCAGAAAAACAATCGGAAAGCCTCTTGAACATATACAATGTACAAAGTTATATCCAGTAGTGTACAGGCATCTTCTGTGGCTACCGGGACAAAACCTAAATAAAGCATAGAGCCATCAGAAAGAGAAAGCTGCTCACCAACAATCTTTTTTCCACCTCTGGAAGTTCCATCACTATGAAGCATAGTCATTATTAATTAGAGATTGAGCAACTTGTAGATTGCTTAAAACTAAACCCTTGCCACACATCGTGCCGGAAAAAATACTGTCATGACTAAAAAATTTGATTTTTAACATATTTAATTATACCATTCAACGCGTCTCGGCAAGGCGCATCACGTGATACCACTTAAATTCCGATCATCCGATTAAAATTTATAAATGGAATACTGTTGCAGTAACTCACAGGTTTGTTTTATGGGTGTTAATAATATCGCCGTAAGCCTACTTACAACTCTAGCACCCGAATAAAGCTCTTTTATTTTTTTAATACTAAGGTTGTAAGTAGTTACATCTCTAGCGCTCAAATTAAGATTATTATTTTGATCTTTAAATATTTATGTTGTAAGTAGACTTACAACGGTAGAATACAAGATTCACGTTTTTTTTTACAGACTAGTAAATCAACATACAGCTATTTTATTGTGGGAAACATGGTAGCTGGTGCTTATTTTGTATATTGTTTAATATTAAACTCGAACAACAACTGCCTTGATACTGACACATTTTCTAAACTAAAACTAGATAAAAAAATTACTTTCGAGTATTTTGACCCTACATTGGATACATGAAAACGTACCAAAGATAATTATAATTTCGCTATCTGCGTTTTACACTAAATTATAGTCTGTATAAAAAGAAAAGAATATAAACGTCTTTCTTAAAAATATAATCAGTTATGATTCTTCTATTATAGTACCACCATAGTGTATAACTGTTATTTACAGCAGTAACAGTTGTTTTACTATTATCACTATTTATAGTATTAAGTAATTTGAGTCATAGAATGGTGTAAAACGAGTTTCTTGTGGCTCATAAGCGTTGTATAAATGCTTCAGCAGATGGTTATTAATACATTTCAGGGTGCAATTGTCGTAAGTTGAGTTGCAGCAGTATTATCTTACAGTTTCCTTACTTCCAAAATTTTGCAAGTCGACTTACATCATTATTATCTGCAGTTTTCTGAGATACAAACGATGTAAGTTGACTTACGACTGTATTATTTACAAACATATTTGTAAAAAAATATAAAACTCAAATAAAAGGTATTTTTAGCTCAAATATCAAAAAATAAAATGCATCACCTGAAGACAAAAGCAATGAAAATGTATTATGAAAGAGAATGGTGATTATTCAGTAAAAAATAAAGGAGGAAAAAAGTTTTTTGTACCTCCTGAAAAGTGACCATTTTGAGTTACGACAGTTATTTCCGGGCGGCGACACATTAATAGCAGTCTGAGCACAGGGTAATGGTTGGGTAATTTTATAATTACAAATATTTTCAGATACAATTTTAATAACGTCGCCAACTTTGGCTGTTGAGACACCAGTATCACAAATTAGAGAAAAAACAGTTCGCCTTACATCATCAGTAAAAGCGTTATAATTTGATTTTAGATTTAATCCCAGCCCCCCACCTTCCTTAGAAGAGTTAGAACACAGTTTAGAGATATCTAGATCAATAGAATGAACTTTATCATTCAAGACAAAATTTTCTGACTTTACCGTACTAATGTCTTTCTTAAGGGCAAAACATCGTTTCAGGAGAGTAAGGACTCTAGCTTTATCCAAATCTGCTTCCACTTTCCACGTTCTCCAACAGCTACACGAGCTGTTAGAGACATTAAGGGAAACCCTTTCCTTTTCTTTCTGAAGTTCCGTGATGACTTGCTTTTGCACATTTATCTCCTGGCGTAAGGCCTCCACCTCCTCTGGTGTGTTATCCAGTGTCTGTGTGTGGACTGGGTGTGTCTGTGTTGAAGATATCTATTGATGATGTCCCATTCTTTCTGTGCCTTGTGTAAGCTTTTAAACAGGACAGAATTTCTGCCAGAGCAACTTTTTGTTCACATAAAAAAATACGAGAAAGAAATTGACAAGTGAATGTCTTTGGCAAACACTCCAGCGTCCTGAATAAATCCAGGTCGCCTACGACCTTGTTTGTGATGCTTTCTGGCACCAAGCGTCGACAAACAGCCTCGTGGAAAATATTGTCCCGGGTGATACCAAGAGCAGAGAGTGACAAAGATATGAGATCCAGCTTGAGCTGTACATTCAAGATCTGGTCAGCACCTGTTACATCACAGGCAGAGTACCTCTTCATCACCGACTCTACCAGGTACCTCACTTTCAAGCTGAAGGATCTTACTGTGGGGCAAAGCTAAGGAACCAAGACTCCATCTAAAATTGAGGGAGAATGTGGAAAAAAAAGGGTTACGTCAATATCATGATAATGTATTTATAAACGTTTTATCCAGAAGTTAAAGGAAATCAAAATGTTAAACATGTGAAATGATCATATAAAAAATTTCTGAAAAAGAAAATGACAAATATTGAAATCATGGGGAGAGTTAGTAAGACTGAGTCAAACTCAAAGAAATATGAAATAAAAAAAAAAATTGTTTATTACGGTACCAAAAACTTTTAGGAAAAATTTATGTTGACAAAAATAAGGTGTCTTCTTACATATACAACATATTAACCTCACGCCATGATTTATCCCCCTCTTCTCGAAGGAAGAGTAACTGGATAAGCAAACGGTTATCCATCTGGATCTCACATGACAGATTTGGTCGTCTTCCACTGGCCAAAAACACAGCTTTGAGAGCTTCATACTGGCCATCAACTGAAGAAATAAATTAAAAAAAAAAAAACATGTAAAGAGTGAAGTTAGCAAGACGAACACATTTTCCCCATCTTATTACATCAAATCTCTTTTTCAATTATTAGTTTTACTTTTATAGTTATGTTGCAAAACATTTTGTTAAGGACATATTCACATAGACATAATTATAGTTGCTGTAGTACTGGAAATAATGATATTAAACCACTGTATCTATGAAACATCTTAATTTTTGAGGGCCGAAAGTGCTGAGACACACCCATTTTTTTAGGGCTGAAAAATAGGTTAATTTTTTAATGGTGCAGTAAATATTGTAAAGAAAGCAACTTGTTAGACAACTTTACTGATAATTTGTTGCATTTATCAACCTATTATAATCATATTGGTATAAGGGTTGAAAAAGTGCTTTTTCTTGAAAGCTTCAAATTATAAACCTCCGATAAAAACATGGGCTAAAAATGTTGCTATAGGACGTTTTAATTTTTCTAAAACTTTGAAACGCAAAATGATTGTATTTAAGATTAAATTTTCATAACCACATTGTCAGAAACAGTTCAGTACACAAAACCCCCCCAACAAAAAACAACAACAACCAAACACTTAATTAAGATAACCTCGTAAAAAAAAAAGTCATAGCACTCCTTAAATTAAAAAAAAAATATGCATACAATTAAAAAAAAACCTGCAAAGTATTAACATTTCGATTTCCATTCTCACAAAAACATTTAAAATAACTTTGATTGGTATCAATATAAAAAATAACATAAAAAGTCATCAAATGGAATAGATTTTTCTCTCTTTAAATTATGGACACAGGTATTTGGATAGACATGTTTAATCTGTATATACTTGTAAGCAGCATCTCTCTCTCAAGTTGACAAACGGTAACTACGTCTGCATGCTTTTTACATGTATTCTATTGTGTTGGCAATGGTCAGAGAGAAAACTTAGGACCTACTTGACGTTGATGTTCCCTTGTTCTGTTGCATGAATCTGCTACAGCCGGTTTACTCTTGGTGTGAGGCTATTAGACCTATACATTTTCTGAAAGTCGAATAAATTCTCTACAACTTTTATTTTTATTTTTTGAGCTAAACATGTTGGTTTCCAAGTCATTTGATGACAAAGTAGATATTTTTTAGGCGATAAACCTGACCTTGTCAAGGCCACAAAACACCTTTATGGTCCCGAAACCCGCTTCAAAATTTTCTAGACTCTTTCAGCTTTCAGAAAATGTATAGGTTTTATGGTTTATAATAAATATTTTGTGCCTCCCAGTCCAATTTATGACCCCTATATAAATTACCAAATATAGCCCGACACCACAAACTAAATACTAGCGACACTTGTAGGGTTAATATCGTTTATGTGAGTGAATGATCGTGTTAAAAGTTAATTACGCAAAGCGTGCAGACAGTAAGTAAAGGGGGATGTTATAACAATAAACGGCAGCGTGGGCGACCTCCACCTCGCATCGGGTGAATGACCTCGAACTGTAACCTACTTGGCTCACTGGGGCCAGTGCACCTGAACTAAAGTATCAAAGTGACGCCGTGACCAAAGCATTTTTGTCTGCCATAATCAATACTACATTGATTTTTTAAATTAAAAAAGCAAACAAACAATTTGGTCTGAATCACCATGTGCATACTCACCACATGAAATATTCTTTCTGAACAGTACATCATGACATAGCGTCTGAGATGAAATAAAAATCAACACTTAGACCTAGCCACTGCATCTAGAAGGTAACTTTTGCAGCAGGTACACTCTACCAAGTTGGTCAAATAGGTTGGAGCACCAACTAAGGATTAGGCCCATGGCCGCAGAGTTCATATCCATGAATCAAACTGAAAAATATATATAAAAAAAAAAAAAGAAACTGTTGAATTGAAGTGCTTATTTCATTAATCAAAATTTAATTTAAATGGGTTTGCATTATTTGAGGACCATGAGAAAGTCAAATAAAAAGGAAAGTAGTAAAAAAAAACAACACAAACGAGTGGGTAAGAAAACGTGGAATCCAATTGTTATCAGGTCTTGAAAAGAGCTATTCCAACAGCTCCATGAAAAATGAAAACAACTCGTAGAGCCAAGATTTTCATTTCAGTTAAAAAACAGACTATACTTCAAAATGAAATCCCATCAAAATAAATGTTGAGGTATTTCAGCATTGAGTCAAATTGCCAAGTGTAATTCATGCAGTCAAGAGTTATTTCATTTATAGCTGCCAACTTTTGAGAAAGCAAACACAGATTTTTAGCGCGATTAGTCACTGTAAACTTAGTTGATGGCCAAGCTTATTAGGTTATTGACTTAAACACAAGCCTAACTACATCTTAAAAAAAAACTACACCATGGACTAGTTTTATTTCAAAAGTTTAAATTTTTTTTCTCTTCATCTCAGTGTCTGAAACATCCAGGCTTTCTGTGAACTGCCTAATTATAGTATTTTCAAGACAGTTGGCTAAAGAGCCTCTGACCTTTTGCATTGATATGAGGGAAATTTAAGCTTTCTAGCATGGGGAAACCAATTCCCGGTAATCCATGCACAGATTTTTCCAGGTCCTTACAGATATCACAGCTTCTATGATGATTTAAAACTGAAATAAATAAATGTATCTAGTTATTTAGGTTTAGTTTTTCCAAGTCTAACGGAGTGATCAAGACTTGGGCCCGTATTCATGTCAAGTCGTACGCCCAAAAACCTGACGTAAATCTACGCCTCCTTTTCTTACGCCTCGATTTGAGCTTAGTCTCTATTCATGAGCTGTCAGACTAAATTTTAGTCCGAAAAATTAGACCTAACTTTACACCACCCGCTGAGCAGGACTAACGGTGTAAATTTGGGCGTAACTGGATAAATCTCCCGCAAATTCTCAGCAAGATGGCGAATGTAGTATTTATGATTGAGCACCTGAATGACGAAAGAAGGCATCTAAGGAGGGAAAGGCACTTTCGAGACAGAAAAAAATCCAATGGAGATTTACGATGATCTAGAACTGTTTCGAAAATTCCGATTTAATCGGGAATCCATCTACAGGATTGTAGATATTATAGCAGATCGGGTGGAGTTTCCAAGCCCAAGGAAAGGATCTCTCCTGGCACTGTTACAGGTGCTACTGACGCTTAGGTTTTATGCTTGCGGCACTCTGCAGGATGGCATAGGGGAATTTATTGGGGTGAGCCAGCCAACCGTGTCACGGACAGTGAGGCGGGTAACAAAAACCTTTGTTGCCATCGCCGATATTCATTTGCCAAGCCAGAGGAAGGCCGATACCAACAAAGAACAATTTTATAGAGCTGGAGGTATGCCTAATGTAATTGGATGTGTTGACGGCACACATGTGCGAATACAAGCACCTCATGGGAACCATGCCCAAGAATTCCTTATCCGGAAAAATTTCTTCAGCATCAATGTTCGGGTATGCTTGACAATGTATAGGTTATACTGCAGGGACTTCTCGATCTAGAAGAGTTTCCCACTTTAAAATGATTGCTCAGAAAGGAAATACAACTTGTAGATTTATCGCTAGATCAATATCATAATTTTGCCATATTAATCAAATGTGAGGATGAATTTGTTATTAATAATATTATTGAGTTGGTCTTAACGTTCAACGTCAGCACCTTACACTACAGAATATATTGTGTACAGGCCCCAAGACTGACGTCTTAACTATTGTGTGCCGCCACACAAAAGACAGGACTGGTATATCATGACTCCTGTCTCTGCCGGTCACATTAAAGTAAAACTTAACCGACTCGTTATAGGCTAATAAAAAAAAATTAAATTGCGAGCTCTACATGTCCATATATGTAATGTATCCATCTTAGGGTGTGATAAAAACAAAATACATTGGCTCTGCAGCAATCGCTATTTTAGTGTTTTGTTGAAAATTCATATTACAGGTGCAGGTTTTGGATTTAGATCTAGTTATGATTATTTATAATTGTTTTTGCATATCGAAAGTAAAGAGTTTATTTTTTAAAAATAATCGTTTAAGTTTAAAAACTCAAAAAATGCTGAAAGTAAATATTTATGCAAAATTTTTCCTGTCTGGTATGCTATATTTTATGTTGATTAACTTTTTCCTCAGATTGTGTGTGGGCCCAATTTGGAAATTATGAACTGCGTTGCCAAATGGGCTGGTTCTGTGCATGATGCTCGAATACTGCGGGAAAGCCAGCTTTTTGCTGCATTTGAGGGCAACAACAAACCCTTGCAAGGAATTTTTCTTGGTGAGAATATATACATATACAACTAAACTTTGAATTTTGCTGGCTGCACAAAAGAATTTAAAGTTTTTTTTTTTTTACATATCTGGAAGCTATTATTAACTTTAGATCTATATGTATGTATACATAAAAAATAATCACATGATTCTCATCTTGTGCCAATATCTTCTCCTTCGTAAAAAAATTGAACCATTTTATTCGTTTAGCTTCTATGAGACTTTGTTTTCAGCACCTGTGAACTCTTCAGTCCTCAAGAGATGCGACATAATGTTAAAAACCCAAGCAGGGAAAAGGGGGTTTCCACCAGTACCCTAACTGCTATTATTTTGACCATTATATTCCGCTATCGTACTCGACATTGCAGATTTCAACTGTTAGCTGTTTCTATATCCGTACTGGACTTTATCTCCAGCACAATAGGCAGCATTTGGGATGCTGGTGAAGAAAAAAAGGGAGAATTAGTAATTTTCTTATATATTTAAAACCATTTGAGAATGAGAGGTAGATTTTAAGTG
>RQTK01000841.1:25655-74554 GCA_003991915.1 Elysia chlorotica
ATTTTTGCATGCGTCTTCCTGCACAACTGCGCCATAAAATTTGGTGTAGGTGTGCCGGAAGACGAAGATGAACCCCTAGATGAAGCACCAGACAATGGCGCTGAGCCAGTAAATCATCTCCAAGTGACTGAGCGCATGAGATCCATGATTGGCCGTGCTGCCAGACAGGATTTAATTAATAACTTCTTTGCATAAGTTAACATGAATGTAAGAAATAACAACACCATCATTGTAAAATATTTTCACATTTAATTTAATCTCAACAGACATAGGAAAGATTGTTCACTTAAATTTTGTAAGTTTTTCCTTATTGAGGCGAACAAAAGATATGACTGTTTTTTTTCTCTTTCTGACTCAATGAGCCTTTTGTGAAGATGTGCTTTCTCAATTTCCAGCTCGTTAAGTTTTATTATGGTAGCATTATTTGCAATTTCCGACTCCAACCACTTATTCGTGAGTTCGCCATTTGATGGGGCCGGCATGACCTTTGGAACTCTTGCCCTTTTGGCCTTTGGCTCAAATTCAGGCTCATCGCCATCGGTATCCGCACTGGACTTTATTTCCAACACAATAGGCAGCATTTGGGATGCTGTGGTGAAGAAAAAAAGGGGGAATTAGTAATTTTCTTATATATTTAAAACCATTTGAGAATGAGAGGTAGATTTTAAGTGAGTTTAAAACAATTTGTATTGAATCTGCTATATCAGTGATGCCAACTGGATGACTTTTTTTTTTTACTGAACCTTTCACGAACCGGTGTAGCTGCGTACCGCATTAAGGATCTAAAAAAACCCACAGCAAATTAATGTCAGTGGTATATTATTATTACAAAAGCAAAATAGGAATGATCTACCTCTTCTTAGTTAACTTTAATTGTGTGCTTTAAAGCCGTTATTGATATTGAATTGAGAAAAAGTATTCGTCGCATGGCAAAACTGGAGCAAAATGAGGGCGATTTGCAGACCTAGCTGATTTTCAAGGCTTAGCGTGCACTGAACAAGTTTATGTTATTTATTTTTGATTGAGACCATGCCTCCATTGGAACCACAAATGACTTGTTTTACATGTGATGCAGTAAGCCACACCAGCTAAACCTATGGTAGTAATCCGATAGCAAAACGCCATTTGCGTCTTTCTTGTCTTACCAACGGCAATTTTCACTCTTGTTTCAATATTTCTAACGTCCAGTGGACCAACGTGATCAACAAATTCCATCACGGACCAAACTTTCTAGATTCTATTTCTAATCAATAAATCATGAATTTCTACTCTATATCTACACTAATTTCTTGGATCGTTACTCCTCCTACTTCCCTTGTTTATATATAATTCATGTACTTTGAATGACACAAACTAAATCCAACAGAAGTCTTTGATCAAGATTATGTTTCACATAAAATGATAAACCAAATAATCCGCAGTCAAACCTGATGGTTGGATGTTCGTACTTTGTTAATAAATAACGCATGATCGCTGATGTGTACCATGACTAAACTGGGACAGTTGACCAACAATTTATTTTTTACTGGACTCCGTAAATTTTAAGGTAAATTGGCATAGCTGGTTATAATATGAATTTCCAAATAACAATTTTACTGGAAAGTGGGATTGGATTCAGATTTTTCAGGATTTTTAAAAATTCAATAGGCCAGCCGAGAAAACTATAATGTAATTATCATACATATTAATTATTACATTTATAAACAGAAAGAAAGCCTAATGAGTGGATCCCAGGATTTGGATCAAGTTTATATGAAAGTTCCATTACATAATGTAATTTTTAGCTGGTCTTCTGTTAACCTATACTGATCCAACATAAAAAGTGTGCACTGTATCGTCCCAATATTTGAGAGAGAGAAATGATGCAAATAACATTCACTACTCATGTAGCATAAGCTTAATTCATTTTCTTCTTTTTTTTTACACTGATCCATCACTGTAGCTAATAAAGTAAAATCTAAGTAGAAGAGAGAGTTGTACGTAGCAGTGTTTACCACTTAGACAAAGGAGATTTATTCATGTAATAACATAATATGCTTTCTCTAAGATTTGCTGATTCGATGTAAAAATTCGAGAACCCCATCTTTTATGTCTCCTGTATGCAAAGTTTAATATCTTTTGGAATTACATGTTTTAAAGTTAGGACGATTCGTCCCTACCATTGTCTTAAATTATGTAATAAAAACGAACCAAAAAAATCTACTATACGATATTTTGTGTGCTATTATGTATTTGTAGTATTTTCTTTCATGAATTATATAAAAATTGATCAAGTAGTACCTTTGGTCTGTCTTTAATTTATTAGAGGATCCACAAACACACCTAACAATGGCAAATCAAATTTGGTTAAATGTATTGAAAAGTATAAAAGAAACCCACCTCTTTCTTGGTCTTGGTCAGCCAGAACCACCTCATACTGCTCCATCTCTTCCTTAGTGTCTCCTTTGAAGATATAACTTTCAGTCCCAAGCACTGTAAAAATAAAACAGGAATATAAGACAGAGAAAGCCATTGATGAATAGTTTTGCCACCATAGAAATTTCAGGAAACTAATGAAAGTGGCAAGTAAGTGGTAATAAATTATAAAGTCAAAGAAACAAACCAGAAGTATACTATAAATAAAACACTTCAATGCATCTCTGCTGTGAGAACACATTAATATTTAATACTAAATCAACGAGAGAGAGAGAGGATTTGTAAAAGTTACCCTTAGCCAGAAACAGTCTTATCTATATTAGCACCAAAATCAAGTGCTCGAAAAATCATAACATCAGCAAATTGAGTACATTATGGTGACAGCATGCAACATGATTTGCCAATTGAGAAGTCAACTCCACCCCCATGTTTCTCTCCCTACTCTCCTTTGATAAAGAAGGATATTGTGCTTAAAAAAAATGAAAATAAAAAGTTGAAAGTCTCGGTTGATTCTAGATGGGAAGAAAAAACACTTTAGTCTAATCTCTTTCATTACCAGCTTAACAACTATATTGGACAGACAGATATTACCCTAAAAGTCAACCGAATTGACAACTCTAATTTTGAAGTACTGACCCTCAATGCCACTGCCAAGTGTTGATTCCTCCCCCATGATCAGTTCAATCAGCTCTAAAAAGGGTGGAGGGCGAGGGGGTGGTCCACCCCCAGTCCTTTTCGCCTCGCTTTTGTATTTAATTGCTGAGGCCCGCAGATCCTTCCATTTTTTACGGACCTCGTCTATTGTGCGCCCTAATCCGGCCATGGCGTTTATTTTGTCAACAATCGCTGACCACACCTGAAATAAAAAAATAAAAAACCACAAGATCATAATTAAACTGTACTTGTACACTTTTTTATTTTAGAAATCTGTGCCATTGCAGAAAAAAGTAATAGATGTATTTTTTCATTCTTTAAATTACAAAATATTTAAAGCTCCCCACAATAATTTTCAACATGTAACAACTTCAGTGTTCATAATTACAGAGCTGAGAAATGACCTAGCATTTATCATATAATTTTAAAAAAATTTTTAAAAGATGAAATGTGAGCTCTAAATAAAAGATTAACAAAAATTGTCAATTCTATTTTTCTGCTAAAAGCACTAGCCCAGTATGCAAAAGGGCAGTACACTCGCTGCTTGGGATTTTAATCTAGTGAGCAGAATAGGCCTTATCTGAATACGAGAAAATCAGTAAAAAATTACATTTTATGCCACAGACGTTCAACAATCTAGACTATCATTTGAAACATCATTGCTACTGGTATTGTTAAGCTTTAGGATCCAATCATGAAACTAGATTTCTATGTCCTGAACCTAGATTTTGATTCAATTGATGCAATAGAAATTATACACTACCTGTGCCAAGAGCTACATAATAATTAATATATACAGTTATATTTTCTGAAGACGTAGAGAGAAAGGAACTAAAATCTGAACAAAGATTTATTTTATTTTTAAAAATATGCCTATATTAAAATGACAAATATGGTACATATAGTGTATTATAACTAACAATGAGAATTGGCGCTTCTCTGTTGTTCCATAGTATTTTCAGGATCCATTTTGATATGAATAGTATTAGTAAAAGTAACTAATAACATATCGCGACACAGACCTTTTTTTATCTTGACACTTTTTTTTACGACAAAATTTATTACTATCAGTCACCAAAAGTGGTTTATTTGTTTGTTTTAATCAATTCTTTAAGGCTAAATTATGCTTCAAATTTTTTTTTATTATACCATTTTTGTTTCCAACTATTTGTAACTTTTGCCACTATCAACCACAACTTTCTAGGGGAAAGATTAATTTATCCTAAGGTTTTATTTATAAAGTTGTAATCTTCGAACCGTATTCAGAAGTGCAGGCATTTTAAGCCTTTAAGTTCATCAGTTTGAAGCCCAAAATTTAGACTACGTCCTATTTAAGAGAATTCCTCATTACCAGTACTAAATTTAATCACCTCCCAGACAGGACCAAGGCGGTATTTAGGGCAATTAATTTTTTCCGTAAGCCCGCCACATCTTTAAAAAAAAGGCAAAACAAACCAAAAATGTAGATCCACACCATTTTAAAATTTCATAAAATTGACTTTAAGTTAACCGGTAGTAAAAAATTATATAGCCTAACACTGTAAGTGTAACAGAAGTGAAGATCTGTAATTATTTCTTTATGTGCTGCTAGTGGTAGTTTTAATCATATTACCTACATTATTTTACATTAATGATTATATAGCAACATTATGCTATAAAACCACCTGAATCTTAATAAGCAGCACAGAAATACTTTTAAAGGGAGGAATTGCGTTATTGCATCTTTACCCTTAGACTTGCCTTGAAGCAGTTGTAAAACCTTCCTTATGAATATGTCGAAGAGTAAATAAAAGGTTTCTAGGCACTTAAGCTCTGTATGACTTTAAGAACTAGACCTGTCTTTTCTACAGCCCTCTAGATCTAGATCCTAGACGACTTCACTCCTCGGAGAGGTCTTGTAGTTCTAGATTCTAGATCTTAAAAGAAATGAATCTAGATCTTTCTCTGGTATCTTGAGTGCAAAAAACAAACTAACTAAAAATGCAAAATGGCTATGACATAAACTTAAATCTATAGATATATCTTACCTCATTCCTCCTCCTCATATTGTTGTTAGGGCCTGAAAGAGGCCCTATCAAGATGTTCCGCTCTAATGACATTTCTGTCAGAAGAACTCTCGTCTCTTCATCTGTATAATTTTTTTTCCTCGCCTTGATATTTTTTTCGGATTTTTCCATGTTGCTAGCTGGAAGTATTTCAAGTGGAGTGAAGAGGGAGCAGAAAGCGAGCACATGCCTAATACACGCTCCACAGGTGATTTCTTTAGACAAAGACTAGTGTATAAACAAAGAACTTGAACCCGGAAATTAGCAAAAACGAAACTAAAATAGATTAAAAAAAAACGGAAGTGTCCATGCGGAGTTTCCCGATAAAAGTTGACGTAGCTAGTACTACCCTTACGACCACTCATAAATAAGGACTAGTCTAGTCTAAAATTGGAGTACTAACTACGTCGAAAAATTCAGTCGCATATTTTTACGCTTACGACCGCTCATGAATACGGGCCCAGGTCTGCCCATGCCCAACGCTCCATGGCCAGGGATGCTGTACTGGTCAACGTGTGCGCTTCACAGAAGTCCAGTCCTGGTCACTCTGGCATAGTTCCAGGGGATGAGCATCGCCCGTAGAGACGTTTGATGTGGACGGAGTGGTCACTGTAGCACTGTGGAGTAGGTGGACAGTCCATGGCCCATGATTGGAGGTCTTTGAGGGGAGATTTCAGGTGGACCAAACTTAGGCATCTAGAGTGGGCCTGGAGAGGTTCTTCAACGGGTTTTAATCTTCCACGGGCGTGACGGACTTCGAGAGGGAGGGGATTCGGAGGGGGCGGGGGAAAAGAGTGGGCTTTAAGTGTTAAGGAGGCAGGGAAATATATATAGATATGAAAGAGAGGTGCAGGAGTAAGTAAAGAGAGAGAGAGAGGGGGGGGGCAAGAAATTAAAAGGAGAAAGCAGAAACAGAGAGAGAGAGAGAGAGAGAGAGAGAGAGAGAGAGAGAGAGAGAGAAGAGAGAGAGAGAGAGAGAAAGAGAGAGAGAGAGAGAGAGAGAGAGAGAGAGAGAGAGAGAGAGAGAGAGAGAGAGAGAGAGAGAGAGAGATTGGCAAAAAAATGAGTTTTTTTGTGGGGGAGGCACAGACACTGATACAAACTAACAGAGATGGAGAAAAAAGAGTAATTTGGCTGTTAATAATCAATTCACTGTCATCAATTTACAATGTATTAAAAATGTATGACATTTTCATTAAGTAGCAAACAAACAAAAAACTGTAGTCCAATATTATTTTGCTATTGTTTTATCAATTAAAGATCGGCGTCTCCTAGTATATCTATTGCAATTTTTGTGATCTAATGTAGGTTTGCAATTCGGGAAATTTCGATCCAAAGAACACTTAAATTACGCAATTAACAAGACTGCAAAGTTCCGGATTTAGGCTGCCGGGGACCCTGGGCCAAGATTTGGTGATGGTCCCCTCCTTTCCCCAACATTTTAAAAAGAAATTTAAAGAGTGATCGCTTCTGGAGTGGGGCCGTTTTGGTGGGGGACCCGGGGCCGGGCCCCCGCGGTCCTCGCCTTAAAAGCGACACTCTACGCTTCAATGAAAGTACCCAAAATACACTGACGTTTACTCTCTCGTTAGTTTTAAGTATTCAAGATGTAGCGAACACGAGCTGGGGTTCATTCCACAATATAGCATATATAGTGCTGATGTCGGACGTTAAACCAACTCAACTACAACTACTGAGATTCTTTCCTCCAACTTCTGGCTTATAAGTCCTTAGACAACTGAACATATAATCTTTAACTACCCTTTTACAAAACTTGATGGAGGTGAATTAACAAGAGTGACAACTTTGCTTGCTGTCACACAGTGGCAGTGTGGGGATTCTGGCTCGGCTGATCACAAACTAAAAACATTGTCATTGACAGAAGTCTGAACCAACCAACAAGGGACAAAATTCAACAATAAATTTGCCCAGTCGTCGGTTTCGAACTAGGCACCTTCCTATCAGGAATCAGACGCTCTGCCATGCCTGAAAATATCAACTTCTCTATAGGACATTAAAATAATATTAGATGATACCTCGCTCCCCAAGAGTGTGCAGTGATGATGGTGGCAAAAAATAAAAAAGGAGGATATTTTTTGCACTCCACATAAAATACCAATTTAAAGTCACTTCACATGTAAGCGGTGAAGAAACATATTCATTGAAAGGCGAAAGGCTACAGTATCTTAATAGTTCAAGAGATCTAAAATCTAGTGCGAATTTGAATGGATATAACGCAATCAATAATCCTGTAGAGTCTAAAGATCTTATCTACACTCTAAAAAAGGGATCATGGAGGAAAAACTATGGATGTCTGCCTCTTTGACAGTTTTGCTTTCACTAGTTTCAGAGTATTTTCTTGACCATTTGGGTCATAAATCACGTTTGAAAAAGTAAACAGTAATGTAAACACTGTGAGATCAATCTTCAGTTTAGCTAGCCCTAGAACGATGGAGGGTTAAACGATCGCCATATCAATAAATAAACCATAACACTGGGAAAGGAGAAAGGAATACAAAATAAACTTAACACTATTAATAATTTAATAATAATCACATCACCATTTTGTGCATGTATGTTATTGACAGTTATCGGTAAGTCTTCAGTACAACTCAAAATTACGGATCTACAATATAACAAGGAGCCGACCGTTCACCTAGCCAAACCGCAAGGCTACCGTCGTGGAATTATTAACCCACCAATTTCCGCGGATTACAAAAACGATGATTGTAAACTCGGAAGGTAAGGAGGAAAAATTGCAGAAAGGTGGAAAATACCGAGGATAGGAGGAAATTCCTCCTTTTGAACGGATCTGCAGAAAACCAACACCACTGGTGTGTGTGAAAAAGTGGGAGAGTGTTTAACTTTACAAAGTATTAAATTGTTTAATCCTGCGAGACTATGAGGTATAAGGGGACTGGTACTTGACAGCAAAAATGGTTTAAAGTCTAAATCAGTGAAACGAGTCGCCCAAAAAGCTGGGTTCTTGGAAACAACTCTCTGCTTGTCACTTGTAAACAAAGCTAGAGGATTCTCGGATGGATAGATCGCCGGTGGCGGAAGCATAACTGATGTAATGGTATTACACTATTTACCGAAAAGAGCCGCGATTGATTGACAAGTTGATAAGAGGCTAGACTGATTCCAGCGACACAAAGGATCGGAGGTACTGATGAAACGATACAAGGTAAATGGGCTCAGTAAAACACTCAACTTTGAATATATATTTTTCAACCATGATAAAGACAGACGTACCCGGGAGGTCAAATTGATACTAAATATGTATTATATGTACTGGCTGGCAGCTATGTCATTGCATTTTAGTATGATTTATATTAGATTTCTTATGTTGTGTTTTAGCATCCTGATATCTTTCAAACACAGGTTTTTGTACCATGGTCAACAGTTTATCATTATCAGGATTCAGAGCCACAACATCCTGAAATATTGAAAATTAAAAAACCTTTAGTCCTCAGCTCAGAGATGTATGAAAAGCTGTCATCAGTTGATTTTGAAGTTCTTGTATATTTTACCTGTTGTAAAATCATCTTCCACACGTAAGTCAAGATCATATCAACACAAAACATGTTTATCAATATTATAAGTATGTGAACGTAGGAGTCTACATTACTATTATTTAAAAACAATAAGCCAAAAGTGCACTAAAGGATTGTTGAAAGAGGGAAAAATGACTTACTTTTGACTGTGTTAACTTAACTGATCATTATTATCAAAAAGCTTGCCTTAAAGCTCAGAGTTGAACTTTATTTCCATGGATGTAGCTGTTTGTTTCATTGCTACTTAATGTCTAACAACAGCACTCTGTATACTGTGGACAGGCCCCAAGACTAAAATCTAACAAATTAATGTGCAGCCACAGAGACAGTGCAGGGATACAATGACTGATCTCAGCCAGAATGGATGTAGCTAACTAGGTCACTGAATGTGATTGTGAATTCAATAGTATTTCAAGCCCTTTCAAAAAGAATTCAATTTGTCATTTAAAAAGAAAAGCACAGAAACAGAGATGTAACCTTTTAGTCAGATGTATAGGCAATTTAAATTCCACTTAAGAATCAGAGTTTCAAAACATCAAATGGTGAGGTTTTTTTAAAGTTCTATGTTATGATTTGCTTTGTCACGGAATCAATTTTAAAATATAGACTTACTTTTAGTATGGATTTCTCCATAAGTGAATTTCTTCTGCTTGTGCTGTTGGCCATAAGTATGTTCATCTGTTGGATGATTGTGTACCAAGAAGCACTTTGTGACAACCAGAGATTCTCCAAATGTATCATAGGCAAAGGAGAACGATGCTTTGCAGTCAAGCTTCTGGGATCTGTTACGGAAAGAAAAAAAGACTGCATTGAAGAACGAGGAAATGATCTTGCTAAAAACACTCACTGCTTATACTATAGGAGGATAAAAGCAAAAATCCATCAACAGAAGAAAGCCTTGACTTTACGATCACATTTTCCCATTGCACTATTTGCTGGACCAATGATAAAACCTCAGGGTTCAGATTCATTATCCCTGCGTCCTTCCATTCCAGATTAATTGTCACGGTCTTCCCCTTTCATTAACACTGCAAATGTCGCTAGTATTTAGTGTGTGGTGTTGGGCTATATACTGTCTTTGGTAATTTATATAGGGGTCATAAAATGGACTGGGAGGCAGCAAATTTTTTTTTATAAACCATAAAACCTATACATTTCTTGAAAACTGAAAGGGTGTAGACAATTTTGAACAGTAGCCCTTGCCACTGTCGTTGCACACTAGTGTAAAATTTCATACTGAAACTATAACGCCAGACTTATTTCAGCGTGGCTGGAGAAGATGTGAACATAATAATCTTGATAACGAATACGGATAGATTGGTGTTCTCGGACGAATAAAATTAACTGCCGGCCGGACTACACCATCAGAATTGGCCTGCAGTATCCACCAGACGCCTAAGATTGGCCGACATGCCGGCCACAGCCCGCAAACTTGCACCCATGCTACTGGCTCCTCGACTTCACTGACACTACTAGATCTACCACTATCATCACTAACAACATTAAAATCATCATCACTCTCACCATCTAAAACTTTTTCTCGAGTGAGTAATCTCCCTCCTGATGGTCTTGCTCCTTTGTCAAATATTGTGGCTTTCAAGAGAAAACAGAGTGTCAACATGTAAACAAAGTTTAAGCTAAAAACAGCTGTTATCTGCATTAAAACAAAACAGGAAGGAAGTGGAACTCTTCTTTATTCCTTTAGGAATAGTTTTGATTTATTTGGCTTTAGTCAGCCATAAACCTACAGAAGCGACATATATCGGCCGTAAACACGTCTAGGGTTAACTCTGCCTTTCAGCTTTCAATTTGATGTTGCCCTGCAGAGTCAGGTATAGACTTACTTTTCTCCAAACTGTGAAGACATCTAGGCAGCTAACCCAACATCTCTTTTCAAGACCTTGCTCTACAGTGTCTGAAACAAGTGCCAATTCCTAAAAAAAACCACATGGCCCTAAATTTAAAGGGAGTGTCGATACGCGCTGTATATAGTATTTCCGCCCCTTTATCGTGTATATATATATATATATATATATATATATATATATATATATATATATATATATATATATATATATATATATATATATATATATATATATATATATATATATATATATATATATATATATATATATATATATATATATATATATATATATATATATATATATATATATATATATATATATATATATATATATATATATATATATATATATATATATATATATATATATATATATATATATATATATATATATATATATATATATATATATATATATATATATATATATATATATATATATATATATATATATATATATATATATATATATATATATATATATATATATATATATATATATATATATATATATATATATATATATATATATATATATATATATATATATATATATATATATATATATATATATATATATATATATATATATATATATATATATATATATATATATATATATATATATATATATATATATATATATATATATATATATATATATATATATATATATATATATATATATATATATATATATATATATATATATATATATATATATATATATATATATATATATATATATATATATATATATATATATATATATATATATATATATATATATATATATATATATATATATATATGATCTCCCTCAGGTTTCTAAGCAGTATGCTTAGAGTTTTAACTCTTTTAGATACAGATTCTCTGTCAGCCATTTTGTTTCTAGGGTTCAGCTTCCTGTCAACAAATGCCCCCTGGTTTGTTTACATTATTTTGGAGTTCTGAGTCTCTACAGAGGGTGTCTTAGAAAAAACGTATCTAGGCTCTCTATTTCTCAACCAATTACTTTGAAATTTTAACACATTGAAGAAGAATGCATGAACTCTTTTTTTGTCTATAGTTTTTTTTCTTTTTTTCTTACATGAGTTTAATTTGAGTTATGTAGAAGGTGAAGCGGGTGATGTTGAGAAAATGCATACAAAGTGCACAAAACACACTTATTTACACACAATTTTGTGTTTTTGGTATCCGTTGAGCTGAGCAGCTATTATACTTGCTGATTTCTAAAGGAAATGATTCTACTTTATTCAATTTTGTATACGGCATTTGCCTATTAATTTTATGTATTTCTTCCTACTTTTTTCTGGTATTTCTAAGATTCAAGTTGCAAAGGCTGTTTTGTTTAGGTCCCACTAGAAGATTATTCAGCTATTCAAATGCTTATTATTTTATATATTTATTCCTACTTTTTTTTCTGGTATTTCTACGATTCAAGTTGCAAAGGCACGTGACATGCAAGATCATATTGATAGTTTTAAACTAGAAAGATCAGTGTTCACCACAATCATTGAGGAGACAAAGAGGTCAATTACACCCACATGTGCCCTAGGAGTGCACACTCACAATTCTTGCGATAGCGTGATGCACTACTCATTTGATATTGCTCAGCAGATCCATTATCCCAAAACCCCTTACAACCTGTTCCTTATGTGGCGGGTGCTTTAGCGCTTCCACTAGGAAATCACAGCAGTCCTACTACCCGGTTGGCCGCGCCGGAAAAAAATGGTGGCGCTACATCATCTGGCATCTAGTTAGCGCCTCCATCTTCAATGCGTTTCTGATATGGAAACATTCCGAACAATCATATGACATTCCAAAGTCATATGACCAAATGAATTTATTTGCAGAAGTGGCAGATAGCATACTAAACGGCTTCTGCTCAAGAAAGCTGCCAGGCAGGAAGGCCACAAAGCAACAAACGCTGCGGCCAGAGACAGTTAGACACCATGTGATAGAAAAGATCAATGGAAGAAAAAAACAGTGCATTCTGTGCATAATGGAGAACAAGAAAACCCCTAAAGGTTACCCTATAGAGACATCATTTTATTGCAAATTTTGCGACATTGCACTTGTCTACACTAGGCTGTTGCGCAAAAATTAAATGGTCAGCCGGAATTATTGTTAATAAGAATACCAATGTCATGGTATCTACCAAAGCATACTTTCTTACACAATGCAACGTCGCAAAATTTGCAATAAAAGGATGTCTCAATAGGGTAACCTTTAGGGTTTTTTTTGTTCTCCATTATGCACAGAATGCACTGTTTTTTTCTTCCATTGATCTTTTCAATCAAATGGTGTCTAACAGTCTCTGGCCGCACCGTTTGATGCTTAGTGGCCTTCCTGCCTGGCAGATTACTAGAGCAGAAGCCGTTAAGTAAGCCATCTGCCACGTCGGCAAAAAAATGCATGTGGTCATAAGACTTAGGAATATCATAGGAATGTTCGGAATGTTTCCATACCAGAAAAGCATTTAAGATGGAGGCGCTAACTAGATGCCAGATGATGTAGCGCCACCATTTTTTTCCGGCGCGGCCAACCGGGTAGTAGGACTGCTGCTGGTCGAGTATGACCACTCCCCCCATTTAGCCTAGTGGAAGCGCTAAAGCACCCGCCACATAAGGAACAGGTTGTAAGGGGTTGCTGGGATAATGAATCTGCTGAGCAAAATCAAATGAGTAGTGCATCACGCTGTCCCAAGAATTGTGAGGGTGCACTCCTAAGGCAGATGTGGGTGTAATTGACCTTTTTGTCTCCTCAATGATTGCCGTGTACACTGATCTTTCTAGTTTAAAACTATCAATATGATCTTGCATGTCACGAATCGCCTTGGCCCTTACATCAACTGGCTGACTTAATGATCTCATAACTGCACTTGCTCCTTTTTGGCATTGCCAGCACAGATGAGTTGCTGGCTTCATAATAATAATAGTATACTAATAGTTATATGAGACTCTCATCGAGAGCAAAAAGCCAACCAAATGCTTTTGAAAATGGAAATGCAACTAGAATTACCTGTTTTCGATGCAGTTTCATAAACTTTGTACACTTTTTTTTTCGCAACCACTAGGGAACAAAAACACATCTGTTTTCCAAAACTGATGGAACACCTGCTAGAATAGGAATAGCATGAAGCTCTGCATAATTTTGAATGAAATCTTTAATTCTTTTGTAATCTTCAAAGGAATAACGTTGTGACGCAATTTCCCTTTTAGTTCATGAACACGATCCTTAATTCCTGCCACCTTAAAATGCTTTATCAACGTGGTAAACCTGAAAATGGTTATGCAAATCTTTCCTCCTCTAAAGTAGTAGTCTGTTTGTCGCTCTGTCTGTTCTTATCTTCTAGACCGTTGTGCCGTTTTTGTTGTGTGCATGCCTATCGATAATTGAACTAAAATTGCCAGGTTTTGTTTATCTTTTGTCTTTTCTAAGATATCCAAGCCTATAGTTATCGAGTAGCCCATAACCTAACACGCGTCTGTGTCACAAAGCGGATTGCACTTTGCCTACTTTGGTGACCCTTTCATAGTGCAAGCAAACATTATTTTATGTAAGTAGCTTGGCTGTTTGCGGGGCCGGTACTACTGAACATTTCACTGTTATATTCAGATTTTAAAATTGATAAAACTGACCCCTGGATGTCACTACCACCACCACTAAACTAAGCACAAAAGTATTTGGCTGATGACCTGGTTGGGAAGGGCGCTGCCAAACGGACGTAGCCCTAAAAAAGAAAGGTGATTATGTCCAATCACTGCCTTTTGAAATCTTATCTCATCTTTTATACGTTCTGTCACGGCACTTCTTTTCTGGACCTATTCTGAGTATATATATTTTAAAAACTTGTCAAGCCCCTCTTAAAAGTTTAAAGGGCCACCATGTTTCTTAATTTTGTCTCTTAACTATGACCTTCTCTCTACATCATTAACTTCTTTTGCAATTAGTTTTGCTTGTTTTTCTAAAAAGTTTTCTTTCTTTGTCCTACCATTTTCTCTTCCAATCGTTGACTTTTTCTTGATGCTGGGGATTTTTTTCTTGCAGAATGATTGTGCAATGTTGCAATGCGTTTTTTAGAAATGTCAAAATCAGAATCACCAAATGGAACTCCCATCAATCAAATTAGTGAGAGGATAATGGCGAAGCTGTTCTTGCAAATTAGAGGACATTTTGGGGAAATACCCTTCATCAAGTCTTCTAGTGACAAGGGTTTCTTTGCACAAGGCCTTACAAATAGAAATTAAAGAAGTAAAATGACATGTATTCACAAAATCGTGCACAGCATCAAATATAACAGACTGGATGCACATCTGATCATCAAAAAAATGAAAATAAAATTACTGCGCAACAAATGCTCAGGATTTGTACACGACCTAAGCATTGTCCGCCATCTCCACAAAGACATGAAAATCAATACCGGTATATTTAACACTATTTTGTTATGGTCTCGACTAGTACCATCTCTATGGAGGGTTATGTTTTTAGAGTCTAGAATGCCTTCCGTGACTTGCACATGTGAACCACACATGCATCATCATCAATATTTAAAACAGATTGTGTGCAAGGCACATTGTCAAATTATTATTATTCTTTACGTAAAGCTTTAATTCTAGTTAAAAATTCTTCATACGTTTCTTTCAATTGTGGACAGTGAGAGAAGGCTATGTATGTATCCCCTGTGGCGTTTCTTTTAACTTGGGCTGGCCACAGGCACGACAGGTGTTGAATTTTTTTTGTAGTTTATAGACCCTCTCGTCCTCTTTCACCCTTTGTCTTTTTTTCGTGCGCTGCTCTGCAGCATCCTCATCTAGGTTTGGTTGGGGAGGGCGGGCTGTATCCAGGTTTGGTTGGGGAGGGCGGGCTGTATGAGCACCCTGCGCGGTGGGGACATCGTGCTGTTGGGGGACAGGAGTGGTGACAGATTTCAGCCAGCCCAGAACTTGCTCCGGACTTGTGAACAGGATCCCCTCCCCAGAATGGGTTGCATAGAGGGGAGGATGCTGTTATTCTGTTAATTTTGACATAAGTAGTTTTACATACAGGCTTTGGCAAATCCATCAAGCCAAAAAAAGTCTGAAGCTCCGCTTGACTCCCACCAATGCATCTCATGGCAAAGACTGACCTGCGATTAACTGAACAGTTTTTAAAATTTGTTGTGGTAGGGCATGTTGAAAAAGGCAAATTTGTGTTCACACTTCTTGTTCTTGGACAGGCAAACAAATTGAAGAGAACTTCCAAGTCCTTGGCGATTTACCTCTCTAAGGTTTACCTTGCCATTGCAAAATCGACATCTCACTGAGACGAAATCTGTTCAGCTAGGATTGATAGATCCACAATTCTATTGCCAGAAATTTCATAATCAGTATTTTCATCTTTTGATATACATTTAATTTAAATTATTATTCTTTTCATAAAGCTTTGATTCTCGTTAAAAATTCCAAGAGGGGAGGATCTACCGAGGTGGCCTCGTCATCCGAGTCTGCTCGAGTCTGGCTGCGCTGCACTGCAGTTCCACTCTTTTTTTGATCATGCTCCTCAGTGTACTCCCCACAGCGGAGGAGGGTGAAGCCGGCGTCCCCAGTGGACTGGACCTTCTGGTCGGCAGTCAGGGTCGCCAGCTTGTACGACACCTCTGCCTCCACCAAGATTGAAGAAAAAAGAAAATGTATTACCTGGCTGATTCTTTTTTAGATATTCTTGGAACCCCCACATTGTGGAGGGCCTCTTCACATCCTTCTTCTAGAGGACATATGAACACAGTCGTTTGTGCTCCTTTTTGTCCGAGGTGGAGAGGCAGTCAGGGTCGCCAGCTTGAACGACACCTCTGCCTCCACCGAGGGAAAGGACAGGGCGTACTGCTGGAGGAGCTTTTTGTTTTTGCCTATGAAGCTCTCCAACTCGGACTCCATGCTGATTTGGGGTACCAGGCACCACCGGAAGGTTTGGTGGTAGAATGACCAAATTGCAGGGTGGTAGCCCCCAGGATGGCCAGTTCATCGCTTCTGATGTCTGATGGCAGAGAGGCCATGGCCTCCTTACGGACCTGTTTGGGATTGGAAGTCAAAAGGCGTTTTCATCTAGCAATATTGAAAGTAAAAAATTGACTTCCAATCTCAAACAGGTCCGTAAGGAGGCCATTGCCTCTCTGCCAAAGAAAAACAGAGATGAACTGGCCATCCTTGGGGCTACCACCCTGCAATTTGGTAACCCAAATCAGCATGGAGTCCGAGGTGGAGAGCTTCATAGGCAAAAACAAAAAGCTCCTCCAGCAGTACGCCCTGTCCTTTCCCTCGGTGGAGGCAGAGGTGTCGTTCAAGCTGGCGACCCTGACTGCCGAGCAAAGGGTGAAAGAGGATGTGAGGGTCTATAAACGACAAAAAAAAAATTGAACACCTGTCGTGCCTGTGGCCAAAGTTACAGGGGATACAAAGGCTTCTCTCACTGTCCACAATCGAAAGAAACGTACGAAGAATTTTTAACGAGAATCAAGCGGAGCTTCAGACTTTTTGTGGCTTGATGGATTTGCCAAAGGGTTTATGACATGGTTACTAAAGCATTTTTATTTTGGGTACCTCAAAATGCAAGTTATACATGTTTTAGGCATCACTAAAGTACTAACAATTATTTGTTATTTTGTATATTTTTTACTTTCAATGTTGCTAGATGAAAACACTTTTTGACTTCCAATCTCAAACAGGTCCGTAAGGAGGCCATTGCCTCTCTGCCAAAGAAAAACAGAGATGAACTGGCCATCCTTGGGGCTACCACCCTGCAATTTGGTAACCCAAATCAGCATGGAGTCCGAGGTGGGGAGCTTCTTAGGCAAAAACAAAAAGCTCCTCCGGCAGTACGCCCTGTCCTTTCCCTCGGTGGAGGCAGAGGTGTCGTTCAAGCTGGCGACCCTGACTGCCGAGCAGAAGGTGCAGTCAACTGGGGACGCCGGCTTCACCCTCCTCCGCTTTGGGGAGTACAGGGCCCTGTCCTGGAGGGACCTCTCCACCTCGGACAAAAAAGAGCACAGACGACTGTGTTCATATGTGCTGAACAAGAAGGATGTGAAGAGGCCCTCTAAAATGTGGGAGTTCCAGGAATATTTAAAAAAGAACCAGCACTGAGGTAATACATTTTTTTTTCTCGGTGGGTGCCCAAAACAGCCTGCCCTCCCCAACCAAACCTGGATGAGGATGCTGCAGAGCAGCGCACTAAAAAAAGACAAAGGGGGAAATAGGATGAGAGGGTCTATAAACGACAAAAAAAAATTCAATACCTGTCGTGCCTGTGGCCAGCCCAAGTTAAAAGAAACGCCACAGGGGATACAAAGGCTTCTCTCACTGTCCACAGTCGATAGAAACGTATGAAGAATTTTTAACTAGAATTAAATCTCTACGTAAAGAATAATAATAATTAGAATTAATTTTACATAAAAAAGCTTTTAAAAGTTTTAACCTACATCAATAGCCTGTATAGTATTAGTAAACTTTCACGTAACTCATGGCCTACTGTTTCAATTACTTGGTTTTAGGCATCAATTAAGTACTAACTTTTTTTTTTTACTTCTTTAAATATTGCTTTGTGAAAACACCTTATGACGTCCACGTAAACCATGGCCTACTCTTTAGATAACTTGGTTTTAGGCATCACAAGTACTAAAAAATTAGTTTTTATACAGGGGATTGGGACTCTGAGGAAACGCAGCGCGCCAAGCGGCGCATGAAGTGCCAGATGTCCAGCCTGACGTCCAGGTCCCGCCACTCGGGGAAGAGGTCTTTGGCTCGAGTGTTGAACTTTCCACAGCAGTCTCGGTCGACATAGAGGACTTGGTCGGGGAAGAGGTCCTTGGCTCGAGTGTTGAACTTTCCACAGCAGTCTCGGTCGACATAGAGGACTTGGTCGGGGAAGAGGTCTTTGGCTCGTGTGTTGAACTTTCCACAGCAGTCTCGGTCGACATAGAGGACTTGGTCGGGGAAGAGGTCTTTGGCTCGAGTGTTGAACTTTCCACAGCAGTCTCGGTCGACATAGAGGACTTGGTCGGGGAAGAGGTCCTTGGCTCGAGTGTTGAACCTTCCACAGCAGTCTCGGTCGACATAGAGGACTTGGTCGGGGAAGAGGTCCTTGGCTCGAGTGTTGAACTTTCCACAGCAGTCTCGGTCGACATAGAGGACTTGGTCGGGGAAGAGGTCTTTGGCTCGAGTGTTGAACTTTCCACAGCAGTCTCGGTCGACATAGAGGACTTGGTCGGGGAAGAGGTCCTTGGCTCGAGTGTTGAACTTTCCACAGCAGTCTCGGTCGACATAGAGGACTTGGTCGGGGAAGAGGTCTTTGGCTCGAGTGTTGAACTTTCCACAGCAGTCTCGGTCGACATAGAGGACTTGGTCGGGGAAGAGGTCTTTGGCTCGAGTGTTGAACTTTCCACAGCAGTCTCGGTCGACATAGAGGACTTGGTCGGGGAAGAGGTCTTTGGCTCGAGTGTTGAACTTTCCACAGCAGTCTCGGTCGACATAGAGGACTTGGGGCTGAGGCACGCCAGCTGTCGCGTACCTCTGGACCATGGCTTGGTAGAGTCCATCTTCAAAATCCCACCGAAGGTGGAGGTGATTTTGGACTTGATGTCTTCCAAGCGCGTGAACAAGTCGGAGGCATACACAGAAAATAGCCAACAAGCTGAAGGTACGCGCTGAAATGGCGGTACCGCCTTGGCTAATGTCTTTGTAGCCTGTCCCGAAAATCTCCCAATGACGTTGTAATAAGTGAAGAGAATAAATCAAACAAAAAAATGTATCTGACAATCAACACAAATGCAAAGGAAACAATCACAGCGTTCATTACACAAACCTTTAGAACCTGAGGGCTGAAAAGTGTGGTCAAAATGTCTGCTAATTACAATGTCCCTTTCAATAAATAATTACGATGATGCAATCATACTAATGATCACATACATTGGAGCAGTAAAAAATACTCACGTCATTGTTTGTAGATCAGCAGATCATGATCATGGTGATCCGTGTGGTTTTCCTGTAGTTTTTTATAGACAGCTGTGGGGCTGTTCCCCAGAGACCTGTGCCAGCTGATCCAGGAGCTCCAGACTCCACCCTGGCGACTTGTGGCACCGACCACACTCGAGGTACTCCGTCCCCATGTAGTAGTCGTCGACCTGGTCTATGACGCGCCGCACGGTGCCGCAATCCACAAGAAGAACCTGTGACAGAAGAAGACTGATGGTATGGCAGGAGGCCTGCTGTAGACAGCGGCTGGCTGTGGAGGGTGGTACCACATGGATCTGAGATACCTTTTCAGTTTGCCGCTGTCAGTGAAGAGGGCCTTGGAAACCCAAACATGGTCCTCGACTGGAAGAGTCTCTTTCCTCATCTTTACCTAAACGAGTGGATGTACATGTTATAATGACAGTGATCTTGTATCAGGCAACACGAAAATGAAGAATAAAATTCCTTACCAATGTCAGTTTAGATACAACATTGATTAGAAATATAGTCGAGATATAGTCATAAATACATGTTTATTTTAACAGCAACCTTCCAAATGGCAGGCCTAATTTTTTCCAGGGTTGTAGAATAGCCTACAAAGAACATTGATTTTTCTTGCACCAAATGTTGCCCACAAGTCAATTTTTACGTTTGGCAAATTTTTCGGAAAAATACACCCTCGACAGTAGTAATAAAATTTGCACACTTAATGTTTTTTGGGGTGCTGATTCCAAAAATGCAACAATTGAAAGGCTAAATTCAATAATTCAGTTGTTAAATGCTTGACATCATACCTGAACCTACATAATAGGAATGAAATATGGTATAAATTTCCTCAATAGGAATTAAAAATAGGCATATATGGGGGAAAACACAATCTAAAAACCTCACAGGCCAATATGCTTAAACATTGAGGAAGAATTAGGAAACCCCAAACAGTCTAAAAGTGTAACATACAGTTGCTTTTTTTTGGTCATTAAATACAAGCTTTCTGTATCTCAGCTGAGCCTTCAAATTCTCGACAGCATTAGCTCCTTCATATAAATCTTATCTACATCTGATTTGCATGTGCAGAACCCACCATGACTTATACATTGTAATTGTATTATACTTATAGTATACAATTCTAATCTTTTTTCTGCCAATGCAGTCTCTTTCTCTTCTTTCTTCCTGTAGTTATCTTGTAACCTCTGCTTCATTAAAAGCTTTAACTGCCTTCTCTGAGGACAGCTGATCATTTTGTGATTTCAAAATTTTAATTTCTTTTCCTAAATCTTTTTCAACATTTGAAAGATCCTTTAGAGTCTTTAATTTAGTAATTTCCTCAGCAAAAACATTAAGCTTTAAAGCCTGTTCACTTACTATTCTTTCAAGTTTTTGGACCTTATCATTACTTCTCTGTAAATTATCTTTAACAGACTTAAGTTAAGTTTGCTTACAAGCAGTATTCAGTTTATGTCTTAGCTGGGAGGGACTTAATGATAACAGCCCCAAGCACTTTACCCAAGAGTGCAAAAAGAGTGTGGCAAACCTTCTCTACTTCTAAACAGTTCTAACTCATGCACAATTCTGTAAGTGATGACTATCCCATGACGCTCACGCCTCAGGGCAAAGTTAGGCCTAGGCAGGCAAGTGGTTGTGGTAGCTGATCGAAGTCCAGAGCTGTGTCCAGGAAATGAGGAAGCTCTTATCCACAACTTCTCGACCACACTCAAAGCACATCACATGCTCTTCGACATTAACACACGGACCTTTAGAAGATGTTCCTTTTATTTTCTCAAAGAGTCTCTCTTTTACAGCAGCACTGGCTCCACCTTGTTTAATGTTCAGACCATCTTTGTTTATTACTTATACATGAACCTGATTTCTTTCCTATCCTTGCTTTTTTGTTACCCATTTTATTCTTAAATGAGGTAACACCAACACCGTTAGGTCTTCCCCTTTTTTTAATGACGTGGAAGATAAAACTGTGGGGTATTGTTTGTTTCCTGCACCTGACTAGACACAGAAAAATCACCTAGACGTAGCCCAGACATTTCCTGTTGCATAACTTCTGTACTGAAATCACCACTCTCAACAACAACCTCACTGTAGATCATCTTCCTCATATTTATACGAAGACTTCTTTGATACATGGCCACCATTTCCAGTGTATGCATAAATACAGTGATGCCAACTCCAAATGATTTTTTTCGTTCTACTATTACAATTACCAGAAATAAACCCCCTAAAATACACTGCCAGCATGAAACATTAATATTAATAAAATATACACTCACCATGTTATCAATTGGGCCAGGAATAATTGATGGATGGGGGTCAGGTTGGAGAGGTTAATGCTTAGGTCTCTTAGGAGCAGTTTCTCCGAAATCATTAAGGCCTATAACAGAAAAAGAAAAGGTATCTTCTGATTTGTGGTAACGTCTGTTACAAGTGCTACCTGATAGTGGCCAAAACACCTTTGATGAAAGATGTAAGGTACGTTGTTGAGAGTGGTGATTGAAACGGTTGGTGTAAACTATGCACATCTATGTGATTTTTCTGTGTCTAGTCAGGAAACAGACAATACCCCAGAGTTTTATCTTCCACGTAAGATTAAAAAAAGGGGAAGACCTAAAGGTGTTGGTGTTACCTCATTTAAGAATAAAATGGGTAACAAAAAAGCAAGGATAGGAAAGAAATCAGGTTCATGTATTAGTTAACAAATAAACAAAGATAGTCTGAACATTAAACAAGGTGGAGCCAGTGCTACTGTAAAAGAGAGACTCTTTGAGAAAATAAAAGGAACATCTTCTAAAGGTCCGTGTGTTAATGTCGAAGAGCATGTGATGTGCTTTGAGTGTGGTCGAGAAGTTGTGGATAAGAGCTTCCTCATTTCCTGGACACAGCTCTGGACTTCGATCAGCTACCACAACCACTTGCCTACCTAGGCCTAACAAGAACTGTTTTGCTGGCAGATCCAAGCAACTTTACCCTCAGGCGTGAGAGTGAAAATGGGATAGTCATCACTTACAGAATTGTGCATGAGTTAGAACTGTTTAGAAGTAGAGAAGGTTTGCCACACTCTTTTTTGCAACAAAGAAGAGAAAAATGTAACTTATGTAGAACTTAAGTCTGTTAAAAATATTTTACAGAGAAGTAATGATAAGGTCCAAAAACTTGAAAAGAAATTAAAATTTTGAAATCACAAAATAATCAGCTGTCCTCACAGAAGGCAGTTAAAGCTTTAATTAAGCAGAGGTTACAAGATAACTACAGGAAGAAAGAAGAGAAAGAGACTGCATTGGCAGAAAAAAGCTTAGAATTGTACAATACATGCAAATCAGATGTAGATAAGATTTATAGAGGAGCTAATGCTGTCGAGAATTTGAAGGAATTTCATTCTTCATTTTCGTGTTGCCTGATACAAGCTCACTGTCATTATAACATGTACATCCACTCATTTAGGTGAAGATGAGGAAAGAGTGGCTCAAGACTCTTCCAGACGAGGACCATGTTTGGGTTTCCAAGGCCCTCTTCACTGACAGCGGCAAACTGAAACGTGATCTCAGATCTATGTGGTACCACCCTCCACAGCCAGCTGCTGTCTACAGCAGGCCTCCTGGGCCTCCTGCCACACCATCAGTCTTCTTCTTGTGGATGCCGTACCCCATTTGGGGCTACCTGTTCTATCCTTTCGAGTGTAGTCAGCCTGGCTGTGCACGTCGCCAGCTGCACTCGTGTGGCCTGTACAAGACCGTGCGGCGCGTCATAGACCAGGTCGACGACTACTACATGGGGACGGAGTACCTCGAGTGCGGTCGGTGTCACAAGTCGCCAGGGTGGAGTCTGGAGCTCCTGGATCAGCTAGGGTACGTGGTGAACAATATCATTTCAAACAAAACCAACAGAGTCTCTGTTTCTCTCTATGGATCCTACCAATCTATTAAGTACCACCTACTCAATAAGAAAATGACCTCTGTGCAGCTATTTAGGAGAGATGACATTACTTATGGCCCAGTGGACAAATCCTTAGTTTACCACATCCAAACAGCTTGGCAGAGAAGAATCAAAAAGGACTTGGTGTGTGTGGCTCAGAACAAACCCACAAAGAAAACTGCACATCAGAAGTGCAGTCAACAAATATCAGAAATCTCTGACATCAGTAACAAGTCATCATCAAAAAGGGCTACACCAGATAGTGATAGTCTCTTGGACTCTGTTTGCTTAACATCAGCATCTCCGTTTACAAAAGTTTACAAATGAAATCTTGATGTATGCACATAGCTGCCAACCAGTAGGGAAAAACCATACTAAATTAGTAAATACGGTTTTGACTGTCCGAGTATGGAAGTTAACGCTAGGCCTAAAGGGTGTCATAACAAGCAGTATAAAATGGTATGTAAATTCCGCGTGTCTGACGGGGACACACATCGGCTTCTCTAGATTGGGTGTCTTCCTCCAATGTAGCAATTTTTCAATTACATGGGGGCTTATGTGGGAGCTAAGGTTGTCGCCAATAAGGGCTTTCACTCCCTCACTGTTCCTTGTCCACGGCACAACAATTGTCATAAACCACTCTGTAAAGTTGGCGGTGTCCATCCCGGAGGTCCATGTTAAAGCCACGATTACCATAAATGTTTAGCCTTGTATATTACATACACAGTGACATAGGGAGGTAACAGCTCACCGTTTTGGAGATATGTAAATAATTTATACTTTTATACTACAGGTGCTCAACGTGTAACATTCAAACAGCCTTTTCTCCAAATCCTCTGGTTGGTCCCTTGTAGTGATCTCTGTCTGCTAATAACAATAACTAGACTTGTCCTCAGCTTCTTCAGTGAACCCTATTGGTAAGGTTGAGCCATTATCCAGAATAACATGGTGCAAATTGCAATGAGGTTTGTCAACTGATGGTGGTACCATATGTACAGTAAGTAAAATTATTTATGTTAAAATATCAAATTCTGATCAATAATTGCTGTTTTGCAATATGATGGATGGATGTCTATATGTCTCTATCTTAATTATCAATGAAGTTATGTGAACTTTTTTGCCCGGGTTCATACGATAGATCTAGAGCTACATTTGGAGTGCAATAAACTACACCGTTTTGGAGATTGGAATCTAATTATTTAATGTAAATAATTATAGATTTAAAATAAGACAACATGCCTCCTTTTATACTACAGGTGCTCAACTTGTAACATTCAAACAGCCTTTTCTCAAAATCCTCTGGTTGGTCCCTTGTAGTGATCTCTGTCTGCTAATAACAATAACTCTTGTGCTCAATCATATCCTTGTAAAACAATTTTATATTGGCATCAGAGACCTAAGCTTATGGAAAATTCTCTTCTCTAGAACTAGAAGTGTACTAGACTTGTCCTCAGCTTCTTCAGTGAACCCTATTGGTAAGGTTGAGCCATTATCCAGAACAACATGGTGCAAATTGCAATGAGGTTTGTCGACTGATGGTGGTACCATATGTACAGTAAGTAAAATTATTTATGTTAAAATATCAAATTCTAATCAATAATTGCTGTTTTGCAATCTGATGGATGTCTTGCATGGAATTCGTTATTCAGAAAAATAAATTTAGAAAATAACATGACACCCTTTTTGCCACTGTTGTCACTCTGGAGAGTCATGAATAACACTAGGTATGCAAAACCGAAATTTTTTTCCCCACCAAATTTTTTGGTTTATAAAAAAATCGATATTGACATTTAATTTTCACTATCACAGTATGTGAAACACTTAAATACACAAAGATAGACAAGGGAGAAAAACAGAAAAAAATGATTCAAACAAGAACTCAAGATTTCATTAAGGTCTCCTAAGTTGTTTTTTTTTTAATACCTGTACTGATCATACAACACCAGTATCTTACTATCAACAGCCATTCGATTTTATAACATGACAAAAAAAAGTAAAATAATAGATGTAAAAAACGTACACAAAATGTTATACATGTAGTTAATAATTATAATCTCTCAATATTTTCCAAAAGATCCGTCGCTTTACTTGAAGTGAAACTTCTCGCTACTCTTCACATCTTTCTGAATTTCTCTACATATAAGCTGGCAGATTTATTTCTTTTAACATCATGTAATGCAGAGCGATTCAACATTGAGCAATTGGCTCGACGGTTGAAGTCAAAGTCCAAATCACCAAACGAACTTTCCCCCACTAAATTGTTAATGGACACTAATAGGATCAATAACGCTCAAAGAGCCAGTCAAAAAATCTTGTAATTGCCTTTTGTAATACAACTAGACATTTTGAGCTCAAAACTTGCAGAGCAGACTTTTGAAGAAGCCATTACGGCCCTGTTATCTGAATATCATCTTGCAACTTTCTACCAATGCATTTCTTATCTTTTTCAAAAATTGTATGAAGCATCTGCAGTAGCAATTCTGAGCTCAAAACTTGCAGAGCAGACTTCAAAATAGTCTCCATTACGGCCCTGTCACTTTAAAAAAAAGTAATGATTAGTAGGTTGTCTTGAACATCCGCTGCATGTTGAAAAAAAAAAAATAAAAGTCAAAATTAACATCATTACTGTTTGTCTTTTTGCAGAAAAGAAGAACAAATTCTGGGAGCTGGATCATCATCTACCGTACAATCCCCTTGTTGTATATATTTGATCATTAGAAAGAATATTGAAAGTTTTTCGTAAAAAATATGAAGTTGATATTTTTAAAGAATAAAATTGTAATTAAAACCGCATAATTTGTCTTTTTTGTCCTGTTGTAACTAGGTTGTGAAATACAATTACTAGTACGTACCAAGAGCTAAAATTTCAAACCCAACATATTATCAAGTGGAATGCAGTTTGCAATTTATTTTATCAAAATCTAATAAAAAATAGTATCCGGTAGCAAGACTAATAGTAAAATATTTTTTTTTTTTAAATTGTCAATTATATATATTAAAATTTCATACAGCATAAAGTACAGTAAATATTATATTTACCCTATTATAATATCCTATTATAATATCTTCTCGGCTCCTTCTCAGACGGCAGGTCTGTTATCTTACAAAAATTGTTGCTCAATCAGTTAATAATGCTTCATTAGCAAACCACTGTATAAGTTAAGTGACCTCGCGTTCTTCAGAACCAGCAACTAAACTGCTTTATTTCATCAAAATCCATTAAAAATAGCACTAAAATATTATTTTTGAAAAAAAAAATTCTCATAAGTACTATTATTTAAATTAAGCTATAATACAATTAATAGTGTATATATACTAAAATAACATTATAAATAAATGGAAAAACATCATATTATAGCTTCAATATCTTCAATGTGAAGTCAAAATAATGCTTCATTAGCTTTCTTCAAACCACTTATTTTGAGTACTGTATAAATTAAGTGACCTTGCGTTCTTCAGAACCAGCAACTAAACTGTGCTTTATCTCATCTTTCAATTCCAACTCTGGCAACTTTTCTACCAACACCTACAAACATCCTCTTGAGAATAAAGGGCTTCATGTAGAGGGTCTCACAGACGTTTGGCTTCAAATATAGATTTTACATTCACAATCTTTCATCTCTCTACTCGAACAATTGATAGACAGTAATGTTGTCATTGTCATTGACTTTAGAATTGCAACCAGTGACACAGCATTTCCTTCCATGTTGCTCAGTATTGGTAGATCAGATCTGTTAATAGTTTAAGACTCGAGTTATTTCAGTGATTCTGTAAATGTTGCTAAAGTAAAAATTAAAGTAAAACGCAAAGCTTCACCAGTCATTCAATTATGTTGCCAAATTATCATAATTCAACAAGAATTATAGGAAAACAGTAATTAATAAGCTATCATAAGTGGACAATCCAAGACTTCCTCAATATTACACTTCAGTATCACTAGATTCTATGGACTACAGACTAGACAATAGGCTTATGAGTTTTATTTGTAGAACTTTTCTATTCTAAGTAGATTCGTGTAATCTTCCTGAAAAATGTTTTTTTAGTGTTTTTCAAAATGTTGAATCAATATGATTAACTTTTAAGAAAAAATCACATTTGAGTTAATTTTTGCTTCTGGTCTTTTAGCCGGCTTCAACAGAGAAAAGTACCGGTAATCATCTCCTCCACATTTTAAATGGTCTGCACGATGAGGAGGCTGTTAATATAGTATGCTGTGGAAGAATTACTAATTTCACTCCCGTAATTGATAAAACAAGCATGGCAAACAATCACAATCAGGTTGACAATATATTGGGGGAGCAGACAAATGCCCTGGTTGTCTTCAATATAGGTTTTTAATGATTTTGAGGGAACATTCATCCCAGCAATGAGTCTGTAGTCTTGCTCAGTTCCGGCTTTCTGTTCTAAGGATACACTCCTGCCGTCTGAAAGAAAATTAATAATAATATGACTTGTCACTAAAAATAAATTGTAATATCTCTTTAGCTGTATAGTAGTGCATAAGATACCTCCAACGGAACATGGCTACAAAACAGGACATTTCAAGAATCCCAGAATACTAGCTTGTGCTTAGATTTAACGGGACACAAAAATGGGTACAGTGGGAGGGGCAACAAGCTTGACTCTCAGACACAACGGACAATCAACCGGTACAGCAATGTATTTGGCCAGTCTCCTACAAAATCGAACAAAGGATGTGAATATGGAGTGTTAGCACTTGAGTCCACAGGCCCCGCACAGACCTTATAAAAAAAAGTGCGGTTGCGTTAAACACTATATTTTACTAGTAGTACTAAGACTTGTCCACAGCAATTTCATACACATTGGTTTGTAGATATGCATCAGGGATCCCCACATGGAACATTATTTTTTGTACTGAATATATGACGTAAAGCAGCACAGCATATTGGTTCTCAAACATAATCATTTTATTTTACTGAACTCTTAGTCTCACACATCAACTTAAAGTGTACATTTGCGACATCAAGAAAAACATGTGAATTTAGGTAGAGAAAGTATGTAGTATAAATGTCTGTGCTATTGCAATGAGACAACAATAGCAAAAAAATATGTTCTTACTTTGGGATCTACTGGGTGGTTGGTGTGCTAACTGAAAGTATGCTTCCCAGTCACACTTGAGGGTTCTGAAGAGAGAATTAAATAAGGGTACTTATGTACAGTATTATAAAAAACTATATTGTCCAAAGATCAGACAGAATTTGTGTATAGAAATAGATTCATGTAGAATACATGTACACAAAAAAGCTTCTGCAGACAAATGACAATGTGAATGCAAAAGACAGATAAATTATAATGTGCACAAATAAAGATTACCCAGCCGACAGAACGCTACCCAAATTTTCTTGTTAACACCTAGGCCTTTGTTGTTAAGCATGGTCAGTAGAAAGGTTGGGTGGATAGTACAGAGGGCTTCCATTCCAGATTGCTAAGTAATTTGCAACCGAAATCCGAAACAAGTAACTACAAGTACTCAAGGATTATAAAGAACTGTTACTTTATTACTTTACGTTATTTCACAACAATCTTGCCAATTTGTCTTTAATTGCCTTTTTTTTACCGTTATTGGTCAAGTTTGTTTCGATTGTGGTAAATTTTTTTTTTTTTTGTTGTTGTTCGTTCTATTGGCTAAAAGGCATATTTACAGTCTCACATAGTCGAACTAAATTGCCCTGATGATGGCCAGTCAAAGTCAAGTTTGTTTCGATTGTGGTAATTCTTGGTGCTTAATAGGCTGCCACCTTAGTACAAAAAGTAGTGTACACAGTGAACGTTGTCTAATGGTTTAAATATCTACCAAGACGTAGAATCTACTTGCCACCCAAGTGGGTCTAGACTTTTTGGAACCTAGATAGCTAGATCTGCAAGTCTAATCTAAGACTAATGTAAAGTTTTATTTTAGATCTAAAATCTAGAGCTAGCTGTAAAACCAGGTTCATACCTCTCAATTTATATGGACTTATAGCCTTTGGAAGCTATTTTGTGGAAAAGGGCACATTTAGTCCGCTCAACCTAGGTTAATGTTTTCTCAAAATCCTCATAACATGAGAAGACAGGTAGGCCTACTCTATCAAGCGCCAGGTTTTTCGAAAAGAGGGAGGGCCTAGTAGACTAGTTTCTCTTCTCGAATTAGAAAGTTCTTCTTCCGGTTAAAGGTACAGAAAGTTTCTATAACTCAGTCGGCTTAATTTAATACATACTATTACTTATAACTACTATTACCTATTACTGATGTGTGTACTTTTCATCATGTAAAATATTGTTTTATGAAATAATGTCAGCACTATATAGGCTATATTGTGGATGAACCCCAAGTGTTTCCAGTCACTAGACAAGCCTGGGGAGATCTGTCCCAGCAAAACTTTTCTACCAAAGTCAAATTTGTATCTAAACTTCTATCGTAATTTATATTCTAACTGAATTTTTACTCCTACTCCTAGTAAAAAAAATTTTTCGGGCGTCAAAAAACAAGTTGGGCAATGTGGCAGTTTCATCATAAAAAAAAGTATAATAAAATGATCTAATTCCGCGACGTGGTTACAGAACATAAGTAAAAATATAAGCTTAGACAAAAAGGTTGTAATAATTTTCTCCAACAACACCGTTAATAAAATCACAATCATAATAATACATTATTTCAGCTGCGATATAAAAGGCCGAAATAGACAGAATAAATGATATTATTATATTAATAAAATCATCGGAAAACAATTAAAAAAATTTTTTTTTTAATTATCATTTTTTTATCGCTATTTTACTGAACATTACTATATAATCTATAATTATTAATATTTTTATGAATCTATTTTAAGATGTGCCCAGATGGTCGGGCTGACCAATATGAGTAACTAGTGGCAAAAGACCTCTCCCGTCAAGAGGCAATGCAGGGCGGAGCTTAAAAAGGTGAATGCCCTAAGTTCACCAACCGGTGACCACAGACCAAAACATTGGCCGGTCCCACTAGGGGTAAGTGTGGCTCGAACGCGTGTAATCTTCCTGAAAAATGTCAAAAACCACTCAAAGGTTCTAAACCCCACGGCCACCGGTGCTCCTTAGCTACAGGGTCGGTCTAACGGTCTTATAGCCAGGGAGAAGGTTGGCTATTTTTATCGGAGGGTGACTTCGCTCACACAACACGAGCGTGTCGCTCACACTAACGTGCGTGTTGCAGAAAAGAACTGCACAGTCTATGTTGGGAGACTTGAGAAATGTGTCGTTCTTTAAGAATTGAAGAATGGCCCTTATAAAATAGAACATTCTATCGACAATTACAGAGAAAATTCTAAAACACGCGTGGATACATAGATTGGTACTGTTAATGTTAGCGCACTCACGCAGAGCTTTGGCTTTAAAAAAATATTTTTGGTACTATTTTGGGAACACCAATTTATTCTACACAACAAAAAGTACAAGTAGGCCTATACATTTCAATATTATGTTTATATAATTATAATAACATCAAAATAGTTATAAACCGTGCACAGCTCAGTTTAATTGAGACCTGTCACTAATAATAATAATAATAATAATAATAATAATAATATAATAATAATAATAATAACAATAATAAGAATAAGAATAATAGTAGTCAGTGACACTCTTATAAAGGACGACTCCTTTATTCATAGAAATGATCGGCTGCAATACTAAGTAACAAAATAGTTAGAAAATCACTACATATAGATATAAAAATTATACAAATCATTTCTGTTAAGTAAAGCTAACTTACCCTCAAGCAGCATCAAATAAGCTGAAAATGTCAAGCAGGTCCCTGGATTTGTTTGAGCTAGACGTGTTCACACCACGCAAGTAAATACACAGCAAAACAACTGTCATGGTGGAAAACATCTTTCTTCAAAAAGAAAAAGGGCAATATGGACAAAAGATTGGTTGTTGAAAATGGAGTAGCTAGGACACACGAATCTTCTGCGTGAGCTGTTGCCTAATCCTAAAGATGTCCATACTTGCCTTCGAATGAATGAGCATTCTTATTTGGAATTAATTAATCTAGTGCCACCAAATATTGAAAAACAAACAACGGTGCTTACGTCTCCTATTGAACCACACCAGAGATTAACGGCACAATCAGTGAGTAATAACTAATAAGTAATATCACCTCCGAAACGTGCAATGCAATAAAATTGTCAGCTGAGTACTTGAATGCAAGCGCTTCTATATTACACTGTATTCCATTTTAAAAAGAATGTATGTTGTGGTTTAATCTATTATATTTCTCTATTTGTAAAAAAAAAAAAAAAAAAAAGTATGCTAGCGTGTGTGTAATGCGATATCCACACCAGTACTCCAAGCGCCCAACAGCAGCCCATAACATAATACAAGACTTGCAGCCCGTCAGGTGCGTTTAACTATACATGTACTTTTATTACAATTTGTTGGGACAAGGGCAGCGCTGTTAAGTTAACGGCCAACACGTTTTAAACGTGAGTGGGATGAGGAAAATCTGAGCAAATTTCTTTTTCCAAGGAATCATCCCGGTTCCGATCCTTGCACCTTTCGAACGAGAGCAAGCGTTTACCACTAGACCACATAATGTGTCGTCAGATTTTCACAAACCTAATTCAAGAAGTCCAATGAATGAATAAAAGTTTTGAATAAGGTATGGGATTAATATAAATTTGTTGTCAGGCGCTTGTATAGGCGCGGCCTCCTGAAAATAAAATGGAAATCATATAACATCAAACATAAAAACAAAATGGTATAGGTGATGGCAATGATAGTGATGAAGGTGGTGGTGAAGATGATGGATAATTAAACTAGAGATCAATGCATTGTGAAATGAAATCAATTTGGAGACTATTATTCTTGTCTATGAAACAAGCTATGATTAATAAACGTGAAATAAAGGAAAGTACATGTAGGCCCTAGCAAGTAATATGGCCTAATTGTGTGAGTGATTGATAAGAGCGATATACTTTCGTTGTCAGTTTGCCCATGAAGCAATGATGGGGTTGGCTGAAATTCGTAATAAGCTTTAAATCGATCGTTGCACGCGTCGTCTATGATCACTTTGACATGCTGAGATAAAAAATGAAATTATTTTACGATCGGTGCGATATTTCGAATTTTGTGTTTAAAATTTCGCCCCGCTTAAAAAAAAGATCAAAGGAAAGCCGCCATCTCACAAATCGCATAATTTACAATCTCGAGTGCACACACTGATGCAATCGGCCGCATGCCCACCATGCGTTCGAGCGTGCTCAATTGACAACATGTCGTCAGAGGAGAAACTTGCTTTAGCAGCAATCGCAATTTCTGTTGTTGTTATAAAGAAAAAAAAGACGAAGTCAAAGAGAATGGGTAAAACAGTGGTTGTTAAAGCGCCCAAAGCAATGTCACACCACTTTGCTAGAGGAGCTACCGTTATATCCTGATAATCTTCAGAACTATTTGAGAATGGATTATGACATCTACAAGTACAACGCGCTCCTAGAGCTTACCAGTCCTCTCATTGTGAAACTAGACACTAATTTTCGTGACGCTAGTAATAGTATTAGTTCTATTACTCCACATGAGCGACTAGCGGCAACCCTAATACTTAGTAATAGACCGGTAGTGTATCAGGTGTGTATGCATCAAATAGGGAGATGATTTGATGAAAAAGATTGTGAAAAATGAGCCGTTTTTTTTTATCTAGAACTCTCGGGCACGTCAGCACGGTAACGGCTATGTTGTGCCCATGATGTCCTAAGACTGGTAGCAACGGTGACTCCTTAGTCCTTTATCTCTCACTCTCAGAGTAGGCAAAGCATAAAAATTGTGCGTGAAAGGTTTAGTTAAATAAAGGTGAAGGGTATATACAGTAATTTAAAAGATTCATGTGTAGGATTATCACAGTCTAAATTGTATTATATATACACCAATGTCCTTCAGTACCTAGGTTTGAGTTTGAGTTGGTTTTAACGTCCAACATCAGAACTATAGGCTATATTGTGGACGGGCCCCAAGACTGACGTCTGACTTTTTTATGTGCTACCACACACGAGACAGGGCGGGGATACCATGACTCCTGTCTCAGCCGGTCACATTATACTGACACCGACCCAACCAGTAGGGAACGCACCCGCCAGGATTCGAACTCGGGACCTTTTGCGTAGGAAGCCGATGTTCTACCCCTGGACCACCGCGCCCCCCTCAGTACCTAGGTGGGCGCTGAGGACTAACATAAGTAAATAATGCTCTCTAGTGGCTTGGAAGTCAGGTACCAATTTCTTTCCCGGTAAAAAACCGGACAATCAACCAGAATGTGACTAATGGACAATTGGCAGTTGCAGGTTTGACACAGTGGAGGCTCTCAGTAGAAAGGCGTGAGTAAGATTAGTGTCCAAGTCGGTCCCTATTGAGTACCACCTGGTCTCGCCTGAGAAGTGAAACTGAAGCTCATTTTATTTTCCATTGTGAGGAATACGACACAATACGAATTCAACGTAAATTGCAGCTAGACACGACTCTGTGGCTGTCCTGACATCAGAAAATGAAGATGGTATGCTCTCACTCGCTAAATATTTGCCAACATAATGTTGTTTATTGTTCCCTCTCTATCTTTCCTGGCGCGCATAAAAGTAAGGCCTGTGGACGCAAGCGCTTAACATAGTTATGCTCTCCAAATCTGAGTCAATGAAATTAAAATGAAGCTAATTTGAGTTTGTTGGTTTATGCAAATTGTAAAATAAGATTAAGTGTGGTTTAACTTTTCTGCCTGAAATTTTGCATCCTACTAAAGTCAAAATTGTATTTAGAGTTCTAACTGAATTTTTAACCCTGTAGTAAAACGTTAGGTTTTAATAGTTTGTACATAGATTGTAACAATTTGACTTCATTTTTCTTAATAAGAAAAGAAAATCACCCATTGTACCTTGCTAACAGTCAGACAAACAGACTCATTTTTAATAGGCAGATTGAAAATGAAAGTTTATTTCAACATTGTTAGTAATGTTACAAATTGCAAAAAGTATAACATTAACAACAAGAAAAATGCAAAATTTAAGTTACAACTTACATGCTTTACGTTTATGGTATACATAAAATTAGAACAGGTAGGCCTACATCAATCGCTCTTTGCAAAAATGTAACTTTCTTAACAGAAAAATTAAAGTTTCAGAAAATATAATCATGACATAAAGATAATAATTACATGTACACCTATAGTATAAGGCACCAAATCAATTTTTTTTCCTTTCCAGTGAATTCCCCTGAACTCTTTTACAATAAAATAATGAAAACTAAACCACCTTTACAATTTTATATGTTTGAATGTTCTTTTGCTGACTAATACATTTGTGATATAATATTAATAATACAACAACAATTATTAAATGCTATCTTAAGTCTCATGACTAAACAGTTGCAAAACATACAACATAAAAAGGAGATGGAGGTGCAAAAGAGGTACAGACAGTGAAACTGAAAGAGAGGGACAAGGATAATTTCCTTTTTCAGGCATCCAAAAAGGGTCCTTAAAAAAAAAAAAATTGAGTGGGTGGGTGGAGTAGGAACTGACATTAGTAACAATCCATAAGAATATTTAATACTATAGCATATAGTCTATATGCTAATTTTAAAAACATATTAAACTAGTGGAACGAACAACAATGAAAATGCCTATTGTACAAAATGTTGTGAAAATGTGCAAATACGTTGTAAAACACAAAAAACATTCAAATTTCAAGGAAAGCGACAGACAGACATACAAAAATATACAATCTCACCAAAGGGGAACCACCTGAAAGTTAAGCTCGGTTTTTGCTAGTCGAGGCAGAGAGATGTAATAAATTTTGTGTTTGAATTTGTATCTGCTTTCCTAACCTGATATTATGTTTAATTTAATTCCTGTGTGTCCATAATTGGCTTTTTTTTTTTGGAACCAATTTTTAACAAGAATGTTGACACTTTTTTTTAGCATTAAAAGGTTCATATATATATATATAGAACATGTTTGATCTAGCTTAAGCTACAAACTTTCAACGATTGGATGAACATTATAAAAATATCAGATTTTTAAATAAGATATACAAATTGTCTTCATTAGAAAACTACAGGAACTAAATAATATCAAGAATTCCAAAAATTGTATGAAAATGAAACATTGCAATTTTGTAGAGCACAGTGTCTTAAGTTTCTACTAATTAAAATACTGAAAGTGAATCACACGTTTTTTTTTTTAACGTCAAAAGTCACATTATCAACATTTTCCAACTGCAATAAAAGCAACTCTACATTGTCTTCTTTCAAATTTGAAAAACTATGTTACAAGGTAAAACTAATTGACACAGAGTAATTTATATTTTTAAAAAAGGCGAATAACATATAAAACTGAGTGGGTGGGACAAAGTGCCGTACATGGAATGAGACATGTCAATTCTGAGATATTTTAAAATTTCCAACCTCTTGCCTCTTGCTCACTTAAAAAAATTAACCTTATGTAGCTCCATACTCATATGATTGAAACATATACATGTATAATTATACAGTTAATTTTTTTCTAATTTTTTTTGGTAATTTATTCTTTACAGAATTTCATTATATGGGTTTTACATGTATTAATATTAGTACAGTATATAACATCACATTTTTGTTTTCTCCCCCACATTCTTACATCAATAATTATTTTAAAATGTTCTCCTTTGATCCAAATTCACACATGGATGTTGAAGATCGACGCCGAGTGCTTGATCAGAGTCGGGAGACTGGGCACTGTGGTTGAAGCAGCTGTGCACCAGTACAGACACATACATCTCACCGGAAGACCAGAGACAGAGAGCCCCCCTTTTCCACAGCTTGGTGTCGATTTTGACTTCATCTGCTTCAGCTTGTACGCCCTAGGCATCACTCGGAGAAAGACATAGATTTGGCCCCAACAGAATTCCTTGGATTATCCATCACAAACTTAGTAATCATCGAGTTAGAGAAGGCACATAAGGAACTAAAACTGCCTCTGGACACAACTAGAAAGTGGCTGGTTCAAACTCTCGAGTGACGAACCTGTGAACTTTTCAAAATTGGAATATTCTGTGGACTGCTATCTTAAACTCTCTTCTTCCAGAAGTAAAAAACCTGAGGATTTTAAGAATTTTCTAGTCTTTGTAATTCCAAACAATGAAACATTGACAATGTGGTTACCAACAGTTGCGCCAACCCTATTTCCATTTTGACACCATTCCATCAAAAGAAGGACAAAGATGACAAAACTATTCCTGAACTCGTATGAACTATTTCAGAGTGTGAGCAAAAAATCAACATTCTTGAAAGTGTTTTAAAAGATGTGTACAATGTAAAAAAACACAACAACATGAGGATTGTTTGGAAAAAAAAAAAAGAAAATTTACAAGTGAAAGTTATGAAGATTGTATTGAAAAACTGAAAGTTTTTATTTTTACAAAAGATAATGAAATGAAATCATTTAAACACATCCATAAGAACATGACAGCATCTCTTTCTCTACAACAAAAACAAGAAAAAGATGAGTTGTCTAGTCAAATTGATACCCATAAATTAAAATAGAGGAAATATTGATCATGAAATTGTTGATAAACAGGAATGTATGTTTATAGTGACAAAGTTAGGCAGGCTGCCATATAACTTTCCATTCAGATGGTACCTCACGAGAATAAAAAATAAAAAGAAGTTGGTCACCAGCTATCCACTAGCCAAGGTGACATACAGGTTTATTTTTACAAAGGACATTACTACTGTTGTGTTGATTTTATACTTGAAATTGGTTTATTATAACAGGCTAGTATTTAATTGCAGGGAATTCAATGATTTGTATTGTAACTTTTATCATTATTATAGTTTATGCAATATTATCACTGCATGTTTGAATATATAATCCTTTTATTAGATATTGATCATTTAAAGAATAAAACATTTAGTGTGAAATTATTAAATGACTCCAAATTTTGGGCTGGTCATTGCAAGATTGTGTCAATATACGATGTATCTGTGTTACAGTTTTGAGAAAATAGGGATAAAAAGTTACGTGAAAGCCATCTCGTAACAGACTTCATGAAAAATTGATAGAAACAATCAGAGAAAGAGAAACAGGCAGAGCTAGAAACAAAGACAAATTGACAGACAAAAGATTTCCATTAATCAAGGAGAACCAATAATTGAGAATAAGATCGTTACTATTCAAGGCAAACATAATAATTTAGTGTGATGAGATAACTGAATCTGAAAATGGTCATATATTACAAATTTTAATCATTCAAGTCAGTAATAAAACAACAAAACATGCATGCCTTGATTTACAAAGAGAAAAGTTCTTGCATTTATCCAAACTACGAGCGTAGAAGATATGAAATATTCTGTACATCTTGCTTCTAACTTGAGAACGAAAGTTACTGTGTTAGAGGAACAGCTTGAAAACAGAGTTAGAGGAACAGCTTGAAAACAGAGTTAGAGAAAGTTTACAATAATTGAATAAAGACAAGTTAGAAATAGGTGAACTTACAAATAAAAGAGACGCTGTCATCGATAAATTCTACGGTGAGGGCAGAATCTTGAGACAGAGAGATTCCTCACAGAGATACAGAGGGCCTGGGGGAGCTTACAGTTCGGCACGGATCCAGCCAAAGTTAATTTTCACTACGACATCGGGGCGTTTTGTGAGTGGGCGAACGTCACTGAGGACACTTGAGGACAGCCGCACTCCACCGGCCTCAACGACACACAGCAGTCCCGTCGTCCCAACAGGGAGTGCGTGAGTTGTTTTACGGCACCGGGCACGTCAGCATGGTAACGACTATGTTGTGCCCATGATGTCCTAAGACAGTTAATGCATTATACAAGTACATGTAGCAACGGTGATTCCTTATCTCTCTGAGTAGTAAAAGCATTTATAAAAATTGTGCGTAAAAGGTTTGGTTAATGATTGATTATTTGGTATACCCAGTCCACCGTAATAGGCGATCTCACAGTCTCTAATCTAGCATGGTGTTTTTCCTTCTATTTCTTATCCCTCTATTTCTTATCCTTCCTTACTTATTCATCCAACTGTGAGAAAAGGTTTGGTTAAAAGTGAAGGGTATATACAGGGAAGGCACAAACAGCATCAGTAGACAAGAGATCAAGAACAGTGAGCTGTTTTGTGGAACCGGTGGAAAGTGCGGCACAGATCCACTTGTGTGGATACCCGGTTCGCAGCATGGACAGCTGCACCGTGCTGCACCGCGACGCTTCCACGTTGAAACTTTACTGAGAGATCAGCACACGGATTTCCGATGGTCTCCAGAACACAGAGATTTCTCGGGGGACATCTGCAGATTACTTGGTGTACCGTGTAGCCCCAACTTGTCCTGAGCAGTATGTTCCTCACAGATGGCTGGCTGTGCTCAATGTTTCTGTAGACACTCTACGACTCATTGATGAATCATTGATGCTTTCACGATTTTCTAATCTTCCTACCTACAACCTTCTACAAAGAAGATTTACATGAGCCAAATAAAAGCGGCCCAAGCAAACATTTCAGCCAGGGGTAAGGAGGAGTTAAGGCCATAAATAAGAACATTGCTTCTAAAGTTGGAAGTCTGACAAAAGAAGGAAAGGAGAGGAAGGCCAGGATAACGGAGAAACTGTTCACCAATCGACCACAGACTCTCCTTATCCTCTGTCCCGCATAAAGTTTTAATGAGATTGAGAGCTTTTTGACATTTTTTCTTCAGATATTTCAGGTGGGGGATCAAAGATAGCTTTTTGCCAAATATAAAGCCTACAAATTTGGCTGCTTCTTCAAAAGGAATAATTTGGCCGCGGGCGATGTAGAGATCAGGATCCCTGTGAAATTTCTTTCTATTACAAAAATGAACAGCTATCGTTTTCTGAGGAGAGAATTTAAAGCCGTTTGTGTCTGCCCACCTCTGAAGAGCGTTGAGCTTCAGTTGGAGTTGGTGAAAAGTGAATGGCTGCACGATACCAGGTAGGAAATCTCGCCAAAAAGTGTCTTTCATGCCCTGCTACAAGTACACCGAGCATGCGCCTTTTTCTAAAGCTGATGAGCTGATAAACCAAAGAAGGGCAAACATCTCGGACAAAAACAAAAACGTTGTCCTTTTCCGTAATAAAAATTTGAAATGGTGAAACGTATTCTGACGCAAATGAAACTTTGAAAGAAAGTTCAAAGGAGTGTGAGCGAATGTATCTTACAATTAATTGTTGATGTATTAAGGAGGCGACTGAAAGAGGGCCGGGATTGAGTACGGTACCAGTGAACCAGTGAATGTAGGACGAAAGTTTTCACGGTAGCATGTCTGAGTATTGAGTGAATGTGCGACACAAGTACTGATTTTTTTTTTCTTTTCGTATTTTCCAAATAAAAGTAAAAGTAAAACGTTAAAAGAGAAAAAAATTATATAAAAAAAAAAACTACATGGAGAAGAAAAAAACACAGAAAAGCGCACACCGAGGCTCGAGGCAGCCCGTTTTTTTTAATTTTTAAGATGTTGGTGAAGACACACCAACAGAAATTAAAGCCAAGGCAGAAGTTATCCATGTGCGAAAGGTTCAAATCACACTGCAGGCAGACAATGATGAAAAGCTGCAGAAGAGGATACAGTAAAAAAAGGCAGATAGAGTGAAAAAAAAACGTATTCACAGGTTACGCTTCCCTTTGTTTACCAATCAATAATTTTAGTCACAGAGCTTCACAAAATCACAACTTCAGGGGCTATGTTGTGCCCATGATGTCCTAAGACAGTTAATGCATTATACTAGTAGCAACGGTGACTCCTTTATACAACTTGAGGAAGGAAGCATCTCGTTATCTCAATGATGCTCGTATAGACAGAGGGATATTTGAGTTAAAAATTGCCCACTAGTGGGACAGTCAAAGTTCACCCAGCAGTCCAAGCTCACCTTGATATTAATGTCTGTAGAAAAAAGCCCTAGAGAAACAGAGTCCAAATTGACCTGGATATTAATGTCTGTAGAAAAAAAACAGAGAAACAGAGTCCAAATTGACCTTGATATTAATGTCTGTAGAAAAAACAACAGAGAAACAGAGTCCAAGCTCACCTTGATATTAATGTCTGTAGAAAAAACAACAACAGAGAAACAGAGTCCAAATTGACTGCCTCTTTCTAGTAAAGAGATTGCACACTGCCTTGAAACCTGTTAGTGTCTGTGTCTACTTCCACTTAGCTACAGTGAGTGAGTGAGTGAGTGAGTTGTTTTTACGGCACGTCAGCACGGTAACGGCTATTCACTTAGCTACAGACTTTGAGGCTTTTTTCAGAGGGCAGGATGAGCGTGTGTCTTGGTGTTTGGCAGCAGGATGATCTAGGACAACATAGTCTTTGAGGCTTTTTTCAAAGCGCAGGATGAGCGGAGCAAGGCGTGCTTCCTCATTGTAGATGAGATCTATGTAAAAGCAACAATTGCATACTCAGGTGAGTGGAATTTAAATACATTTAATAATTGTTGTGTCTTGGTGTTTGGCAGCAGGATGACCATAGAAAAAACAACAACAGAGAAACAGAGTCCAAATTGACCTTGATATTAATGTCTGTAGAAAAAACAACAACAGAGAAACAGAGTCCAAATTGACTGTCTCTTTCTAGTAAAGAGATTGCACACTGTCTTGAAACCTGTTAGTGTCTGTGTCTACTTCCACTTAGCTACAGTGAGTGAGTGAGTGAGTGAGTTGTTTTCACGGCACGTCAGCACGGTAACGGCTATCCACTTAGCTACAGTGAGTGAGTGAGTGAGTGAGTTGTTTTTACGGCACGTCAGCACGGTAACGGCTATTCACTTAGCTACAGGCATTGAGGCTTTTTTCAGAGGGCAGGATGAGTGGAGCAAGGCGTGCTTCCTCATTGTAGATGAGATCTATGTAAAAGCAACAACTGCATACCCAGACAGAGCTTTTAGGCACAAATTTGTGTGTCTTGGTGTTTGGCAGCAGGATGACCTAGAACATCCAGAACACACTTTAGGCATTTTTGGCGCTCTGCAAGGCGCAATTTCTTCATAACGGTGAGAGAAGTTTTTAACACCCATGCCTTGGACAGAGCAAAGATTGTTCGCCATAACTGTTCTTTGTGTTTGAAGCTAATAACCATCCAAGAGGCCGAGTGAGTGAGTGAGTGAGTTTGTTCCAAGAGGCCGAGTGAGTGAGTGAGTGAGTGAGTTTGTTCCAAGAGACCGAGTGAGAGAGTGAGTGAGTTTGTTCCAAGAGGCCGAGAGAGTGAGTGAGTGAGTGAGTTTGTTCCAAGAGGCCCAGCTGCTGGACATGGTGGCAGAACACTTTAGCTCCGGGATGATTTCATGGGATGAAAAAATGGCCATTTTCTATGTAGCGGACCGGCTATCTTGCACACCATCACCCTGAACTGTCCGCAGAGCCCACTGAGTTAAAACGTGCTCCAGTTGCTACCGGAGGATTTTTTAAATGGGAAGGTGCGATCAAAAACCAACAAGTGCACCCAGTGGCTGGCGAGTCGGGAACCATTATCGACTTTGCCATTTCTGAGGCAAAGATTGAAAGAGTGAGGAGGTGTATTTCGGATGAAGAGGTGATGGAAGAGATAGATAGGAGGAGGAGTGTTCTTGATACGGAGCGTAATGAGAAGGCAAAAAGCTAGCTCTAATTCTAAAGGCTATTCAAAGTGCCTGAAAGACAAGTCAGCTGATGGGCTTGAACGCTCTGACACTATTAAAGATGAATTTCAATCTTTTATTGCTGATCCAAACAATTTGTTAGGAATAGCTTTTCTGCACTCCAAAAACTCTAATGACAGGTTTCAAGGTATTGAGGGACCTGAACATTTATCCATAGCGTACTGGTCCATCGAAGAACCTGAAATGTATTCAGTTGACACAACTGTCTCTGTTATTTCTTTTTTTGCAGAAGCCATTATTGGACCAATTTCTTTCATTTAGATTTTTTTAAATGTGAGTTTTATAAAAAAAACAATTTCATGTGATTCTCTTTTTTTTTCTTTTCGTGATTTTTAAAATGTTCATTAAAATTTTGTGATATGATCGTGTTGGATCATATTCCCATTTCGTAAAATAAACATGTCCATTTCACTGCATTTGGAACGTTTCATAAATAAGTGTGCAGAACAGAACAGAGGTTAACAAGCATAATAGTTTTTAAATTATGAAAAGAGCAGAAGAATTCGTTTAAGAAACAATCTCATGACAAGGATCAGGCGCACAGTGCAGATCTATAATCTCTCAAGACATCTAATCTAGATCTAAACGTTGGCGCCCCGCAGAGCACAGGAACGGCTAGCCTTGCTCAGCCAGCGCAAGCTCACTCGGCCCACTCAATATATGTGTGTTTATGCCGACCAAGCGGCCTTGTCTCAGATAGCCTCGGGTGTGGGTCAAAGTTTCACACCTAAGCAAGCTTCAGGTGAGAAAACTCTGTCCAGACAAGCTTAACAATCTGATGATACAATTCAAAACAGGTTTGAGGTCAGGGTACATAAAAGTAACAGTGAAATGCCAAAATATGCTTTTTTGGTGTGGGAAAGACAAAACATTGACAGATTCATTGTTAATTATGCGGAAATGCATGCAATCACACTTCCTGGGTGCACGCCTCATCATTGGGGAGCTGATGTTTGGCTGCTCCCAACAAATTGCACAAAAAAGACAGTATATGATTCTTATGTTACAAGTTGCGACAAAACATTGTCAGATTCATTGTTAATTATGCGTAAATGCACGCAATCACACTTCCTGGGCGCACGCCTCATCATTGGGGAGCTGATGTTTGGCTGCTCCCAACAAGTTGCACAAAAAAGACAGTATATGATTCTTATGTTACAAGTTGCACTGCCTCTGGTGTCAGAGTAGCAGCGTAATTATAGGACATTCACTCGTCTTTGGCAAAAACTTTTGTCATTCATTACAACAATGAGGCCTGCTACAGATCTTGCTGGACTTATCTTCCTCATAACAGAAAAGCTAAAAGGTGTAAACAGTTCGCTGACATTGATGTATCGCCCATGTAAGGCGACCGTCAATTCATCAAATGATGAAAATGTGAACCTGCGCTTTCAAGCTGCTATGTATGGGATTCGTTGTCATGAAAAGAAAGGTCAGAGATTCTTGGCAGCAATGGATATGCCACAGCCAGTATCATCTGTTAGGGCATCCATATTTACAGATAGAATTTTCAAAGCCCCAGAAAAAGTTTCAAAAGAGAGTATGGAGAGAGTGGCTGCAGAATTGAAGGATGCGGAGGGTGAAGATGTTTCAGTGTCATCTGTTAGGGCAACCATATTTAGAGATAGAATTTTAAAAGCCACAGACAAAGTTGAAAAAAGAGAGTATGGAGAGAGTGGCTGCAGAATTGAAGGTTGCGGAGGGTGAAGATGTTTCATTGTCATGTGACGGGTCTTGGCATCGCCGCGGATTTGTCAGCAAGAACGGTGTGGCCACATCGTTACCTCAGAATGCAATTGTCGCATGTCCACATCTCTTAAAATTGGAGTTCTTATAGAAATAGGCTCTGCTAACTGTTGATATCTATCGGTGTAAATTTGGTAGCTTGAGCGGTTCATAGAATGCCCACCGATCCTGTGCATTTTTCGTATGTCCTATGAAGTGTACCCTAACCCTACTGGATGGACATACGACAGTTGCACTCTGAGGCAGCAAAAAAGTTCCTGCTAAGATGATAGACACAGAAACATTGAGCAATTACTGCGATTCCTGTGCGAAAATGAATGTGGAGAAATATTGTCATCGGATAAGAAACAGAAATGGAGTGAAAAACAAAGAGCTATGTCAAAAAAAATCATGAGGGATCAGCAGGGAGCATGGAGCCAGTAGGAATGGGTAGGATTTTAAAACGATCAGAAGGAAGAGACAAAAGTCGGCTGCTCTTAACGCGATGGAGGAGCATCTGGTGAGGGTGACCACCGAGCATTCCTACCTGAACAAACTCATCAAAAATGCAAAGAACAACGTAGACCTGCCGCAAACCCTGGGGCCCAACGGTGACTCGCTGGACTTCATGATGCACTACAGCTTCGACTTCGCCCAGCAGGTGCACTATCCGTGCGACCCTCTCCGACTTGGACCAGTTTTCTTTAAAACGCCAAGGAAATGTGGTCTTTTTGGAGTGTGCTGTGAGGTGATCTCTCGACAGGTGAACTTCCTAATTGATGAAGCTGTCAACTGTGGGAATGGGGCCAATTGTGTCTTGAGCCTCATTCACCACTATTTTTTAAAAACATTCTAGCCTTGGTGAGACCTGTAATGTCCATACTTATTATCTCCACTAATGGCACATAGCCCATATCATGTTGTTATTACTTTCACGACATCTAACAGAATAAACACTTGTTAATTAATCTAACTATCATGGCGACTGGTTGCTTGTCTCATTTGTAAACATTGACCACTTTACGTTGTGTGTACCATTCATGACTTTACAGTAACTATCTATTAATAATAGGTCCCAACATACAACGGGGGACGTTACAAGACCAATCTGCATCTCCACGCCGACAATTGCTCTGGTCAGAACAAGAATAGTGCCATGATGCAGTAACTGATGTGGGTTTTCACATAAATCTATCATCATCTCTTTCCTTATTGCCGGCCACACCAAGTTTAGCCCTGATGGCTGCTTTGGTCTCACCAATTGCCTCTAACGGAGGACAAAGGTGAACAGCCTGGCGTGTTTTGAAAAAGTGGTGAAAAGTCTCACCAATTGCCTCTATCGGAGGACAAAGGTGAACAGCCTGGCGTGTTTTGAAAAAGTGGTGAAAAGTCTCACCAATTGCCTCTATCGGAGGACAAAGGTGAACAGCCTGGCGTGTTTTGAAAAAGTGGTGAAAAGTCTCACCAATTGCCTCTATCGGAGGACAAAGGTGAACAGCCTGGCGTGTTTTGAAAAAGTGGTGAAAAGTCTCACCAATTGCCTCTATCGGAGGACAAAGTGAACAGCCTGGCATGTTTTGAAAAAGTGGTGAATGAGTCTTCCGTCGTCAACACTGCGCAGATTGTTGGAACTGGTCCAGAGGGTGTCGGGGTAACCACCTAGGATTGGGTGTCTTACCTTGAGCAGTATTTCAGGAAGGTGAAGTACAAGTTAGGGATCTGATGCCTAATTCAAAGGAAATATTTATGGAAAAATGCATGTTTATTTTGTTTCCTATCTATATAGGTCAAAACAAAAATGCGGTCGTCATCTAATGAGATGGCGACACATACTTTTGAATTTGTTCTTCTTTTTCTGACCCAGGTTTTCCCGGATTTGATGCTTAATTCAAAGGAAATATTTATGGTAAAATGCATTTTTATTTTGTTTCCTATCTATATAGGTCAAAACAAAAATGCGGTCGTCATCTAATGAAATGGCGACACAAACTTTTGAACTGGTCCTTTTCTTTCTGACCCAGGTTTTCCCGTATCTGATGCCTAATTCAAAATCAAAGGAAATATTTATGGAAAAATGCATTTTAATTTTGTTTCCTATCTATATAGGTCAAAACAAAAATGCGGTCGTCATCTAATGAGATGGCGACACATACATTTGAATTTGTCCTTCTCTTTCTGACCCAGGTTTTCCCGGATTTGATGCTTAATTCTAAATCAAAGGAAATATTTATGGAAAAATACATTTTAATTTTGTTTCCTATTTATATAGGTCAAAACAAAAATGAGATCGTCATCCAATGAGATGGCGACACACACATTCGAATTCGTCCTTCTCTTTCTGACCCAGGTTTTCCCGGATCTGATGCATAATTCAAAATCAAAGGAAATATTTATGGAAAAATGCATTTTCATTTTGTTTCGTCATCGAATGAGATGGCGACACAAACTTTTGAACTGGTCCTTCTGTTTCTGACCCAGGTTTTCCCGGATCTGATGCCTAATTCAAAGGAAATATTTATGGAAAAATGCATTTTCATTTTGTTTCCTATCTATACAGGTCAAAACAAAAATGCGGTCGTCATCGAATGAAATGGCGACACAAACTTTTGAACTGGTCCTTCTGTTTCTGACCCAGGTTTTCCCGGATCTGATGCCTATGTTTATGCTGATAGTGAAACCTGTACTTCAGGCTGCCAGCTAGGATCACTGGATTCGGACAGTGATTCAGATCTTGATCTTGAGGAGGAGGATGAAACAGGTGAGCCAAAGTTAGGGACTTTAAGGATTGGATAAGATCATTGATCTAGATAATGTAGCCTACATCATCCACATGCCTTATGATGATTAGATCTATCCAAGGTCTGAGAAAACAAAGTTCTCAACATTAGTACGATAAATCAAAGGAAATATTTATGGAAAAATGCATTTTCATGTTGTTTCCTATCTATATAGGTCAAAACAAAAATGCGGTCGTCATCTAATGAGATGGCGACACAAACTTTTAAACTGGTCCTTCTGTTTCTGACCCAGGTTTTCCCGGATCTGATGCCTAATTCAAAGGAAATATTTATGGAAAAATGCATTTCAATTTTGTTTCCTATCTATATAGGTCAAAACAAAAATGCGGTCGTCATCGAATGAGATGGCGACACACACATTTGAATTCGTCCTTCTCTTTCTTTCCATCGTCGTCCTGGCGCCACGGGAGGTTCCCGTCTCCAAGTTTTATGGAGATGGCGGTGCCAGGGACACGCGGCGATTTGTGGAGGAGGTCAAGGCCGCCTGGAGTGCCCAGCGCTGCGAGACGGACCAGGAGAAGCGTGGCATCCTCTGGTCGCACCTTGGCGAGGAGGTCCGGCAGGAGCTCAACTGCCTGCTGGATGGCGATACCAGGGACCCACAGTGGATGCTCGTCACTATCGCCAACAATTATGGGGAACGGAGGAGCGTCTCATGTCTCCTGGGCGCCTTCCATGCGACCCGACAGCGCCAGGGTGAGGGCATTCGAGCCTTCTCTCATCGCTTGAGAGATGTATTTGATGCCTTACTGGGCCGCCAGCGAGACACGGGCGTGGAGGTGATGAGTGGCCGGTTGCTGCGTGACCACTCCGCAGACAGCCTCCTGGACTCTATCCTCCGCCGCCAGCTCCGGGAAAGAATCGCAAACAACGCAGACGTGAGTTTCCTGGAGCTGAGAGAACAGGCCATCCGGTGGGAAGAGGACCAGGAGAGCGACAGGAGCAGAGAGGTGGTTGCCAGTCACCAGGTTTACCAGTGAATCAGTGTATGAATTACAGAGTTGTTATTGTCCCTATAAGATATTGTAAGGGTAGAATAAGATGATTGTCGATGTATTGTGTGATGCACATGTGTTACTGATTAAGGGCAGAATAAGGTGATTATCGACGTATTGTGTGATGCACATGTGTTACTGATTAAGGGCAGAATAAGGTGATTATCGACGTATTGTCACTATTGTGTGATGCACATGTGTTACTGATTAAGGGCAGAATAAGGTGATTATCGACGTATTGTGTGATGCACATGTGTTACTGATTAAGGGTAGAGTAAGATGACAATCGATGTAGTGTGTGATGTATTGTATTACTGAGTACTAAGTGAACCATGAGTCGTGCATGATGCATACTTAGTTGGGGCCCCTGGAGAACATTGAGATAGTCAAGATTGAGAGTAGCCACTTGAAAAGGTTGGTTTACGTGTTGTTGGTTGATTATTAGTATTAGGGAGGCTGTAAAAGACCAAGTGGATTGGCCTAATAGCACCACTTGTCTCTTTTCGTTGTCATGACGCTCCTTCAATACTATAATGGAATCTTGACTATTGAGTATCTGAGATTGACCAGGGAGATGTCTCACTTTACATGCTTAACTGCAGTTGGTGATTACACGAATTAAGTTATCTGGTCTGATCGAAGACGGTTGATGTTGTTGATGTCCAGCAGGGACTGCATGGACAAAAGCTGGGGGTGTGTGTAAGGGGTGCGACTTTGTTATGTCAATCTGGATAGTTGTGTGTTACTAGAGTGACATCCCCTTGACCGCATGGCAACGGGTTGCACTGCTTTTTAGTAGCCTACTTAGGGGCACTGGTGCACGTATGACTCATGCGTTAATGACAGATGCGGCACTCCTCCGTAGATAATAGGGAACTTTCCTTGTTCTATCTTATATTTAGATTCCCTCCTTTTCCAGAGTTTCTAGAATGTTCTTAAGTAGTGCCCTGTAACAATACGCAGTTATTTTTATCTTTATATTTACTATAAGCGCATTATCAGTAAATGTTTGTTATTTATAATGTTAATATGATGATATACTCTCTCTGTACACATATATTCATATCACTGATAGTTCAACTTGTTAATTATATAGGATCTAGTTTCATTTGTGTAGGCATCCGATGCGCGTAGTTAGGGCCCCCAACTCGCGCACGGGCTGGGCTTTGGCGCACATGCTGATCACTTGCTTTCCGACTGTCAGAGAATCAAGACGTGTTTCTTCAGTGGCGCTTATATGATGTTTCATTTTTACGTGCCTTAGAAACATATTGATGTAGG
>RQTK01000841.1:77712-128824 GCA_003991915.1 Elysia chlorotica
CCTAAACCTCAAACAATACATCTAATATTTTCTGTAATTTTCCTGAACTGGATTCATTTCCTTCTCGAACTACATAGATAATCTAGACCTAGATCTAGATCTAGGGTTGGAAGTGGCTATTTGTATTTGTCCATTGCCCCCGGTAGCCGGACAAAATAGCCTCAGGCAGCCGCATAAATAAAGTTTCGTCATTTCTCCGGATGCCAAGGAAGCCTGTTGATTTGCCCGACTGCCTGAATAGAAGCACATTGTAAAACATTGAAATAAAAAATCTAATGCGGCTGATTACCTATACATCTAGTAGTACATGTAGTACATGAATTATCACATTGTATCCAGCTATTGACCAATTTTTTTTTCTGGTGACTGGGCCTAGCCAAGTTCAAACGGTGCTGTCCAAAATAAATGACAATACCAAATAGTCATTGGTAGGCTACAAGCGTTAAAAGTTTTATTATCAGAAGTAAACTGTGGCTGTAACTAATAGTAATCGCCAATAGTAATAGTTGTGATTATAAACAATTAAGCTCGGCCATAAAACAAAAAAATACCCTTAAACACCGCCAACACCAAAAACATTAAAACATTCTAAACAAGAACAAGAACAACAACAACAACAACAACAACAACAACAACAACAACAACAAATAATTCATGTACTACATGTACTACTAGATGTATAGGTAATCAGCCGCATTAGATTTTTTATTTCAATGTTTTACAATGTGCTTCTATTCAGGCAGTCGGGCAAATCAACAGGCTTCCTTGGCATCCGGAGAAATGACGAAACTTTATTTATGCGGCTGCCTGAGGCTATTTTGTCCGGCTACCGGGGGCAATGGACAAATACAAATAGCCACTTCCAACCCCCCCCCCCAAAAAAAAAAAAACCACCGAAAAATGTGCGGAAATCGCATCGTTATTGTCGTGAGCTCTGATTTCAGGCCTAGATCTAGATTCTAGATCTAGATCTAGGTCTAGATTATCTATGTAGTTCGAGAAGGAAATGAATCCAGTTCAGGAAAATTACAGAAAATATTAGATGTATTGTTTGAGGTTTAGGCACTCCTTGAGTTTTGTGGTCCCTGACCTGTGGGCGAAATTCGAGGGGCGAGTGGATAGGACTCGATTACATCGGAGAGAGAGCAAGCGAGTATGAGAGACAGAGATAGAGTTGTGCTTGTGTATGTCTGTCCCCACCCCCTTCCTTGCCCGCATTGTAGGCCTACCCATGTTCAAATAACGATTGAATACAACCAAATCGTTCCGTCTTTTTTAATCAAACAAATGATAACACAAAGAAAGAAAATAATCAAAAGACAGGCAGTAGCCCTGAGTAGATTCTCTAGGTCTACAGTTGGCAGGTATTCAATTTTAAGAGAAAAACTAACAAAAACACAGGGCGTAGGCTGGCTGGTATTTTATTCAATCTTGATAATCGTATTCCGCCCGCCCACATATGATCACCCACAGGTTAGGGGCCACAAAACTCAAGGAGTGCCGAGGTTTGTTTGAATTTTGAAACATTTACAATTGTAACAATATGATGCATTTCAAACATTTCACATAGATTTATATATTGCATTGCAATATAAACATAAATCTAGATCTAGATTAGATTCTAGAATATCAATAGGCCTATATGATAATTTTCATCATGTTTCCATGCTCTGTAGATCTAATCATCAATGCAAGAGCTTGTTTTTGCGGGAAACCTCCACATAGATCTCTAGGTCTCTAATCTATTTATAATCTCAAATTAAGAGTCAAGTAAAGTGAAAAACATATTTTTATCTGGCCTTTGTCTAAATCTAATATAATCTAGAATCTAGATCTAGATCTAGTCTAGATGTCGTAAGTACATCGCAGTAGCTTAAAACTTGTTGTAAGCCTTAGAACTTTTAAATACCGGTATTCTTCAGGTCATCAGTACTTCCTTACCCAACTTTGTGGTTTACAAGCTTAAATGGCTCATCTTAAGATAGAGATCTAGATTATAAGAATAAGATTAAGTAGCCTTAGTAGCCTTCCTAATCCAGCATCAAAAGCTCCCCACAAGATACAGAAAAGGAGAGAAGGAAAATACAGTTGACCTCATCTTCACCAACCAAGAACACATGATCGATGAAACATTTCTAGCAACGCACGCACCACGCACCATACATACATACATGCATACATACATACATACATACATACATACATACATACATACATACATACATACATACATACATACATACATACATACATACATACATACATACATACATACATACATACATACATACATACATACACACATACACACACGATCACACAATCAGCAAAGTTCCAGAATCACCTTGAAGTTCCCGATTGTCGGCACCTGAACCCCTGGGTCCTGTTGGTGCCAACACGTCTTTCTGATCGCCTTCCGCTTCAGTAAACTTGGAGAGGTTCCTGAAAGCGCCGACTGGCTTCGATCACAAATTGGTATTGTCCATTCTCTTACGGGATTTTTCCAGCCGTTTATAGCCGCGATTTTATTCGCAAACAGAGAAGTCTCGAAGAGCTGTCTCGGCCAGTTTGATACGCTGATAATGGTCCCTCCTCCGTTTGAAATCATTTCTCAAGGTTTCTTTTCTGTCCACTGCTTTTTTACGGTTATACGCCTTAGAATAAAAAGAATTTTAAGAGAAAGATCGAAGAGGCTTGAAAAAAAATACCTAAACCTATGTCAAGGAGCTTATGTTCTGATGGGTTTTTTTCCTTGTGCTTGTTCCAAATAATAAGCAGACCATTAATTCCACAAATAATTAGCTTGATCAAGCCTGACAGTCATATAATTGACAAATGCTTTTGTTTGATACAACTATAATTCTGAAGTTATTCATGATTTTCAATACGGGATTGACAAAGCAAATTGGTGCTTCACTAGATCTAAATTGTCGTTCAATGCACCTATTAAAGCATTCTTAATGAGTGGTCGCGGTGAGATTTTCAGTGTCTTCATTTCAACTTATGATTGGTTGACTTTGCACTTATTGGGCCATTCACGATGAGATGTGGTGTAAAGTTTGTGGCAAGTGTATGTAAAGTGCCACGATATTGGTTATAGTTCTATATTCTATTTTTAATTCGAACTAGTTCGTGATTATGTTTCAAATTTTTTTTATTTAGATATCTAAAGAGGCCACCATCTACAACTGTAAAATTATCCTCATTACTGGTTTCCATGTGTGGTGTTATTCCTCGAACATTATTGTTCTTTATTGATTTATTATTAATTTTAGAAAGTTTTCAAATGCATTATTTAGTTGGTAATAATGATCAAAAGATGTCTTTAGTGCAATACTAATTATAGATTCCGACCCCACAACCCAAAAAAATCAATATTTATATTATATATATGCTTGGTGCAAAATGAGTTTTTCTACACCTACGCTAGTTATTCGTGCCAGGTTTTCCCACTCAAACGTCTCAAAACTTTGAGTACAATAAAGCTGGGTCATGGAAAATTTATTTAGACAGCGAGGTACAGAGGTAGCGCAAATTCTTATCTGGTTTGGGATAATAGATGACGTAGTTTTAGGAAATCCAAACATAAAAAGCCAACTTAAATTTACCAAGTGTACAGATAATATTATTTTGGATTCACCTAATAATCAAGCCTTCAAAACTCGAGGTCAATATCACTAACGGGCTTTACGTACATTTTTGGCTTCGCAAGTTCGCGCCTTGTAGCTTTCTTTTCTAACGGGGCCGTAATTAATGCATGGAGTGACACAAGCTTAACACGTCTGTAAGTTGACCTACTCAAGTGGACATGCCAGTATTGCCTAGGATGACCTAACGTGAGCGCCTCACGATTAATGAGGAACAATGGCATAACGTTATGGTCTTTCTATGGCCAGACGCCAGTCCTGAGGTCCGTCTACAATATAGCATTTAGCTCTGACGTTAGACGTTAAGCAACATGGCAAACATTTCCTTCGGCAAGTTGCCTAAGTTAGCAGTATAAAGTTTTGCGTATATCGTTTAGGCTTATGGTTATTTTTTTCTTTTTTCTCAAGTTTATATTTTCTTATTAGGCCTACACGTAGATCTTTAACTAAAAGGGTGTTATATACAAGTTTTTGGGTACAAAATTAGCCGAACTACTACTACTCTCCTATTATGAGTGAGCCCCTTTTGTCCAGATAATGAGGTTCGTCAAGAACTGCTAACACAATGGTCTATCTCCTCGTTTTGTTTAGGTTCAGCGAAGCGACTGGGTTTTTCCAGAAAATGATACGTAGGCGGTGGGAACTGTATAGGGTACAACGTGCATAGTAATGAGTATGTGTACGAATATACATTCCCAAACAAATGGGGAGTAGAGTGAGAGGAAGGTAAAGAGGGGTGGGGGAGCGAAAGAAAGGTAGAGGGATAGAAAAACGGACGACTGAAAGATTTAACTAAGGTGGTCGAATAGGATGGAGTCATAAAATAATTTTTTTAAAACATGGAAAATGTCAATAATGAATTGGAAACATTATGTAGAAGATGATACACAATTTTCCTACTAGATATTCGACCAAGAGCTAAATAAAAATAGAGGTTGTAGAGGTAGAAATATATGAAAGGCTAGGGAAATACAAACTGACTGAGAGAGAGAGAGAAGAGAGAGAGAGAGAAAGAGAGAGAGAGAGAGAGAGAGAGAGAGAGAGAGCGAGAGAGAGAGAGAGAAAGAAAGGAGGGAGCTAGAGGAGGAAGACGAGAAGTATGAGCAAGAAGCGGAAATTAGAAGTAGGAGAAGTAGTATAAGGAGGAGGAAGAAGGTGAATTGTTGGAGGCGGGAAAGGAGGAGTACAAGAAAAAGGAAAAGTATGAGAGGAGTGTGAAAAGTAGAATGAGTAGTAGTAGTAGTAGTAGTAGTAGTAGTAGTAGTAGTAGTAGTAGTAGTAGTAGTAGTAGTAGTAGTAGTAGGGAGAAGGAGGAGGAGGAGGAGGAGGAGGAGGAGAAGTAGGAGGAGGAGGAGGAGGAGGAGGAGGAGGAGGAGGAGGAGGAACTTGGAATGGAGAAAGGAGAAGCAAGAGCAGAGGAAAGAAAGAGCCTAGTCCTAGTCATTAAAGGAGTATCCCCATGGCTTGATCAAGCCTCCTGATTATGCCACACACAGTGACGGTCTGGAGAGACTGACCAGCGCTAAGACGAGGGCGGTCCGTGCCTGGAACACCGGCGGAGACAATTATCTACCAATTGACCACTTGAGGCGAGTGTAAATGACCAGGTTAAGTCGGCGTGGATCTGTGGAACCTCCCTGGAACCTCTTCTGATATGACAGGCGGTGTCTGTCAATGACGTGTTCCCTGTCTTGTTTAGAAATCTTATTGGCAAACAGTCACAAGTCACATTGCATGGTTTGAATTTTCAATTTTTAATTTTAAAAGACGTGTCAAAGCTCAACGCTAACGTTTATGCCGTAAGTAGATTTTTAACTTTTATGTATATATATATATATTTCCACAGTGGTTAGAAAAAGGCTATTGTGGTCGAAAATGGCCGATCAATGATATCGCTTTGTGGGATTATAATCCTCGACATGTAAATGCATCGGCACCGAGTAGTCTTGTCACTAAATGGAACATCGTATTGATTACAAAGACAAAACATACACTTAAACAATTACACAAGTTAATGATACTGTTAGGTTGAAAACTAGTGAGTTGCAAGTAACATAACAGAAAAAAACTTACAAAGGCCCTCTGGACTCTCTTCTTTAAGTGGGCATCGTGCCAGATTGACCAAAGAGGAAAGGAATTTCTAAAGACCCGATGATTCATAGTGAAGTTCACCGTTCAAGAGGTGCTAAAATTCCTCTCTAGTCTTTGTCAAATTGTCTGACCGTGGAGCGTGGGCGGGTAATAATTTTTATTTTATTTCTATCACATTGATTTACAGTTATTATGTACTACCACGTCCTCTAAGATTTAACGCAAGTACACCAAAGGCACGGCAATGTGGATCTATGCGCGATAACTTCAAAACTATAATTTTATCTTATACAATAATTTCCTTGGCGGCGATGGGTCTTGGGCCGGACCTATTAAGTTTGACAATATTTATTGTAGACGTACTGCCATACAGAAACGAAACGGATATAACAGGACTCCTGTACCAAACGTTCATATTATTGGAAAAAAAGGATTTAATTTTTTTTGGGAAAAGGGGGGGGGGGGGGGGGTGAGGAGACACAAGCAGTGTTTTTTTTTTTGTGGGTGGCGGGGGGGGGGGGGGGGGTCAAGAGTAAAGCAGCATGGAAATAACAGTGTTTTGGTCCATGGACAGGTCCCGCTAACCCTCTGACAAGGTCATTCGTCCGCTAAGTTACCCGTATAGAGTTAATAATTAGCACTGGTTAACAAAGCGGGTAGAAAGAAAAAAAGCGGGGTAGGGCGTGGGCTGAGATTTAAATGGAGGAAAATAGAAAAACACTGTATCATGAAAGAGAACAAAAGATGGAGGAAATTAAGGGGAGGGGGAAAGAGAAAGAAACAGAGAGGGAGAAAGAGGGATAGAGAGGGAGAGAAAGGTAGAGACGGAGACAGACACATATACACATAGCGAGAGGGGGAGAAGGAGAGAGAAAAATGTATATATAGAGAGAATGAATGCATGAATGGATGAATGAATGAATGAGTAGAGAACGGATAAGAAAGACAAAGCAAGCCTGGGGGTCTGATACAGAGTTTGATCATGAAAAGACTGCGCCCATGCATGTTTTGATTCCTCCCAACAAAGACCTTTAAACTTGCTTTGTATGCAATCCAGTTGATCAATGCTTTACTTACGTGTACGATCGATTTGGTATTTGTATATAATACACAATAATGTCATTGATTAAACCCCCCATGATTCTAAATCGGTTTTTATGTCGATGAGAATTTTTTTTTCATAATTATAATATTTGCGACAATTCTTGTTGCCTTTGCAGTATATCGAGCATAAGAACATTGTTGAAAAAGGAACAAAAAACAATTACGGAGCTACAGATTCTAGAGCAAATTAATATCAAAGACCTCCCCCGTCATGCAAAAATCAGACCCACTGAAACGATACGCTACATTGGTTTAATTCAATGAGCTTTGTGAAATTTGATTTTTAAATTCCACGAAGGATTGGCTATAACTTGGCAAAAGATAAAGAAAATTTGAAATCATGCAAAATCATTACTGTACCGGTACCAGTAGTTTGAAACCCAAGATAGATAGGAATTAATATTTAAAAAGATCTCATACGAGATCTCGTACTTTTTTTTCTAAATTGGGCTGCACTGTAGGTTTCAAATTAGAATGTATATCATGATATTTATAGATATATAAAAATGTTATGAAATCAAATTTTGGAGGAACCAGTACAAATCCAAATTACCTCAATCTGAAAAATAAACTCGTTATTTAAATAATTCAATCTCCAAATTTGATCGAGCCTAACCTTTTTGTGGCTTGGGTTAAAAAAAACCACGGAATTCTTAAGTCATACCTCTTTTTTGCACTTTAGGTGATTTAAAGAATTGATAAGTTATGGAAATATAAGAAGTCGTGTAGGCTTCTCTTTACTTTTACCATATCTATCTATCTCTATATATACACTAAAAATGTCAGCGCAATTGTTATGTTATTGTTGCTGTCATAGCAGGGTAAGATGATACAAACGATAAAAAATACCCACAAAGTGATATTTTATTTACAACTGCATTTTGGAACAATAAAGTTATAATTTGTATTGTTTGTGTCTTGTTTGTTTCTTTTTGTATTTTTGTGTTCTTTAATCTTGACAGTATTCCTAACTCATTGAGGACGTGCTATGTTAAACGATATTTTTGCAGTTTAGTGTCTATCATGGTTTGAAAACGTACGCGCATCTAGTATTGTTATCTATAATTTGTTTGTCTGACACATTGAATGCTTCGGTAATTTTTTGTAGTAACGTCCCCTTAGTATGTTGATCGAAGTTTGCAGACAGAGGCAATTAATGCTTTAGTAATTATCTTATTTTATGATAAAAACAAAGCTCTATTGTAATTCAAGGCAACCAAAGTTTGAATTTATAACATCAATATCCCTAAATCTCATTCAAAATCAAACAGATAGTGATGAATCATGTACTTTGACTATTTCCCTGTGCGACTGTTAGCTCCATTGTTCATCTTTTCTTCAAGCCTTTTTTTGTTCGGGCACACAGGTAAACGAAAGGTAGTAGATATCTCCAGGCTCTAACAATAATTTCGGCTGATCTTTCTTGCTGGAGTAAAAGTCGTTGAGAATGCCCCCATAAATTATGCATTAAAAGATTTTAACATAAAATTAATATTGACCTACATGAAATTGACGCATTTTTCATAAGAAATTTTACATGTTCTTAAACAAATTTGGGATCACGCATTGTAAATTTCAGTCTCCGGTGAATTAAACAACAATGTTATACATTTGTTAAGTTAACATTAACAACGTGGTAATTGAAGTTAAATGTACCATGCTAAATGCAAAGTTGATCGATCTGAAAAATGGTGATAGATTTTTCCTTAGAATTGAAATAAGCTACACATTCATCAATAGAGCTTTGAAGCTTGAACTGTCGAAGCGTTAACAGAAAGGGTGCGGTTCAATTGATAACTAAATCAAATTCAATGGCAATCCATACAAACAACTACAATAAGTGAATTGAACTTGAACTGTTCCTATATTCAGTTAATACATAAATTCATACATGAGTTCTCTAAATTAAACAGTATTGAGACAGGCTTTAGACCTGTACAAACATCATTACATGTAACCACATCAGCAGCAATTCATGATAATTGTACACAAAAAACAAAATCAGCCCACCCTTCCAGTCCATTAATATTGTCTGTCTCTTTGCCAATCTGTCAGTTTCTCTGTATGTGTATGTATTTCTTTTTTTCCATGCGCCGTTACAGCTCTCTCTCTCTCTCTCTCTCTCTATATATGTGTATGTATTTCTTTTTTTTCATGCGCCGTTATGCCCTCTCTCTCTCTCTCTCTCTCTCTCTCTCTCTCTCTCTCTCTCTCTCTCTCTCTCTATCTCTCTCTCACACACACACACACACTATAACATTTTTATAACTATCTATTATGCCTTTTGAATTTTTGAATCACCAAAGAAAGAAAAATGAAATACTTTGGGCACCTGAAAAGACATAACAGTTTGGAAAGACATGTCCTAGAAGCAAAATTGGGGGCAAAGCGAAAACAGGACAGACCTACAAGAAGGTGGATGGATGGCATCAGCGACTGCTGCAAAGGAGGCCAAGCGAGGCAGGAAGGATCGCTCAAGACAGAGATCCCTTCACTCGCTCAAGACAGAGAGCTCTTCAAGTAGATTGTACGGGAGGCTACATCAGACACTACCGACAAGCCAACGTGGTGATGTCTATGATTCTGCCTTTATCTTTTGCATACACACTTAATATTACTCAACAGTAATACAAGTAAACATTATTAAAACATACGTTTTGTTGTGAGAGGTCTGCGTAAGGTATGTATGAAGATTAAGGCCTGTATGCTATAGCGAAAGAGATTTTAATTTCTAAGTAGCTAATTTTGTTTTCAACTTTTTCTTAAGCGGAGTCAAAACGAACACCACTCCAACGATAGTGTACAACATACAAGTGACCCCAAATTTATGATACTTAACCTTCCTTAATGAAAACACACGTATGTGAAATGGGAATTGTGATTATAATTAATCACTTATGATTCATACCTAAACATTAAAGAATGAAAGAATGAGGACGTTAAGCCTCTGCTTATTGAGCTCTATTAAAATAAACAAAGACCTATGCCTGCTCGTTGCACCTTTTTAAAGAGAAATGACACCTGTCTAAACTGTAGCGGCAATCCGTCATTTTTATTACCAAGGTTTTCTTAAGGCTCCGGCTTCGATCAGCTGCAGTAGAAGCTGAAGATAATATAGGTGAAGGTATACGCATACATTTGGTTACTGGTAATGAGCAACTTAAACTCAATAGTTTGAAGCGATGCAGATTTTGGCAAGCCTGATGATGATGATGATGATGATGATGATGATGATGATGATGATGATGATGATGATGATGATGATGATGATGGTGGTGGTGATGATGATGATGATGATGATGATGATGATGATGATGATGATGATGATGATGATGATGATGATGATACGTGTGTGCTGCTGCTGCTGCTGCTGTGATGATGATGATGATGATGATGATGATGATGATGATGATGATGATGATGATGATGAAGATGATGAGGACGATGATTGTAACGAAGACGAGGAGGAGGAGGAAGAGGAGGAGGAGGAGGAGGAGGATATCAACAGGTGTTGGAGTTTAAGATAGGATATTCCACAAGAAGATGGCAATTAAAAAAGACCCATCATCTTGTGTTGGTGATAACGTTTTTGCCACGGCAAGTGTGCTGCAAGAATGCCTATTTAGGAACAGCCTGTTATAAGGTTAAATGGAGATGTTTGAGATGTCAAAACCAAAAAATTACATTAGACATGAAACAAGAATTACATAAAACTTTCGCGAAATGGGCATTTTCAAGCTAACTTCGGCAGCTGAAAATAAGTATGCTTCAGTTATCAAGGCTTATCAGGGCTATGAAATAATATTACAAACATTTCAAACAAGTTTATCTCTATGGTTGTAGATTTCCCTTATGGTCTGAGGAACAGCTTGCAGAGTTATTTTCCCCAAGTGTCATAATTTAATGTGTGGAGAACTTCGATAGATATTACAAACATATTTGGAAGAGAGCGCGTAAAATAACTAGAATATCTCCTTTATCTTACAAGCGCCGATAACTAAGTGAGTTGCGCTCTGTTAGCAAGCGAGAAAAAACGTCTGTATTTAGTGTAGAGGTTAATTTTTTGTTAAATTTGCAGATTACGAAAAACGTAAAAATTCTGGCTCGGTAATAACCTGTAAGTTGGTTATCTGATTATTTAATTTTCTGTTTTTTTTACAGGTCATTTCACCCATTATCAAATTTATTCTGCTATTAAAATGTTTTCTAGAAACCTCCGCCCTTGCCATCTGATTCCTCCACGTTTTTTTTACACCAAGCCATTCAGAGAGATTTTATGACGTATACAAGTTTGTGGTAACCTTTCAATTCTATTCAAAGAATTGTTTAGTATTTTATTCAACAAATGAAGCGAAAGGCCTGTAATACAAAACATTGCCTACCAATCAAGCCAGTCGAAACTGAAAGCAAAAAGTTCAAAACAAGTGCAGCATGCATGATTAAGCAAAAAATGAAAGAGAGTATTGGTTAGGTAAAGAGATAAGAAAAAGGGAGACAGAGAGAAAGAGAGATAGATAAAAAGGAGACACCGAGAGAAAAATACAAGAGCGTCATAGAGAGAAAGAGAGAGAGAGAGAGAGAGAGAGAGAGAGAAAGAGAGAGAGAGAGAGAGAGAGAGAGAGAGAGAGAGAGAGAGAGAGAGAGAGAGAGAGAGAGAGAGAGAGAGAGAGAGAGAGAGACAGACAGACAGAGAGGGAATTGAATAATTGTAGAACTTCATACATTTCAAGAACTTAAGAGACGTGAACTTTTTGCAGCACATATCAGCCTAAACTGTTTTCACACAAAGTTAAAATTATCTGTGACGGTAAAGGTTTAACTAAAATAAATCTCTTTTTCTCATGAAAACTATTTCTTGCCATTTTTTTAGGTAAGAGTGTATCACAATTCTAAAACAAATCACGGTACTTATATTTTAAATATTTTTTTTTGTATTGTGTAGCAGTTGTTATAATTATTTTAGTTGAATTTTAGTAAAACTATTTCATACCATTATTTAGGTAAGAGTGTATCACACTTCTAAAACAAATCATGGCACTTATAATTATTTTAAATGATCTTTTTTCGCCTTGTGCAGCAGTAGTAATAATAATTATCTTATGTTGATTTTAGTATAAGATTTTTGCAAATGGCAGAAAACTAATGGGGCGTCCGATAGTCCAGTTGGTAGTGGTCTGGAGTGGCAAGCAACGAGACTTCAGGTTGTTGGCGATGAAGAAGTCATACAACACTACCTATAACCACTCGCGAATCGATTGCCGTGTTCGGGGAGTTTTTAAAAGATGGTGGTATTTTTCAAAGCCTGTTAGCTTGAAGTAAGAACACATGGAAAAAAAATTCCATGTCAGATATTTTTTCTTATAGATACCTAGACGAGTGAGCCTACCGGACAATTATAAGGGGACGAATATTAATTTTAAACCAAGACATGCATTTTTAAAAACTGGGACCCACTCTTGCAAACTATAACACAAAAACTGCAAAAAGAGACTGGCGAGTCTTTAACACAGAATACAAATTAATATGAACAACCTCATCAGGAAGCAGGCAAAAAACCAACTATATTAAGATCGGCGCAAAGCATGCCTCTTTATGCTAGGTTAATTGGCAATGAAAAATTAAAAAAAAAATTATACAAGGTTTAAAATACAAACTTTTCTCCAGTTTAAAAAATCATGCAGGCAATAGTAGTATAGCAGTTTTAGGGCACCGTGTTTTTTTCTTCTTCTTATCCTGTTTAACATACTGCTAAGAATAATGGTGCTCTTTATTTGAAGCAAAGCCGCCAGCAAAAAATAATGTAAATATATTCATATACTTTTGTTGAAAAAGATGTGTATTGCTAGAACGCAAAGAAATTTTGCATACTGGTACCAGTACCTGAATGAATGTCTATACATGTAATGTTATAATGAGGGTGCAGGGTTAAGGAAGGGGTGTTCTATCAGAAAGATTTTGCTTACCTTAAAGACGCTCAATGGAGGCTTTTCTTTCATGTTGAAAATCCCTCGTAGTACCGAGTACAAGACTCTATTGTAACCCTGACTTTTTGTATTGAAAAAGGGGAAAAAAGCCTTCAATTTTATGTACTAGACAAGAAAAGGAAGCCACGTGCCTAACTCTAGCACGCGCCGATCTGTGCGATTGTCACGGCGCAAGCTCAGCACCAGAACTATAATATCTTTGTTCGATTTCTTATATGTATTGATTTTCATTGAAATTGCAATAGGCGAAAACCATTGGACTACCAGAGATCCTGCCCGGGGTAGACGACTAGACCGTCGAAGGGTGCGTCAAAAGAATCAGATGGAGGAGACGGCAGGTAAAGGTTATTAGGTTCTGGGAGTTTAGACTTTTGTGCATTCAGTTTTGAAATTCGTGTTGGCTTTCAATACGTTCTGCTGATGCAGACGAAAAAAACCTGAACTTAAAGGTTCATTGGCTTTTTTAGGTCTTAGAAATTTCTCCATTGCAACGATTCTGAAAATCCTGGCTGAATAAGAGCTCTTTAAACTTTGAAGGCGTTTAAATCCACGGGATACCTATTCTGAAAGTCACCCCACCCAAATCCCGTCAGGAAAAAAAAATGAATATACCCGGTGCTTGAATCAAGGGCTTTAACTTAAGCTGTCTTAATCCAGCTTCATATATACATTGGTTCAATATAAAAAAAAATGTCTAGTAACAATGATGAGAGATCTTGGATAAAATGCACGAACAAGACAAATCTTACGTCTCGTCGTAACAATATAAGAATAAGAAGGTTCACAACGAAACGTAAGCTACATCATGTTTGTGCATTCTACCCCTTGTAGTTATTGTAATCCGCTAAAAGGATTGTAAGAAGTAGGTCACAATTTTGATATCATTAACATTTCAGAGTATGATCTATAATACATTTATTTAAGTTAAAATAGCCAGGTTCCATAGTTGTACGTTAACCTTTGGTTCCGTTTAAAAGTGCACTAGCTCACACCCCTTCTATTGAACTTCGATTTTTTACCTTTGGCTACACTTTAATTTATTCATAGATTTAAGTAATTTTTCTCGCTACCTTGAAAAACGCCTCCTCTTTTTATTTGAAAGAATATGATTGTGCTGCATTTTTAAAGAGACGTATGATCACGATATAATGTACTTTACGATAATCTACGAACAGCTTTTATGGCGGCCGTAGAAATATCCAAATCTTCAACTGATTTTGTACTTATCTGCTTTAGAATGTAATAGACCGTTTTTATTTTTAATCCAGATCAAATTTTGCCTGACAAACCAATCAGTCTTTAACGTTTCCCTTTGTAAGTAGCAAAAGGACATATTGGTTTTCATCACAAGAAACATTATTAATGATAATGGCATAAGTAAAAGAACGAATGAGCGGAGCGACGAGGCTCGTGCAGTCTGGCAGTTTACACAATGGCGGCTAAGTGCGAGATGGAACGTGTCTATGGCGCGAAATATGTGCTACACAGAGATGCTGTAGAAAAAGCTACCCCCTGATTGGAATCAAAAGGTATGCATGCATTCCGACTTGTCCCATACCTCAGTATTTCAACTTTCTCTGTATCTCAATACTTCAACTTGCTCTTTCACGTAATATTTCAACTTGCTATTTAACTCAATATTTCAACTTTCTCTATATCTCAATACCTCAACTTGCTCTTTAACCCAATATTTCAACTTTCTCTATATCTCAATACGGTACTTCAACATGCTCTTTAACTCAATATTTCAACTTTCTCTATATCTCAATACTTCAACTCGCTCTTTAACTTAAAATTTCAACTTGCTCTAAAATCAACAATATTTCAACTTACCCAATAAGTCAATATTTCAACTTACTCTATAACTCAACATTTCAACTTGCTTTTGACTCAATAATTACCCTACTCTTTAAGTCAACATTTCAACTTACTCTATAACTCAACATTTCAACTTACTCAACATTTCAACTTGCTCTATGACTTAATAATTCAACTGGCTCTAACCCATTACAGAAGTACATGTACTGAGATGAAAAATTAAAGTTTATGACCATGAAGTCATCTCGCATAGAGTTGAAGCTCAATTTTCTGTGTGATTTTGATTTTGACTTTGATTTTGAGATTTATACTGAGGTTAGTGTGTATATGGGGCTTGTGGACCACCGATTCGGAACGGTATAGAAAGAAGAAAGTGAAGCAGTTTGTTCTCACCATCGCCCTCAAGGATATGCTTCATTAGGTCTGTGGAAAAATGTTCTCGTCAAGCTTAGGCCCCATGTGTTTAAAATTGTTAAAATATTATCAGTAATATTTATTCATAATGTTGAGTATTCGGTCTAACTACTTATGATTTTGGACGAAACGTTACTTATCTATCTATGGTGTTTTGGGATTGATTAGTTGCATACAATTTTAAAAGGAAATGCTACAATGATGGTGCGGGACTATCTTTGAGAAATATAAACATAACATGAATCTAAATGAAGAACAGGTCTGGCCAAAGGGATTTTCGACAATGTGGATGCCATGACATCGATTTAGATCTACATTGCTGCAAATTATGTTTTATCCTTATTATGCGCACGTTGAAACATCAGATCTGCCTGTAAAAGTGGTCCACGAAGATCCCTCAGGAGAAAAAGGCAAACTTCAGATCTTCGCCGTTCTATTCTTGGTGGAGATGGTGACTTCTGAAGCCAGTGTTTGCTTCAATTTAAACTTTAAATGAATAAGTTGAGAAGTTAGAAATAGAAATAGAAATAGAATAGAAATCGTTTAAGGCCTGATTACATCCTTTTAGAAAGATGATGTATTTTTTAAAATCTACTGGTAAGAGTTTTTGTAAGTTATTATTTTTGGGCATTTTAGTAACTGGCTTTTAAACACTGTTCAATTTGAGAGCTAGAAAAATTTTAATATCACTTGGAGACCGATATTTAGAGACCACTTGCTATGGTAGTTAAGTGCAAGGCATCAATGAATAGTGTATTATATTTCACATTATTTTTTTAACCCACATAATTGTATAAATATATAAACAAGATGATTATTCTGTATCGCCGGATGAGTGTCCCCGCAATTCTTGTTTTTTTTTCTATTATTATTTTTTGAGGGGGAAAAGAAGGGGGGGAGGGTGCATCATCAACCGAAAGGCCCTATTATTCTTTAAAGGGCGCGGCAGCTCCTTTCTGGATGTTTTCAAAGTGATACAGTAATATTATGGGGCTCTTCAAATTGTAGAATGTTAATTTCATTCAAAACAAAACAGATTTTTAGAAGCACGTAGATCGAAGCCTGTAACTTAATATGCTGGTCACCATTCTAATAGCTCTTTGTTATAGTTATCAAGGCGCAAGTCAAAGCGCAATATTTGGTAAAACACAATTCTGAGACACCTTGATCAAGTAGGCCTATCAAATCGGTCTTTACCCTAACTTCTGAAATAGTCATTTTAATATGTTATGCTATTTTATTCCATTAATGAAAAGTCTTGCTTTCGTTACAATGTAAGATTTGTGCGATTAAATCCATCTGTGCTGTTGAGGTGGAGCGATCTTAAGGTTTTGGTCATTAACCGACATACGACGAGGGATCGTAATTACAAAGTAACGGCGAATTTACTACTCCTTTTAACAAATCTTACTCAAGGCCTTAAGGCGAGTTGTAAGACTGCCTAGACATTGAACTTACGAACTTACGAGCCTAGGAGCAGTAAAGTTCCCCATACCCGCCGCTCGTACTTGCTAGTACATGCATTTTTGTTTAGCTACAGAGAAAGGGCACTGTTCAGCCAATGTAGTCACCTAAAGATGTGCTCTAAAGCTCATACTTTTCAATAATATATATTGATATATTTCTGTATAGATCAAGTCCAGATAATTTCTCATGGGATTTCTTCGCCTAAAGTGTGAATTTCTTTTTTGTAAGTATTATGTGATCGACGGAGACATTTAGTTCTGGTATCCTTGCACTGCCTCTGGCAAGACATAAATTTGTCAGACGTTAGTTTGAGGATACGTAGCTGTATAGAACCCCCTTAAGAACCTAGATTTACTTAAGAGAAAGCTTCTCTTCGGTTATTGTTGCATAGGGTAAAAAAAACATGTTAGATTTTGAGTATCAACGTGTTTACACAATTAACATAAACAACAACAAAAAACAACAACAGAACTCTTGAAGCGTGTACAAATTAATGGTGTATTGTAATGATCATGATGTCAAAACCAAAATACTGAAAATGTCCAACAATGCAATGCAAAATCAACGTTCATGTAGCGCCCCAAGCTAAAACATGACTTGATATGGAACAATAACATCAGTGATAACTTTAAAAAATGTCGATGATTAGAATGATAATGTAAGCCTTTTGAAAATAATAATAATAGTAACAACACTAACAATAATTGCAAGCAAACCAATGTCGATACACTTGGATAGGAATAAGCAATAACAGTTAAGTAATACAATAATAATGTTTTTGTTGTTGAACAAAATATCGCAACCTTGTAGTATCTAAGCTCGATATCAAGAAAGACTATTTTGTACACTGAAAATACTTTGCCCAGTACTCTCACATAATAGCTCATTTAGCTTTTTATGTAGTAATATACCCCATCGAGTTGCCCTATTACCTTCCTCAGAGCTCTACATGTAATTTGAGTTAAAACTTTACCGAATTTTATAAAATTGAAAACCTACAATTGTAACAAGGAGAAATAAAACAAAACAAACAATAAAACGCATAAAGTATTTACAGTTATCGATAACATTCACATGCACTGAATTAACAACAGTAGGACTTGTTTCTATAAGTATGATACACTTACTAGAGAAAAAGATGATGGAAAAGATGATACACATGCTATCGAAAAGAAGATGTGAATTTAGCAGTTGAAATACAATGCGCCATCTAATCAATGTTTGAATTTTATCAATTTCGGAAGTAATTTTATAAAAGTAACAGTTTAATAAGGATGAAGATTCATCTAGATAAAAAAATCGAGAGATATCTTCCATGATTAAATACAATGGACTTTACAGTTTTTAAAAGAATAAGAGGTCGAACTAGAAAAAAAACACGTATACATTAAACACCACTGAAGAAAAGTAAACAATGTCCTAACTTTTCTATGCAATTTATTCAAATTTAATCGGACAAAAAAAGTATGACCATCTGAGTATAGAGGGGTCTTACGACTTCGGGCGAAAATCTAGAGCTCTGCTTAACTATAACGATGTTTTTTCGGGGGACAAAACTGCAAGATTTCAAAACCTTAGAAAAACCCTGTAGTGAATATCCGAACGAATAGTACAGAAAAATATTTAGTCCACAGTACAGATACCTAGATGAAGTTGACGAGCCATGGAAGATAAATTGCGGTAGTTGGGATTGCCTAGATAGATATTCGAATGTGTCAAATTTGAAAAAGCAAAACTTCATATCCGTATTCGAATGTTTTGGATCGTGCAAAAATAACGTCGTTCTTTTTGTGTGAGTTCGTGAGGTTGAGGCAGAAGCAGTGAAGAAAATAACATTCTACTTTTCTTAAGACAAAAACCACTCATCATTGAACAAGTATATATAAAGTTACAGAGAAAATAAAAAAGGTTTCGATGAATTTACACTAAAATTCGAAACATTTGCAAACATTTAAGTCCATTTCACATTATACAAAACATTGAACGGGGCAGTTTCTAGCCAACAAAATTATTTATATATATATTTATATACAATTTACATCAAATGAAATACTATAGCATGACCATTGTTTTACCATAACACTTTCAATAAATAAAGTATTCACAAAGAATAATTAAAGCTAAAATACACTGGACGAGGAGAGTAATCGTTATTACAGTAGTAACAAAATCAGCAGACACATCAACACAATGCACATTTATCAAGGATTTATTTCAGCACCAATATCAGGAAGTTCAATTATGGCAATTAAAGACGCAACTCAGTGTACACACAAACAAACCGAGTTCCAAAATTGAGTGGTCAGTGACCCTTCTTGGAACACAAAAACTTAACTTACAAACCTGCGACACCGAGATCTAAACTGAGCTCAATTTGACGCATTCACGTGCAAAAACATCTAAAGCTTAGTACAGTATAAACTTATTACATAATACACGTATTATTTACATATTCAAAAAAAGCTATATTCATTTATATGTACCTATGTTGTACTTAACTGTGCTGTTTATTTATTGTCTCAAGTTGACGATTTAATTTAATTTGAAAACCATTATAAATTACTATGACATTGTGTCGCTTCCTATTTTACAAGTGAAATCCGATAATAAAACAAAGAAATTAGACTGAAACGCCTTCCTATCAAAGGATGATGAGGCGAAAGAGTAGATTACATTAATCTATGCAAACGTCACATTGATTATAGCGGCACCCCACTGCAAACACAAAGGGTTAAGGTGGGGAGAGGGAGGGATTATTGAGAATGAGACAGAGAGGGATGAGTTAAATTAACTTCTTAACGTCCAATGTCAACAGCAAGGCTGTATTGTGGACGGGACACAAGTCTAACGCCTGACAGGGATGGGATAACAGGACTCCCATCTCAGCCAGTCACATTATACTGACACCGACTCAACTAGTAGGGCACCAAATCAAACAAATATATTTTTGACTGATCGTGGGTTTCGAAACCGGGACCAACACTCTGCCAGTTGCGCAAGTTAACCACTTTCAGAGAGACAGAGAATTAGAGAATTGGAGGCGAGTGAGAATGAGAAATACAATTAGATATTTTTATCGATAGCGCTAAAGATAACCATTTTTCCATAATCAAACTCAGGAAAGGCCCTGATTGCAATGAACTAAATTGATTCAGAGCATGGTGTAGTGTTTTCCCCCTTTTAAAAATGAGATTTCTGTTGGGAGAACATGATAATCTGGTCCAAAGATTGAGAAATAATAATAATAATAATAATAATAATAATAATAATAATAATAATAATAATAATAATTACAATGATTATTATAATGGTTAGCAATTACAAAAAAAACCAGCAATAGCAACAGCAGCAACAGCATAAATAATGACAATAATGACCATAATAATAATTATGTTTTTGTACACTGAGGTCCCTTTGGAAGCTTTTGGATACGGTATGGTATATTAAAGTTGCGGTATTATTGAGGTCAGCAGAGGAGGTTTGGCAATAATAATAATAAGAGAATAATTAACATAATAAAACAGCAAATGCAACATAGTTCATCGACACTCGAAAAGTCTGCGACAAAAACAAGGACCATCATTGCAAGTTTGATTGAGAAAAAGCGAGCGATGCCGGCTGAGTCAATATTAGACTCTGGTTCAAGTTTCCAATTGCCTCCGCTCTATCATTGGGTTCTCAGAAGAACAATTTCTCTTTGAGCTACATAATTACAGTTTTTGAGGGTGGGTATGATTGAAGAGGGCAGTCAGATGATAGCAAAAACGCTGGTTTTGTGCTTGTGATAAACGAGATGGTGGTGGAGACGATATTCACCTTGTAGCGTCAGTCATAAATAATCGCTTTGTGGTGAGGATTTTCTTAGATTATCTTTGATGCAAACACTATACAAGATACATTCAAAGAATAATCGTGTTGCTTTTCTATTGAAATCTTCATTTAATAGCTTTCTAGAATTGCTTTCTTCTTTAACTTTTCCTCCGCCTCCTATTACTTTGTTTCCTTCATGAAAATCTATTTTTATTTTAACGTTTAGACGTGTTTGTATGTGAGTAACAAGTACATAGGAACGATTGACTTTTTTCTTAACTGTTTGAATAGTACACACACATTATGTGATGCATGCAAAATGTTGCCTTGAAAACTAAATCTAATCGACGTGCATGAGTATTTTTTTACTTCTTACATTATACAGTCCGCCCACAAAAATGACCTAGAGTCTTACTCTATCACCCGTCAGGCTGTGTAAAACGTACAAGAAAACAAGACTAAAAGATTTCCCAACGAGGGTCGATTTTCTTACAGATATCAGCCACCTCGACTTTCTTTAAAAAAAAAAAACAGGCTCTACAAAAAAGTATTACAGAAAATGTTGCGAGAGCCTTAACAAAATGAGCAAGAAGCACTAGGTAGCGTTACGATATTGCATTACAAACAATTTTTGTGTTTTTGTCTATCCTATTAATGTATGTGTTACAGGACTTGCACGAGATAAAGATTGTACATTGCTCGAAACTAGTTTTGGCGTGTTGACTGCAGCGGGTATCACAGCTCGGAGAGCTCCGCGCCTTCCCCTCAAAATCCCTTGACCATTCCTACCAGGGATGCCCGAAGCCAACACACAGTTTAATGTTTTCATGGAATCTCAAACAAAGGTGCGGCTCCAAACTCAAAAACATTTTAAACTGTTAAGAGACTGATTTTTAAATAATAATATCAGGTCTATTAAAATCTTGGTCTTTTCTGAGGTCTCAAGCGCCTTAATGACCAGTCAGGACATTTGAAGTTTCTATCGTGTAAAATACCCTGAATAAGTTGGCTTAAGGTAGATTCATTGTCATTTCTAATTCCTTAAAAATTAGTCCTAAACCCGAAAAAGCTGTAGATCCTAGAAGCATCGACTAGAGATTTTGCGAAAAGTCTTGGTCTAGCAGATCACCAGGTGCCTGTGAAGCCGTGGAAAGTTGGGTACTTTGTAGACCATCGTGATGGTTAGGTTAAACAGCAGCACGTTTTGAACGGGAGCAAGAATGTTTACTGTTTAACGGCCGGCAATTGTTATATAGCGAAAAAAAAAACAACAGCGAACGATTAGACATCCCTCGAGTGGATGGAATCTGTGCGACCGCCTCTAGAAGTCAAAAAGTTTTGTGTGCGTAGATTTTTTGTTTGCTTTGCAAAAAAAGTCACAAATAAAACTTGAGGAGCCTTTTCACTTAGCCCGGCGACTGCTGATCAGAAGGAGGTGTTGGCAGTCGATGCGAAGAAGTCCGTCGCCTAGAGTTTTTAGATCGCCGCGACGCCTTAGATTTGCGAGACACTTTAGATCTCCGAGATGAAGATTTCGGTCGCCCGGATGAAGAGTCAGGACGCATGGAAGATGTCGGTGACTGTTTGCGGCGTTGACGATTTTGCCGGGCCAGCCTCTGTCGGACGCGATGCTTGCGTGTGGAGCCGTCAAGGCCCCTCAGTGCCGTGCGGAACGCTTTAGACGGTTTTCTAGCCGGCGATTGGTCAGGCGTGATCACGAGTTCTTCCTGGAACTGCTTCAGAACCCCGTTGATTTTTATTCCTCTTGACTTTTTGCGACAATGGCTGCGCGACAGCCTGTGCTTCTTCATGCATCGCGTCTCCCGCATCCTGCGAGCTATGCCGTTGAAGTGGCGCACCATCATAGACGCGACTTTGCTGATGAGGGGTTCATTAGGCTCTAGAGCCTTGCCCGACTCCTCTGCTTGGTTCTGCACCCACAGCAGAACTTTCTGGTTGAGACAAGTGTGCTTGGCTTCGTTTGGTCTGTCAAGCATTTCCCGCAGAAGATCACACACGCACTCACTGTCCGTCTCTCGCTCCCCGCCTCTGAATGTGAAGGTAGCCACAGTCGTCATCGATTTTGAATTGTGTGAAGAGGTGGATTTGCACCTCTTCTTGTGTTTCTGTTCACATTTTTCAATGTATTTCTCTTTGTTATTCAGCATTCTTGGTAAGGACCAGCACCAGCGCTGCCTCAGCTTTCTCTGTAAGCGTTTCATCTTCTCCTCCCTCAGTAGTCTCTTTCTCTCCTTCTGAGAGGTACACTTAACCCCTAGGACGTCTTTCCCTGTCTCACCACGGATCTTTATTAATTTCTCCTGTTCAAGCGCTTCTTCAGCTGTGATTGGGTCCTCCCAGAATCGAACTGGAGAGTTTTCCATCTCAGGGATGTCCACCCAAGACACGGGGTCACAGTCTATGCCCAGGTAGCGCTCGTATTTATCAAAGATGAAGACGTTTTTGAACAGGCCAAGCGATCCATCCAGCATCTCGTGTCGAATGTGGCAGTTGCTTACATCAGCGTTTGCCTGGAGGGGAGGAAAGACAAAAAGAAGCAGAACATGTGAGATAGTTAATTTGAAAAGGCTGTAATTAACACGAACTTACAAAATAATCCTTCGGTTTTTCCTTCCTTGTTCTCGCTTTTACATCGAGGTACTTTTTCTTCATCTTTCTATTGGTCATACTCTTCTTGCTTCTCTGTTAATCTGGTCGCTTAACGTTTCACAAAATGATAATGCTATAAAAGACGCTTATTATTAATAGTTTTATATAAATATACGATGACGAAGAGGCAGGGACCACTCTTCTAAGGTTCATTGATATCATAATGTGACTTGTCTCGTCTTTAGGAAGTTTAGGGTCGTGTTGTCGGTAATGCTTTTCTTTTAGACCGTAGAGAAGTTAATCTGCAAATTAGAATACCGCGATCGGCAAAAATGTATTTGTTCAATTTCGTCCCCAGTAACCAATTTTTTCAACCAAAAAACTTCGCCGTAATAATAATTTACATGTACTTTAAACGTTATACCTCTACGGTTTCCTTTTTCTTCCCCTACTGTTAAGGTCCGTGTCAGTTTATCACCAACTGAGACGGAGTCATGGGCCCGTTCGCAGTATAGCCAATGCAGTGCTTCAGTTAGACGTTAAACCAACTCAACTCAACTCTAGTCTTTATGGTCCTGTAGCATCATATGATTTTTTTTCTTCAGACCGTAGGGACGTTAAACTGGAAAATTTGCTCTCTCTATGACTAATGATAAGACAAGATAAGACAGAACTTTATCGTCCATAAAAAATGGCGATGTTTTGTCGTGATTATGAGCATTGCAATAAAAAGTGATACAATACAAAATCATAGATTTCATTTTTACTTAACATAAAATATAAATAAATAAATTATATACAATGAAATGTGTATAATATGTTAGAGGGTAATGATAAGCGGGCTCATACTAACCTCCAAATACAGGTTGAACTGTTCATTCATGCATAGATATTTCTTCGAGTACCGATGTTTGATTAAGAAGAAGCCTTTGTGGGAATAACTCTCCAGAAGTCCTGAAAAGAGTAGAAGAGAAAAAAAAACAGTGATTAGATTCAGTTAACAGCAATAACCGTATTTCGGGAAATTTAGAAAAGTGGACAGGATATCGAGCTTTGTTGCAAAAACAGAGTTGCACGGAGTGGAAAAGGTATATTGAGATGGATGAAAAAGGAGATTCTAATGAATGCGATAAAAATACTAAAACGAAATACACCACAAACGACATAGACAAAGGATAAAAAGAATTCCCAACAGCCCCCGCCTCTGCCCTCTTTTCTCCTAAAGATCCAATTAAATGTGTCTTGAATATCTATTCCTAGACAGAACCCCCATAGAACCATCGATGGTCCTACTAATCTCATTAATCCGCTCATGGATTAACGATCTCTGACATTGTTGATGTAACAAAGCACTTGTCGCTTTTATTTTTATAACACACTATAACCCACTGACGCTTATGTTCGTAGTATATGGTATAAAGTGCTTGTGTTCAAGCGCTCTTGATCGTCTACTCGGGCAAATCAGAGAAAGTACATGTACATCCACACCAATCTTCTCTTCTCCTTCAAAACTGGTGCCATTTTTTTTTTCTTTCCATTTTTCGGTTGGTTTTCCTTTGCTTGCATCTTTTTGAAGGACAAGACAAAACGCAACAAAGCGCAAAACGGTGAATATAGTTATTAAAAACTTTGGAATACGTTCGAGAGAGAGAGAGAGAGAGAGAGAGAGAGAGAGAGAGAGAGAGAGAGAGAGAGAGAGAGAGACAGAGAGATTATGTTGTTTTTGTTATGTTTGTTTCTTTGTTTGTTTGTTTGAGATTCTGTTGGTGGTTTTTTGATGGCTTTTTGTTTTGTTTTTTTTTTTTTTTTGTTTGTTTTTTTTTTAGGGGGGGGGGTTCTAAAAGATATGATCTTTCAACATCAAGTAATAAAGAGAATAGGCAATATCCAAAGACCGGGAAAACCATAACAATCAACCAATCTCCGGCGTCCGTTGCCAAAAGAGATTCATGGGGGACCGAGATCGCAGGGGGTCCAACCACGGGGGATCATTGCTGGGGGTCACTTAGACTGACCATAGCTTGAGACACTTACAGTGGACATAGCTTGAGACACTTACAGTGGACATAGCTAGTACAACTTTGTCGCTTGATCAACTTGTCACGTATGGCATGGCCAAAAGGGTGTCACTAGTAGAAGGCCGTGGTGGCGCGATAAATGTGGGTATTGGCTGACTGCGGTTTCTTAAAAATATCTAAAAACTAAAAGCATAAAAAAGTGTTGTTAATGCTTATGTAATAAAGTAAGACATTCCGATGAGTGTCAAATAAGGGTGATCGTTAACGTTTATACTTAAACACTAAGAATATAATGTTGTTCGGCTTTATCTATTCAGATAAAAGACAAATTTAATTAAGCGTACTTTTATTGTGGGATCTTTTAACGATATTCAAGGTATATTGGGCATGTATTGAAAAAAAACAATGAAGAGCCGCTTCCGATTGATCACTACGAAAATAGCAACTTAAGAGAATTAGAGGAACTGACGCACTATTTCTATTTAGGTCCCAGTAAACAAACATTGAGAGACTCGGAGGAACTTCAAACAAAGCAAAGTTGTGGGTGTCAGTTGGTTCCAAGACCTGTAGGTACGTCAATGAGGAGATAATCTTCCAATTATCTGGCGACTTAATATAAATTTCTGGGATCTCTGAGATCAGACAATGGAACGGCCTACGCCTTCAACCCAGATGGGTTTGTTCTTCTGCGTAGAGAGCGGCTGGCCTGACAACTCTACACGTAAAAAGAGTCTTCGCACAGCATTGATTTACCCAACAGTCTCTTGGCTAAGCCGTCGCTTTGACCACTGTGCTGTGTTGGCAGCTCTGGGCGCGGTAATCTCTGTCTCCGGAAACGCTTCAGTGCGGGACCAGGACGGGCAGTGGACAAAACAAGACTTTGCGATCTAAAGGAAGATAACGGATGACATAATCGCTAAACCCGGAGCTTTCTGATCGCTCATTGGCCCCGTAAGTCAAGGATAGAGTTATAATTGGACGCCGGTGCAGATTCCTCTGCCATTCGTCTTCGTTTTCAGTATGGGCTCCGTTACTGCAAGGCCTCTAATCCCCGTCTCCGGAAATCTCCAGTACGGATAAGACAGCAAGTGGGCGAGATCTGCACGACCTGACCCAGAACTAGGGCGGCGTGAAGGGCGAGCAGACAGCCTTGAGAAAACATCAACAGAGTGGCTGGGCTGCCGACCCAGAACGGATTAGCTCCCGTGACTGTCTTTGCGGGTCGGGTGGCGACTCTGGAGCGGGCAGTATCAGCGCGTTCAAAGCGACTGCCCCGCCGGCGTTGTTTTGTGGAGAAACAAGCTCATGTCACATAAAAGGCGGTCAGAATTACTTGGTATGAGTAATTAAAGGTGAAAAGCTCCAATTACCGGTGCCAAAACTTATTTATCGATTTCTCATAGTCTTGTTACATATATACATATACCCTGGTTGGCTTTACTGGCGCACGGCCCGGATTTGTTGTGGAATATTACCGTGATGTGTGCTTTGTTTTGGAATTGGACACAAAATCACTCACATAGCTTAAATTAATACACGATGACTTTAATTTCCAAAAACAAAATTCCTGATACTATATATTGTAGCCATCGGGTTTTTTTCCAGAGATAGTTTAGTGAGCTATAATTATGCAAACAGTGTACAACCACTAAAATGGGTTTATGTTGTTTAAGGTAAGAGGTGGTTTTGCAAGTATCAGTCATATTGGGGCCGATTTGCGAGGGCTGTGAGATAAAATTATCGATGCGCTTTGAAATAATATTATTATCAGTATATTTTTTTTAATTATTATTATTATAATCTGAAAACAAGTGAGGTAAATATTATGGGCCTGATTGTGTGACGGTCGTTTTGCTACAGCCTATAATTATTACCAAGCTGTGACACAGGAGGCAAATATCTTAGTCCCCATCATCGGACGTCCGATTTGCTATAGCCTATATTGGCAGGTTGCGACACAGGAGGTATTTGCTTGCGAATTACTATTTGGAATATTACCGTGATTTATGTCTTGTTTTGTAATTGAACACACTATTGCGTTTTTATGTGTTTGTGTGTGTGTGTTTTAATAAGTTCCATATTGTGGACGTTGTGGAAGCTGCTACAGGGCACCGTGCCAGAGGCGTGACTACCCAGTACCAAGCCTGCCAGAGACACGCCCATCCTGTACCGAGAACCAGTGAGGAGCTAACATGGCGATCCCAGCGCCGCCCCAGAAACGGCGCAAATCCAGGGATTAGGCACTTCCGATCTGGGCATTAGCTGCTTTGGTAAACACAGATATTAATACAAGAGGTTTCTGCTGACCTCAACAATAATATTGGATAATTATTATCCACCCCAGGAATTTGACCAACATTGCTGTTGATGTTGCTATTTTTGTTTTTGTTGTTGTAGGTGGCTGTTTCTTCTTGTCTTCTTCTTCTTCTTCTTCTTCTTCTTCTTCTTCTTCTTCTTCTTCTTCTTCTTCTTCTTCTTCTTCTTCAAGTTGCCAGCTGCTTAAGTATTTTATCTTTTTTTAATGTCACCATGAGAAAATATACAAAAAGAAACCTTAATTCCAATGGCAAACAAAAATGGTGAAACCAATATCGTTATTATAGAGCCACCGCCACTGCAACGATACATATCAACGTAGCTTTCTTGAAAAAAGCATCGGAAAAAACCTTGCCTAATACTCTCACTACATTGGTTGAGGAGGTTCCTGAACGTTGACAACTGCGAAGTGCCATGCCTATTTATTTCCTTGTAGACCGACAAACGGCTTGTCTAATGTCACCGATGCACCATGCGTCATCTACTGCTACAGCTGAACATCTACAATAACAAACACCATGATCTCAGATCTACATATATATGTAATCGAAACACTATAAATCATCGCACTGAGCAGTGCACACACTACAACTGGTGCTGTTCCTGCTTAGTGCTTGTCCTACAAGGGTATGGCCTGGCCGAAATATACTCTGTCCTGACGGACAATGGTCAAAGTTTGGACGTGACAGACTGTCAGGGGGCCCAGGTTTGACAGGGGCAGTTGGGGGTTAAAGGCCACTGGCTTGTAAGTACAACGTTGTGGTAAGCTTATGACTCGTCTTAAGATATGGAAATAATAAGGTTTACGACGAGTTGTAAGCAACCACAAAGTTGTACTTATGACTACAGGAGTCGCTGCCGACAAGCCAGGGATGCTTCAATCTTCTTCGTTTTTTGCCTCTTGTGACAGCTCAGCTGCATCCTCATCCGTCTCACTCAAATCACCATCAGAGACCTCGCGATAAAGGGAACCATAACGAAAACAGAGACCATGGGCAAGGGATCCTGCACCAGCGTGCAATTCAATAGAGGCATGTCTTATAACATCACAAGTAAATAAACCTGAACCAGCGTACAATGCAATAGATGCCTGTCTATAACATCATAAGTACAGAAACCTGCACTATCGTCCAATTCAATAGAGGCCTGTCTATAACATCATAAGTAAAGAAACCTGAACCAGCGTACAAATAAACCGAGGCCTGTTTATAACATGACCCATAGAGAAAACAAAAACCGAAAGTAAAGAAACCTGTACCATCGTCCAATCACAGCTCTATCCTACACTTACGTAGCCAATCATTGGGCGACCAGAAAACGTCATGCCCAATCGGTGTGATTATGTCATACGTTATTGACGTGAGGATCACAAGGTCTGTACCTACTGCTAGTGAATGTGTTTAGGTGTATAGTAGTTCAAGACGCACATCCTAACTAAAAATACATGCAGTATGAACAAGGAGGAAGAAGATTTAGACTCCCTTTGCGGCCACCACATACATGTTGGTTTTTTTTCACCCGTCTCCAATACATGTACTATCTTTAGTTAATCATTGCCCAAATGCAATAGCTGTTTATCTTAGATAAGACTTGCAGGTTTATAAACATTTTCTTAACTACATTACCGAATTGACAGGTGCTCTTTGTTTTCCGATAATTTCTACCTCATTTCAGTTGAGTGCTTCCACCATAAGTAAGGTTTATATATACTCCCTACGGTGCTCCCTACCCCAAATTAGAGTTATATACTCCACACAGTGCCTTCTAGAGTTTTCTATACAACAAGATAGGGTTCTTTGCTACCTATGGTACTCCCTACCACAGCTTAGGATTCTGCGCTCCCTTTGATGCTCTCCCTACGGTGTACCCTACATTGTGCTCTACCACTGTAAATTAGAGTCCTGTGTTCTCCCTACGTATTCCCTACACAGACCACCACAATCGCTCGTACTCGCAAACAGATCCACCCTGGAGATCCTCAGTGACCCCTTCACCTCACAACCTCACAACCACCACTCTGACCAGGCTAGCCAGCACTTTCACCTGGCCTCACCTGTTGTCTTGTAACTGTCTGGCAGCATGGGTGGTCAGTACAAAAACTCTTTTCAAACATACGCACACTGACTCACGGCCGCATCTTTCCACCCAGCCCTTTTCATCTTTTGCCTTCTGTACAGCCATGTACCACACGAGGTACTGTTCTTCCATTTGCTTACCGGTACGGTTTCTTCCTAAACGCGATGACCAAGCACGCTTTTCTTACACAAACACACACACAAACTCAAACACACTCACTCACACTCGTTAACTCACTCAAGCTCCAACTAATCACCACTGCTCTTGTACCATTGCCAGACAAATCTGTTTACTACGAGTGACCACTCTAATTGACTTACTACTACATGTACTACCGGGCGGGCAGCAATCTCTCTCTCTCTCTCTCTCTCTCTCTCTCTCTCTCTCTCTCTCTCTCTCTCTCTCTCTCTCTCTCTCTCTCTCTCTCTCTCTCTCTCTCTCTCTCTCTCTCTCTCTCTCTCTCTCTCTCTCTCTCTCTCTCTCTCTCTCTCTCTCTCTCTCTCTCTCTCTCCCTCTTTCTCTCCCTCTCACTCTTGCTCTCTCTCACCCAATCTCTTTCTCCATCCATTATCTCTTTCTCTCTCAATCTCTCTTACTGTGTTCCTAAAAAGCTACGTAACCTAAAATAAAAATTTAATGTTAACCGAAAGATAAATCACTTGAATTCATGCATCTTGTTAGTTTTGGCTATGAAAAAAGTGAGGGAGAGATACCAACAGGATATAGAGAGAAAAAAGGAGATGGAGGTAGAGAGTGGAGAGAGAACGAAAGAAGACAGGAAAAAAAGGGAGGTGGGAGTAGAGAGTGAGAGAGAAAGCACGGTAAGCACTAAGCAGTCCAGTGGTTGGTCAGATGAGTTATTGGTCAGACTCCAGAGTCCAGACAAGCCTCTGAGTTCCAAGTCCCTGGGCCGGGCCAGAATCGTGTAGACTAGATTAAAACACAACAGACTCCGCAGCACCTGGTTGACTGGCTCAGGTGATTAACTCATTTGGTCCACAGACCGTCAGGCCAGTCAGCTGTACCTGCCAAATCGCTTTCCAATCAGCCCTCAGCAAACACACTCACATAAACTCACATTCACACACTCACACACTCACACACTCACACACTCACACTCACACTCACAGGCAGATTAATTACTAACCTACTAGAGGGGAAAAAGCGCAAACTCTGAAAAGTATATCTAGCTGGTGATTATTAAGCCGAGAAGCGTGTATGTAGATATACAGGTCCTCATCTAATAAACCAATGTTATAATTATTTACTTATCAATTTGTTCATAAACACGCTATCTTAGAAAATTTTAATGGAAAATTCTAAAAACAAATATTAAATAATTGAACGATGGGTATAAAACCAATAAGAACGGGTAGATAATTATAATTGTATGTATGTACATCACCAATATAACACTAATGTTGGAGGCCCAATGTTATCATGTGTAACGCTTTCATTTTCCAAGTAAATCTTTTATTAAAGTACTAGTGATCTATTATCGTTAGAGTAATCCACGGATCATCCACCTTAGAAGGTAAGATTCAATCATGTGATAATAATTAAATAGAAGCTTAAGCAACTAGACAACAGTACCGTTCGTTTTACCTTGTCCTTCAACTTTCCACAAAAGCAACACTAAATTTTCTCCATAGTTTGAAAGCTCTTACTTTCCACTAACCCAAATCTATATAAAGCGAAGTCAGCGTTTAAAAAATAAGCAAAATGATCAATCAAACTCATCTAACAAGAACGCAATAAAAAAAAAAACTTCGATGGGTTTCCATAGTCAATTTTCAAGATAAGATTTGCTCCTCCCGTTAGAGAGAGAGGCTTTTACGAGAGGGATTTTTAGTAGAACTAGATACCCCAATAATCTGATGGCGAACGTATATCCTATATCATAAACATTTTTGGTTTGTGTTACTCTTATCTACCTGCCCACTGAAATAAATATGTCTAAGTCATTCGTGAAGATATTGCTGGTTTTTCTCAATAGCCCACTCGGGGAATTTCGGATAAGCAGTTCGCCTCTTTACGAAGATCAAGGGGGTTTTATTAGTTAATCATGTTTATCTTAGTTTAACAGTGTACAAAACTTGGGAAGTCACTAAAATGACTGGAAATAGGTTCGCTATCAGCTTGCTTAGTTTCATTTCACTTTCCTGGAAGATTATGAGGCTCAAGAAAACCCACACGAGCATTTAAAAACCATTTCGTACAAGTTCAATAACTTTCTAAATACTTTTATCTTAAAGCGCCATCGCAATCAATAGGTCTCCGTTACAAAATGATCGAGTAACTACAACAATAAAAGCAATAGGTATTCATACTAGTGCAACTACTACTAGCTGCTACTACTACTACTACTACTACTACTACTACTACTACTACTACTACTACTACTACTACTACTACTACTACTACTACTACTACTACTACTACTACTACTACTACTGTTGCTGCTGCTGCTGTTGCTACTGCTTTCATTAATATTTCCTCTTTGATAATATTATTTATTATGATAAATCTTGTAAACCATTAAAACACGGTGGACATTTCAACGAAAAGGTAAACTTAAAACCCATCTAAATCAAACTGGCAGAGTAACACAGGTACAGACTGAAGATCCAGTCAGAGATGATTTTAGACTGCTCTTGAGCTAACACATATTAAGAAACCTTACCCTACCTGGATTTTCCTCTCTTTACCTTCTTACTTAGTCTATGATTTGCCCAATCCTTCCACCTTCATAGCTGAAAGGGCTGCAAGAAGTGGGTAATAAATGCCTTTGGTGTATGTGGTCCGAGATGAAATATGATAGAATGGCCAGGCTAGAAACAACAGCAAATTAAAATGAGTGATTGCAGGAACTTGAAAGGAAAGTTGGCTAAAAGTCTAGCCTTGTCCATTTTTCATTTGTTGTGCTCTAGTTTTCTGCGAAGTTAATAGTGACCTTAATATTTCTTACATCAATAAATAATCTGGAATATCCAATTTTGAAAAACATTATAATAAATTTTCATCAGTTTTAAAGGCGCATCTCAAATTTCGCTCGGTTGTTTATTACCGGCCTTTTCTTCTTTTTCTTGATTATGAAAATAAAACAAAAAGACCGCGGAGGATACAAGGAGGTAATGTTGCCTTATTAGCCGGGTATCTTTCTTCATTGTGGGCGTTCTCAGTTCTAAGTGCAAGGAATAAAGGGCTGTAAGACGCCTGTAATGGTGTTTTGAGAAGCCTGGCTCAACTAGATTCACGATTTCCTACATCCAGGTCTGGAAGCTTTGACTTAAGAGCGCTTAAGTCGGTGTAAGTGGCACCGTATTCTAGAGTAACCAACTGGGGCAAGGGGGGGGGGGGTGAAACTGATTCATACCCATACCTCTTCATATTATGAAAACTCCTGTAAATAAATATAATTTTATTTAGGTAATTATTATTTATCTTAAATGTATTAAAGCTTCTTTTTTGTTAAGCATGTAGCCCTACTTCTTTTAGCCAAACTGGCGCCTCATTGGGGAACTAAACCAATATATTTTTTCTCAAAATGATGTTTAATTTTAAACTACGCCTGATTGTTAGTGGGCATGTTTGAGGAGAATATTATTATAAGCAGAAAATTCAGTCTGGAATTGCTGTGAAAAGAAAGGAGGCAAAGATTCGGACTGTTTATATTAAATCGACTAGATCAAGATTCCTGTTTCTTATTAAAAAGACACACTTTAAGAAGATAATAATGAGCTTGAGTAGGAATACAATCTTTAAAAATTATGGTCAAAATACTGCACTTTTCCCGAAGTTTTCTCCTGTTTATACACCGAAAATTGGAGAAACTATGCTATTGAACATGGAGAAGATTATACAGCATTATCATAAGTGAATATATTTTCACCGTGATGATTCACGGCTTAATGAGGAAAGCAGATAAAAGGGAAAAAAACAACTACAACATTAACAAAAAAGTACATAAAACTCAATGACAGAAAAGACCAAAAGACTGTAGCACATAAAAGAGCAATTTTGCGAATTTCTGCCAACAAGTTGAACCGACGCGTGCCAACTGAGAAGTTCTTGCGACCCACTACAATGAGTTCACATTGTCGGTACCCTGACCTCTCTCTCTCTCTCTCCCCGATGTCAGTACCATCAACAATGGCATTTTATCATCGCCCGCAAAGGGCACTAAAACAAGGGCAGGTATTTGGCAATCACGTTTTTAGCTCTATGTCAGTGTCCTTCCACTGGCAATCTTCTAAGATAGCCGTACCCTTCAGAGTACTTCGATAGTGGAACAGTTAGTCGTTCGATAGTGGAAGAGGTTAGTCGTTCGAAAGTGGAAGAGGTAAGTCGTTCGATAGTGGAACAAATAGTCATTCGATAGTGGAACGGTTCGATAGTGGAACGGTTCGATAATGGAACACAAAGTCGTCCGATAATGGAACTCTTACTTAATGAAAAAGCTCATACAGGGTTAGGTCTGTAGGACAGTATTGCATTGCCCATTTATTCGTCCTTACGAATATTAACACAATAATTAATTTTGAGGTATATGCACCACATGTACTAATGAATTTGAATCTAACATGAAAATGTTAAAGTCAAATACAATAATCTATAACTAAATCACGTTTTCCACATTCTTTGCCTGATCATTTCCCACTTTCAGTTCATCACTTCCTATGTTACTTTCCATATCTCTATATATCACCTAATTGCGTGTAGTAGCTATAAGTATGTGGTTGCAAAACTGTATCTTATCAATGTTGAAGATATCTAACAATTGTGTTCAGATATCAATCTGTTATCAAGTCCATGAATTTGCTTATTTGCCATATCATGTTCCACTGATCTAAGCAGAATATATCACCAGAACCCAGTTTTCCCGAAAGCATGCTCCCAAATAGCTAAATACAATATGATAAAACCACATAATTATTCAACCTAATGCAACTTTTTTGCACTGTAGACCATACAACTCGTCGTGTCTAGCCATTCTGGGCTCGCAAGTACAATAAGTGTTGTAGTAAGCCTACGACTCGTCACAAGATAAATGAATAAGAAGACTTACGACGAGTTGTAAGCTACCACACTTTGTACGTACTTTCGACCCCTGAATTCTAAGTAACTCCTGAGGTCCAGTCTCGGCAACGTAGGATCGAAGTCTGTATCATGAAGTCCCAGCAAACTGGGTGTCCAAACAGAAATAATCACCGTGTGACAAGAAAAAATCCCGGTAGATTACGATACCGGCGGCTATGGCCGCTCAAGGGTTAGATCAAAGAGAGGAGCAGACGGCAGAAACAACCCCTGACCTCAATAAGGTATATCAAACCTCGCTCAGGGATAGATATTGAAGCTTTGTCGGCAGAAATGGGACTTTTATGGACAGCGCCTGACAAGGGATCGGTACATGGCGATATCAACGTTCTTCACAGGGTGTTGGGTATATATATCTAGTGTCTCTCCATATTTTACAATCTGGGAGACAATAAAGGAACCCATAACCAGAATACAGTCAGTGATTGAGACATGCAGTGCGCGTAAGCTTATACTATTCCCATTGATTTGTGGTGCGTATTATCGTATCTTTATCAAATAAAGACATCCGAGATTAGGGGGTCTCAACTAGTGGTACGTTGTTTGGGTGGGAAGTCCCGATTACAGCATAAATCAAACTCAGTGCACTGAGCATTATTTTTCTCATTACTTCCCCAGGTCGCAGTTTAGGTTCACATGTTATGCTCAATGTAGACTAAATAAACATTGTAAAAGATACGCTTGTGTCTGGCCCATTGCGGTTCTAATCTAGTGGAGGAAAAAAAATTATCGTAAGGAAATCTGAATTTACTCAAATAACAGCTAATTAGACGCCGTCCCCCCCCCCCCCTTTTTTCCCCCTGGAATGAAATAAAACATAGTTTGGAGGGGAGGGAGTAAAAACATTACATCATTATCAAAGACTACCTCCCCCTATTTCCGGTTATCAAGTTCTAAAACAAAATAGAAAAAGAAAACGTTATTTTTAAAATAGTGACAGCTGTTAATATCTGTTATGAAATTTTAAAGCTTCTCTTGATTTCTCTTTCTCTCTCTCTCTCTCTCTCTCTCTCTCTCTCTCTCTCTCTCTCTCTCTCTCTCTCTCTCTCTCTCTCTCTCTCTCTCTCTCTCTCTCTCTCTCTCTCTCTCTCTCTCTCTCTCTCTCTCTTTTTTTTTCTCTTTATTAATAATCATAAGATCACCTCAGTTGAAGAATGATCTATCTTATTTGTAAAATATTATAAATTTTGGTATAATTTTAGAAAGAAGATAGGCTCCTTTGAAAATGAGGTGACGATTTTAGTCTAGAGTAAAGCGGTAGACAGTATCCTCCATCTAGATAGCATTGACGTAACATAGAATTATGTGTAAATTTAGTGTATTAAGTACAACGTTGAGGAAAGCTTACGACTCATCTTAGGATATGCGAATAAGAAGGCTTACGACCGGTTGTAAACTACCGGAATTCTGTACTTTTGACTCTCTATATCTCCTCGCCTAGACCGACGAATGCGAGCGTCATCGCTTTACTTTTAACTTGCTACTTACCAGACAGGCAAGAATTTCATATCATCAGAAAAAAAAATTCTCACGGCCTGGGCATCTTCTGGTACTACGTCTGAGGGCGTACATATGGTTAGTCCCCCGTAAGTACCCATGTTTGTATGAATTACATGATTCGCTCTATCTATCTAACGGCTGATTCTTTATCTAGAAGGCGGGAAGAATCTCAGGTTTTCATTACCGTCGCATAGGGTCACTTGGCGAGGTATGTGGATTACAGTACGAGAAACTAGAAGGTACAAGGAAACGGGAGACCAACGGAGAAACTAGTGTAGTGTACGTAAACTAACACGCCGTAGCTGGATAGAAATTTCCCAGCAGGGATGGAGGGAAAATTGAGTGGGAGAAGGAGGATTGGAGGGACTCTATCTCCCGCCTCCTCCTCCCCCTCTCCCTCTACCTACTCCTCCGCCTTCTTCTTGTTCTAGTTCTTGTGCTTCTTCTTCTTCTTCTTCTTCTTCTTCTTCTTCTTCTTCTTCTTCTTCTTCTTCTTCTTCTTCTTCTTCTTCTTCTTCTTCTTCTTCTTCTTCTTCTTCTTCTTCTTCTTCTTCTTCTTCTTCTTCTTCTTCTTCTTCTTCTCCTCCACCATCCTCTTCCTCATTCTTCTACCTTTCGCTTCTCCTCATCTTTCTCCTCTCGCCCCTCTGTTCTTGATTCTCACTCGTCCTCTTCCGTATTCTATATCTCACTATTTCCTCCCCCTCTTCTCTCTTTTTTACGCCTATCGTCTTTGTCTTTAACAAAAAAATTTTATCAACTTTTCCACCGTTGTTTCTGTTGCCCTTCTTCGCATCCTCATGTCGGGAAAAAAAAGGAAAAAAACACAAAAAAAGTAAATTATCGAACAATAAACATTCCTCTCTTTACTACTACCGTATGCTGGGGGACTAGGACTCCTAATGAGCTCCGATATAGCAAGAGTTATTGTAGTCGGGGTGATAACCGGCGCCCTCCCCATCATAGAGCCAGACAACCTGGTCTGGGCGCTGAGCTCTATCCAGGCCTGCTGGTCTCAGACTCTTAGCACTAGACGACACCGCGCGTGAGCACTCTTTACTTCAAACGGAACTGTCTAGTAGTGTCTACCCATCCATCTGGCATGGGTTTTCTTTTTCCGGAGGAAGAAAAATGAGAGATACAGTACAACAAAGAGGCCGGGGAAGTCATTTCCCTACTTAAAGAATAACCTCGTAAAACGATGTGAATTTTTCAAGTAGGAGCGACCTGATTCAATATTGGTGATGATAAAAAAAATTTGAAATATGATAAATGAGGGCTCTTACTTTGATAGACCGCACAGCCCGTCGTTTTTAAATTAGTGGTTGAAATCTTGGGTTTTTTTTTAGCGAATTCTAACCTTACATTGCCTCTTGTCGCACTCTAGCATCAAACTTATTGTGCTCGGACAGTCAAACAGTCAAACAAACATACATTACTTTCACCTTTAAAAAACACGTCTTTTTCTTTAATTAAGTGACAAAGAGCTTTTCTGTAACAAGATAAAACAAAAGAAACAAGCACTGTGTTGATGCCTTCTTTCCAAACCACAATGTGAGGGGCATACACACATGACACAGCACAGCTTTAACAGAATGTCGGTTCGTATGATTTATTGCGGTAGGTAAAAAACCACCGACTTTTATTCGAAACAGAACACTCGGCCAAATCGTGCATTCTTCATTGAGCTCTTTTTTTCCAAGGACCGAAGACGAACTAAAAATATTCAAGTTATATATAAATTCACCATCAACATGGTCCAAAGGCAATGTAAAAAAAACGAATAGGTGAATGATTTGAGTGTGAGCGAGAGAGGAAAGGAGACGCGGAGTGGAGAGAGCAAATGGGGAGAAAGAGCGGGATAGGGGTAGGAAGAGGGGGCAGGCAGAGAGAGGGAGGGAGAGAGAGAGAGAGAGAGAGAGAGAGAGAGAGAGAGAGAGAGAGAGCGAGAGGGGGGGGGATAACCTTGCTCTTTAATTGTAGAGAAAAGGACAGGGACAAGAAAAAATAAATTATAAATCGTACATACGATTCGGTTAGACAGAACGTAAGATACTACAAAGATAAACGCCAAAGTAAACAATTTACACAATCAAACGAACATCTATTTACGCCACAATTTTTGGAAGGTAAACACGGAAATGCGAGCGGCGGGGTGTAGTCTCAACCATGATAAGCAAGAAACCGCGGAGTTTCTCAGAGGGCTTGTGTCGTGGTTTTCTCTAATCTTCAATCACACGATAAAAACCAAGTCGAACATAACTAAGATGCCTTACTTTTTTTCTAACTACTCTTATTCTTCAGTGTTTAATAATTAAGAACTGAGTTGACGGAAAAAGTAAGTCATGACGTAAGTAAGTCATATTAAACGAAGGCAAAATACATGTATATTAAATGGGTTACGGAAAATACTGTTGGATAATTAAAATAAAATGCTATCAGCATCTGGTCTCTTATCGGAGTCCAAGCCTGAAACCGCGAGCTGAGCCTAGACCTGCCCACCCAACAAGAGCATCAGCTGTTTTCTCAAAGTAGACCAATCTCTGTCACCCTGCATTCAGCCTTTGTGGCCTATAGCATTGCTCACAACTCCTTAGGGGCGGATCAGGGATTTGTATTTAAGTCTTTTTTGGATCATTAATATTTTTATTAACTATTCTGATCTGTAAAGCTTCTAGTCACCCAGCCCACTTTCTAAACACGGTTTTCAGTGCGCAATTCCAATTTTAGACATATGCGAAACTGATATGCCGCGATCTCATATAGCTGCTCCAAATATCAACACCTAAATACCATAATCAAACTGTTGGTAGTTAGTTAACTTTCTGCTGATGTTGGTGATATCCAAGTTTGAAATTTCCCTCCACTTGTATTATCTTTAAACATTTGGTGAGTTTTGCGTATCACAACACACAGTCTCTCCATATCTGTAGTAAGATTGCATTTCCACTGCACGAAACCGACTCGACGATCTAGCAGCTAAAGAATTTGATTTTTCAACGTTTAGTTTCACAAAGTAAGAAATATGATAAGAATAAGCGCGAAAACCGGCGTCTTTTTAGACTGTAATGGGGTTTTCCTTTTTTTCCTTCAAAGATTCACTGGGTACATTAAAATAGGCCATGACAAATGTATCTCTCTGTACACGACTTCGATACAAGGGAGTTGTTTTTTAAAGGAAATACAAATTTTTATTACCAACAGATGATCAGCGTTCTTGTATAAATAGATCAGTTTCAAAGCGAGAGACCACTTAGCACATCTATTAAGCGGCCGCGTGAACGACAAAATCATCCTGGAATAACTGATTGTTTGATAACCTACTTTAGGAACGTGTACGTAACGGCGAGTGTTGATGCACAGTGATAAAATTTAATGCCAACTAATTAAAAAATAATGTTCGTGGATAAGAAAAGATAAGAATAAAAACGTACTTATTCAACTTAAATCAGTGTCGTATTCTCTAAAGAGAATTTATATTTTCCATGGAGAATGGTATATTTTGAGATGTTTGGATGAGCCGAACAAGACTGTCTTTCAGAGATTTTATACCTCTAGCTTAAACGTGGGTACCTTCTCAGCTCTTTGTTCTGCACATCTTATTTTTCAAAGCAACACAGTGAATCGTCTCGATCATGAACAAAACAATATAAAACTTAAACCAATTTTTTATGAAATAAAAATAAATGATTATTATATTACCTAAGATGTGCAAAAAAGATGCCCATAACCTATTAAACAGTTTCCACAATAAAAATCACTGACTTATACATACATTTCTCAACCTAGACTGTAGTATATTAAAGATTGAGGAAAGTAAAGAGCCTAAACGACTTCTGAGAAATCATCCAACACTTTATTTTTGCTTGTTCCTGTGCCTGTGTGATACCAAGGATCAATGGGGGAAACAACTGTAGACAGTGTATAAAATCTTTTAGTCCTAAGCATCTATGTCTAGTTTGAGACTAACATGTGGTGGAAGTTTTTCCTTTTTATACAGGCAGCATGGGCTTGTAAAATGTTTGATAGAAAGTTAGAACAAATAGACAGTTGGAACAGTTCACAATTTTTAATCCCTGTACATCTGTGACACCAAGGATCAATGTAGATTCATAATTATCAACAAAACAAAATTTAATATGTTTAGTCTGAGACAAACAGGTTATGCACGTGTAGTTCAACGCATTACTGTAGCCGGTATAACATTACGTAGTGCTTGGAGGAAATAAAACAAAATCATGCGATGCTATTCTTTTCTCAAAAATTTCTATGAACAATAATGATGCAAGTGAAATCGAAAGAGCTTTTCAATGCTAAACACTCCCTCGTGTAATTTTCAGCCCGCGAACACACAAAAAAATGAATTTTTTATATTTTGAAGAGGCCACCCTTTAAATTGCCAGAAATAGTTTCTTTGAGGCAGATTAACTTTCCTGTGCGACATGAGTTTTATTGATAACAAGCGATGTAAGCAATTTTTTACATAAACATCTGAGATACTTTACCTATCCTTTTCCATATGAGTTTATAGAGATATAAGAAAACCTTAAGAAACAGTTTAAAAGTCAAGATTACGTGCGACCCTTCACATATTTGTAATGCGAAAGAATCATAATATCATTTCGTTGCAAACGCACATGTTTACACATAGATCGTCGACCTATAGTGAACAGGTAAAGAGTCTGGATGCCGCACGCACACACACAAAGGATATTATATTTCGATCATAAAATCAAAAACACGAATCGAAGTGCACGCTTAAAAATGCGTCGTTTGATTCTTTAAATAGGTGAAGTTTTGAATATTAGAAAATACAACAGGTAGGCGTTGTTGATTTTGTTTAATCTTAACTACGAGAGAGAGAGAGAGAGAGAGAGAGAGAGAGAGAGAGAGAGAGAGAGATAGAGAGAGAGATATGGGGGATGAAAAACAGTCATAATATCATTCCAGATTAAATAATTCTTTTTAACTGTTGATTTTTTTTTTCGCTGTAATTTGTTACTTTTCTATTTGGGTGTTGCACATATTAAAGATGGAACTCACAAAGCAATGCTGTGGTATTACTTTAATTACATGGACGTGTTGGTAAATGTTGATCAAAAGGTTTTAGAGTTCGGCCAAATCTTAATTCAACAGTTGTTTAGGAGATGCACACAAAGTTTGCTAAAATGGTTTTAGAACTCGGCCAAAATTTAATTAAAAATCTGATTGGAAGATGCTTATAGACTGGTTCAAAAGGGTTTTAGGGTTCAACATGAATTTTATCCAACAGTTTTTTTCGGAGACTACCCAAAAGTTTGTTCAAAGGGTTTTAGAACTCGACCAAAACTTAATTCAACAGGTTCTTGGAAGACACTCAAAGATCCAGGCGTCAGCGAAATGGTCTCGGATGCCCAATCTGGACAATAGCATGCAGCGAGCGTATCGCGGGACGTCTGGCACTGTCTGGCACAAGCTTATTAACCGGCAATAATGGCGGCACTTTGGCGCCTGCGGGTCGCGGAGAAGTCAAATCATGGTCTAGTGCCACTACAGTAACATTACAGTTATTGTCCTTGGCTTTAGTTCGCTCCCCTTGTCGTACCGGCCATTTTGGACTGGCTAGAGAAAACGCTCGTAACCCTCAGGTCAAAATTTGTGCTTGTAAACCTTGTCGATCGTGCCATAACAGTTATTGAAAGCAAACCATATTTTTAAAACCAAAAGATGGTTATACTTCTAAACAATTAGATTTTATTTAATTATTATAAAGACAATCTAATCGTTATGTCGACCATGTGATATCGACACAATTATGTCTCCATTTTAAAGGTACATAACTTCTACAAAGTTATTCTAATCATTGGTCCAAAATAAGTGCTGGACATGTGACTCTGTTGCATACACGCAGTTTACTTGCAAGCATTACAGTGGATTCCATTCAAAAGAAACGTTTCTAAATCTGAAAGTTGAAGAAGATTTCTGCATTTTGAGAAGTGATTTTGTAATTTCTAATCAGATGGCCACAACTTCATTGTGCGAGCACAAAACTGGGATTTTATGTAGTACTATAATCTTGCAGTGACAAATCAGGGAACTTCACCTAACCGGTTTCCTTATTTCTACTAGATGCAGGATAAGACGTACAGAAAACCTCACCGAAGCGCTTGGTGTGAGCAAAAACCACTAAAAAAAATCATAGGTAAGTATAATAACCGGGTGTCGACTCAAGAGTGTAATCGGTACAGAGAAACAACTAATAGAGCACTTGCGATAATTGGTCACAAAGCGAAGTCGAAGACAATATGTACATGAACATGCACTGGCATTCAATCATAGCTTTACCCTTGACTCGCAGGACCAATGAGAGATCAGAAAACCCCCAAAGATGTCTATTTATAGCACTCTGTGGAAAACCTCGAGAACGATTGGTATGGTTATGTCATCCCGATATCGTCGCAAGGATCGTAAAGCCTCCAATGGCACCGCAAGTCGCTGCAATCGCGAACATGATGGGTAGAGAGGGAGCCAACAATTACTCGAGGAATGTCTGTTATTGCTGTCGGCGAAAGATGTGCGTGGCCGTTCCGGAACATAACATCGGCAGCACCGGTGCTAGAGGCACGAAGCACGAATGACAGTCATGAGTTTCTTTGCGGGGAATCCCGAAACCACTGGTGTGCCAGTCAAGCTTATTGGAGTCAGTGGTCGCAAACCTATCAGCAGGTTTTGTCTATGGGGTTCTTTACCCAAGTTGCTATCGTTCATGGGGTTTTCTCTATGCTAAGAGAAGGTACAATAAAAAAAAACACGACTTACCTAATAAAAAGGCGTCAGCAGATTCGAGTCAAAACCGCTATGATAAAATCGGTTTTGACTCTGCTGATTTGCTGCTACGATTTTACATAGATTTGAATGTACAGTCGTGTATTTCGATCCCATTCGGGAGAAAAGCAAATGTAAATAAATAAATAAAAACGTACATCAATTTTTATTGACGTAGCGTCGCAAGTACAACGTCGAGGTAAGATTGCAATTAATTAGTCTTAAGGCGTCTTATTCACGCTCGTTCGATTTTTAACGACGGTGTATATAAACGATCCCTCGTCTTCAGACAAATTAAACTGACGTATCCATGCCTAGACTGTCCATACTGAAAAGGCATTTTTTCTCTTCAGTCCGTTTATAGTTATTTTTTCTTTTCAATTGGGAATGGAGTACCTCATCTGTTAGTATGTTCCAGTAAAACAGCAATCCAAGCATTCTCTAAATGCCGCGAATTAGTGGTGATACAAAAAAAAATGGAATTAGAGGTTTGCTGGTCCGAGTAATTCACCCTTTAAGTTTCTAATTGTCTGCGTTATAACTATTATTATTAATAAAAATTGTGGATTAATTTATCAAATCAGTATCAAAAACTTAACGTGAAATATACATATAGTAGAATAGTAGAGAAGAAACCTAAATTTTAACACTTAGCCACATTCAAATGGCTAGAATCAATTCTGCTATGTAATATACTTTTCAAAAAGTAACAGGTTATGCCTCAGTAAGAGAAGAGAAACCTCAATAATGTTAAACGACCATACATTCCAACCAAAGGGGTATATGCATAGAACTTAGGCCGATGAAAAGAAGAAACGAGAAACGAATTATTAAAGATACCTAATGATTAAGTAAAATATAAAAAAATAACTTTTGCGATACAACTAACGATAAGGACCTGCTTAGCGCCGTAAAGATTATTGCTTTCGTATATTTTATGATTTTCTTTTCTCTGTGTTTGGGACTGAATGGCAGTATTGGGCATGATTGATTAGTTTGAAAGAAACTCAACTGTGGCATGCACATTCTGGAGCCGCGCTAAAGAATTCCGCACCATGGAGCACTGTTTGAGGTAGGTGTGCATTCACAAGATATAGTTTGATCTCCAGTGAAAAAAATTATAGAAGTTGAAGTTGGTGAAATGGTTTTCAAAGAAGACGTGTGGTGCGCATGAAGGAATTAGAAAGCCATTGGGATCCTATGAAGGGTGCATTGGCTAAAAGCCATGTCTGAGTCAGAGTCCGAGGGTAAGAACTAAAAAGATAGAAATGCTAGAATAAGCAGGTTCACATATAAAGACCAAGGAACTGGGGAGGTTTGGGGCGCAACACAGAAATAATGAGAAATGTACTCAGCATTTTTTTTCTTTCAAAACATTTCGTGGGTAGACGGAGATATAAAATGGTGTAGATAGTAGATAGAGGGAGAGAGAAAGAAGAGCGAAAGAAAGAGGGAGTGAGAGAGAGAGAGAGAGAGAGAGAGAGAGAGAGAGAAGGAGAGAGAGGAGAGAGAGGAGGTGGGGAAGAATAGAAATGTGAAGAAAAAACAAGAGTGAGAGGGGGGAAGGAGAGTAGAAACTGAAACCGTAGATATATGAAGAAGTATAGTGTAGGCGGGAGCCATAAATATTAAAATCAACCATGGATAAAATTTACATAAAAAAAAGGCATCGATCTAGATAATAATAAAGAAATATGCCCCTGCAGCGATTGCAACGATTGCATGTTTACGCTTATGGTGGCGTTAAAATGTAGAGTTTTGATTTATGTCTACGATCTGGTAAAGAAAATTAGAGAACACAAATATGTGTCTTAAGGGGTCCTGCTAAACTACATGATTAATTCTTTGAAACAGAAAAAAAAAAGTTATAAAGAAGCATTCTCTAGATCTGAAGGCAAACAAAATCGACACATGTTTTACATTCAGGACTCTTTTTTAATGTAAAGCAATTCTGGTCTATCTATTGCAGAACTCTACAGTAATAGTGTGACTTTAACAGGATTGCCACATGAACGATCTAGATGGCTGGAGTTTAAATGTTTAATGTTGACATACGATAGTAGAGGTGGGGAGGGGAAACAGAGAGAGAGAGAGAGAGAGAGAGAGAGAGAGAGAGAGAGAGAGAGAGAGAGAGAGAGAGAGAGAGAGAGAGAGAGAGAGACGGTAAAATTTCATAGATCACAGCCTGACTCAAGGAAATGAGGTACCACCACTCGGGACTTGTTTGTTTGTGTACATTTTTAGTTTTACTAGATCAATGAAATAGCGTGGTACTGCAATTTAGTTTTATCTAACGAAAGGAGATAATTATGCTACAATAACATAATAACGTAATTCTCTATCGCGGCATTTTTTCAGATGTGAGTCGGAAAATACGAGAGCCTAGACTGGAAGAAGTAAATTCATTTGAAGTATTTTTGCAAAATAATAGAGGAACGATGTAGATGTATCTTTAGTAGAAGGTCCATTTCTGTTAAGTAAAACTCGAATAGTACACTTTACAGAACTAGTTCTGCACCCCCGAGTCAACAACCTCCAACTGGAGCAAGAAACTTTCTCAGAGGGCAAAGGAGAGTTCGGTACACATTATGCTTTAAGCACATACACGTTCACTAAACCAATAAGTAGATCTACCCGGGAGAATTCTATCCATTGTCTTCTTCATTATGAGGCGGTGTACTCTTGGACAAAGTACACAGAGAACCCTCCGCTTTCAGGACTTCCATGTAAGAAAATAGGCCACCGAGAAATGCAAGTAAAGTGACCACTTGTGTTGCAACTGCATTCTTTGACGTCTGCTTCCTCTAAAAGAACGACTGGATCTAGAACCGAAACCCTTCATAGATCAGAGGATTAAGTATAATAAGGCGGAGAAATCGGATTCGCTATGAAAGTTCCAGTTCCTGTTCTGGGTCTAAGATCTGCGTCTTTAATTTTAAGAAGTTAGAATCACAATTACATTGTATGTTCAATGAGTGAAATGGTGAGATGAGAAAGGGACACTGTGTAGTTTCCGGAACTAAATGAAAAAAGCACCTTTGCTAAATTCGTTTGAATGGTTAGCTGAAGTTTTTACTTCGTTTGAATGGTTAGCTGAAGTTTTTACTTATGTTATTGATATCATTGTAAAACGTTGAAAAGATGGAAACATTTTAGCATCTACGTTGTATCGCCTCATTGTTATAATATTCGATTTTTAAAAAAGACTTGTAAATGTGGTGTGAAGAAGATTGATACGATCAGTGTTTTCTCTTTTCGTTTCATGGCCTTTTCCTTCTTCAACCCAAGCTTTGATGCAGGTTACAAACTATTAAAGAGTTGACCAAGAAAATGACGTTGATGAGCATCTGTAATAATACAAAAAGTTGTTCTTATCATAAAAATGTATGTATGTCTTCTAAAACAATTCTACAACAGAAACTTACCTAAGACGGGCTTTTCTTTCCACGTCCCCGATACTATGCCATTGTATATTTGTAGGTACTGGTTGTTGTCGGATCTCAAATAGAAGGCTCTGCCCTGTGTCTTCCGGGTGTTGCTATGGAAGTCTTGTCCTTTGGTCACAGTTTTGCGCGGGGGTTGGTCTCCTTGGTAGGAGGTTCCAAGCTCCACTTTTGGTTGATAGCCCGATTTACTCGAAGAAGAGTTTTTGTTTCTGCCATTGGCACCCTCCATTGAAATTGAGACAGTTCGGTATGAAGTTAAACCTGAGTGTAAGTTGGGAGGCATGGCGCCGCCTTTTTTGTTCTCACTGTCTTTCGGACTGGGAATAGGGAAAGAACCAACTGGCAAGGCTGTCAGAGCTAGCATCAGGATGATGCAGAGAGAAACACGTTCTGATGGAGACCCACTCCCCCTGCGCGGCGATGAGACCAACGACCGCAGAGGCAATAACAGGCACGACAAAAACAATAACAGAGACACAGATGATGATGTAACCAACGACGACAAAGATGATGAGTGCGACTTCTGCAGCAAAAAGGATGACGGCAAAAACGAAGAAGCGATGGAGAACGACGAGGACGAGGACGAGGACAGCGAGGACGGCGACGACACGGCGGCTTTACAGAGGGTCAGTGGAGCCTTGTGTGCAGGTGATATCATCTCCCTAGCCACGGAGCGGCTCTGGCTTCCTTGGTGCCCTGGCGACAGGGCGACGCTGGCACGATGGGAATTCCCGATCCTCCTTGGACTCCAGGCAGAGGAGATGTCAGTGAGTGGCGGCGAGCAGCGTGAAGAACGCAGGGTTGAGATGAGTTGCGGATGTTTTTCGGTGTGCAAGAAGAGCACGCGTTTTCAGCTTGGAGCGTGAAGCCGAACCATTTGGATTCAACAACGAACTGTCGACTGGTGCGACGTGCTGTCATTTTTGCGTTTGGGCCTGTAGGCACAGACGGCGTCACGGTGGCGTCGCCGAGAACAGAGTCTGCTCATCGAACTCGCCTACTGCAGAGGCGGCCAGTCGCCACAGCTCCACAGGTCGAAGGGCTGGCAGAGCGCGTGAGCTACGTAGCATGCAGGCTGTCACCCTGGTGAGTTAGATTCCTTCTGGTCCACTCGACGTCCGTGAGGTATCATAACCACATGCTTCACAGTGTATATCTTACCAAGGATATATGGGACTGTATAATCCAACGAAGAAATGCACATAAAGTAGGAATTACTGGTTTTGAAAATCTACGCCTTGAAGAATAAATGAACCTAAGTTCTCTTGTAAATGCCGATTGCCGAATTAACTGAATTAAGCGAAGACTTTACTCTTTAATACCACAACAGGTATTGAAAAAAATGTTGCGCTGAGCTTTCTATTCTATGAGTTTCGCCTCTAAGGTGCGTATCTTCAGGGGTTTTCTCTTACGATAAGATCACCGAGAAGAAAAATTTAGCATTTAATTTGCGGTTAAGCTTGGTGAGTGAAACGCCAAAGCCGTCATATACAATGAATACAGACGTCGGCAGCGCAAAGGCGTTAAAAGTAAGACAACGAGCACGTGAAAGTGGCACCACGCACGCTTTCCCCTCCCACTCTCTCTCTGGCGCTTTGCCTTTCTTTTGCGCACTAGAATTTTACAGAATTAAAATAACACCTTATCTGTTACACTTGTAAAGTGGCTTTGATGGAATTGTTAAGAGCCACCGGTGTTGTGGTTTCTAAACTTGGCCCCTGCTCCTTCCAGCCGCACCGGCATTGACGAATCTGAGCAGTGCAAGAGCTACAGTACAAGATATTAGTTTCACCAACCGCACGTTTTAAGTGGGAGATGCCGAGTATGTTCTTTGAGACGAGAGACTAGAGAGGCTTAGAGCTTTAGTAGATATTTATACTATTGCAAATGAAGCCAATAAGATTTATACTATTGCAAATGAAGCCAATGTTAAGTGGGTTCTTTGAGGAAAAAGGATCTGCTCAATAGAAGCTTGGAACTTTAGTAGATACTTCTACTATTGCAGATGAAGCAAATTGTGTGCAAATTTTCCTCGCCTCAGAAATTGAAATTGAGCAGATATCGTGGAGATGCTCATTGAGTGAATCATCAAATCGAGCCGGTTCAGGAATCAAACTTCTGGTTCTTTACAGTTTCTTTACTTTTGAAGTCGTTACCAGGTCGTTACTAGCAACAATCAAGTTTGATTATGGTTGGTTGTTCTTGTTTTCCAGTACAGTCTATGCTCTAAAAAGAAAGAAAATAAATAGGATTAGTTATTAAACGAAAATCGTAGAAAAAGCAACATCGTGATCACATAATAAAAGCATTCTAAGTTATCATCCATCATTAATTAATTTATATTTGGTTCCCAATTATGATTATACTTGCACATGTAAAATACCCCCGTCGGGCGAGCCAGATGGTGCTGGTGTGGTATAATAATTATGTTATTCTGTAAGTCCTAAGTGAAGCTTAGAGACAGCCGTTTTTCCTCCTTCCAGGGCTGCATTCAGTTCATTAATTTAACACATCAGTTTACAATATTTAGGTTACGATATCATGCATTGTTCTTGTTTTTGTCCAAATCCTGACTCCCTTGGAGTGTTGAGAACCTGGTGTATTTAATCGTACCTTATGTACCACGTTAATCTCTCTCTCTCTCTCTCTCTCTCTCTCTCTCTCTTCTCCTCTCTCACACCTCTCTTCTTTCTATACGGGTTTTAACGCATCATCCGGAGGATCTCTCTCTCTCAATCTCTCTCTCTCTCTCTGTCTCTCTGTCTGTCTGTCTGTCTCTCTCTCTCTCTCTCTCTCTCTCTCTACGCTCTATCCATCTATCTATCTATCTATCTATCTATCTCTTTCTTTCTTTCTCTCTCTCTCTATCTCATACACATATACACAAAGACATTCGCTTTCTTATTGCCTCCCGCTTTATCTATGTTCATGAAGGTTTTAAATTTCCCTCGATCCTAATTTCCCCCCGCTCAGCTTTCACCATTCCTTCCCTAATCTATGCCTGTCCGATTAAACTTGCTCCTCCCCCTTTCTCTCTGTTTTCCCCCTGTTTTTTCCACGGCAGACACTGGAGACGATAGAAAGTAAAATTGAGAGCGCTTACATCTGGGGCACACGTTGAACAAGACAGTAAGCCTAAAACTGCTCGCACTGAACTCTGAAGTTTTCCTAGCGTGAGGGTAATGTTCTCTGCATCATAACTATAAGGTTGCACCTGCATCGCTAGCTGTTTTAGCCATTGCCGAGTAAATCTTGCTTGGAACAAGCGAGTGTTGTAATGTAACTCGCGAGGAACAGGTAGGTTATCCTTTGGAACTGCTCACCTTACATTTCCTTACCCTGAGGTTAACAAGATGCCATGAGTAATGCAATGACAAAGCGCTCACGCTCTTCTGCACTTACTTGACCTCGGAAAATAGGTCAGTCTAAATCGTATTAATAAACCACAAACGATGTTTCCGATAGTTTTATGTGAACAATACTACTAGCACTAATTTATTATGTGAAGTGGTTATAAGCCGTGAATTTCAGTATGCGCAAATTTCATTTTCAACGCTGCCAAACCGATGAATTCGTGGTTGAAGAAAACTGAAGAAAGCGAAAAGAAGGTGAAAATGATTTGTAAAGCATCTCAATTCATCTTTTCTAAACCGTTTTCGTAGTTGGTGTTGTTGCTGTTGTTGTTGCTGTTGCTGCTGCTGCTGTTGTTACTGTTTTAGTTGTTGTTGTTGTTGTAGCTGTTGTTTTAATCATACCTATGTTGATCATGGCTCTACTTGTAGGGGTAAAAACATTTGGCCACAATGAACAATGTAACACTTTCAAACTTCCACTCTAGGTGTTGCATAAAAAAAAGACGTATGTCGTTCTCCCGCCCTCGTTCATTTATATAAATGAGTGCCTCCGATTTACATTTAAGTACAAACTTCAGAAACACCATAAAGAATAGTTTGCATTGAAAATCACTCTCACTCACAAACACTAACACTGAATATGAATTTGTCACAATTCTTACTTCTCAAGCTATACACCCTTATTGTGATTTCTCTAAAGCGAACAATCCATAATGACGGCTTCGTTTGACCATCGATAATACAAGGCAACTTTGGCAAGTTCAGAACTACGTCAATCCCACCAGAGCGGTCGCGTGGACATTCTTACCTGCGATACACTGTATAAGCCCATGCTCTGGCACACCATTAAAATTTAACACGCCAGGCCCTCACAAAAAGATGAATGGTTTGCGTACTATCAAAGGTACAGTGAAATAATTATAAATAAAGTTGAGTGCTGAACAAGATCATAGCTACTCGAGAGGGACGGAGGGAGGGGAAGAGAGAGAAAGAGAGAGGAAAGTGAGAGAAAGGGAGAGGGGAGAGAGAGAGAGAGAGAGAAAGAGAGAGAGAGAGAGAGAGAGAGAGAGAGAGAGAGAGAGAGAGAGAGAGAGAGAGAAGAGAGAGAGAGTGGTTGCCCTCGTAAGAAGTAATATTGCAATAGGATTCATGTTAAGAAAACTACGATTTTTATTCTAATTTGCGTGGAAATTGTACGGCACAAATTTATGAATAGCGTGTGTAACAAAAGGAAATCAAAATTAATACTTAGGAGTAGCTGGCGTTAAGTTCTTATTTATCACAGCTGATTGATGCCGATTGCCGGGCACTGATAATCCAGCATCACCTGTCATCAAGGTCAGGTCAACTTGGTTGTCGGCACTTTTGCGAGGCCCAGTTTTGTAATATTACGATACGGAGGCCCGTGTAAAACTGAAGGAGAGATAGAGAGAGAGAGAGAGAGAGAGAGAGAGAGAGAGAGAGAGAGAGATAGATAGATAGATAGATAGATAGATAGATAGATAGATAGATAGATAGATAGATAGATAGATAGATAGATAGATAGATAGATAGATA
>RQTK01000841.1:129070-179666 GCA_003991915.1 Elysia chlorotica
GGGGGGGGGGTGCGGTTACCTTATTATAAATTATATCGCACAATGGCAGACCAGAGTCGCTATACAAGAAATCGTTGATGTTGGCTCAAGTTCAAAACGTTTAGTAAGAAGTAGGTTTAAGCGTGATTTCCACCTGTCTCTCTGACTGTCTGTCCGTCTGTTTGTATGTAGGTTTGCCTCTCTCTCTCTCTCTCTCTCTCTCTCTCTCTCTCTCTCTCTCTCTCTCTCTCTCTCTCTCTCTCTCTCTCTCTCATACACACATACAATACATGTGCCGCTGCCAGCAGTGAGATTATGTTACGACTTTTATTGTGCCTAAAGTAAGTTAAGCGAAAACAATCGCAGCCAGCTGACTCGACGATTCATGGACATCTGAATAAACCACAATAAAGAGGAAGGACTAACGGTTTGACGAAACGATAATACGAAGAGACAATGGAAAACATGTGAGATATGTGTGAAAGGGCAAAAAAGAATAAATATGCACGGTAGTCTACAACTTGTCTTAAGCTTCTTATTCCCATTTATCTTTAAAAGACCTGAAAAGTCGCCGCGACGTTGTACTTACAACCCAAAATGGAGATAAAGAAAGAAAATTAATAAGAAGGGTATGCCGGTAAATTAAAACAACAACAACAACAACCTAACTTTCTTGTCAAAAAGCTTATAAAATTGCTACGGAGTGGTATCATGTATGTACGACAATTTTCTTGAAAAAAAAAATGAATTTAACAGGTTATAAAATAATTGTTTTGTGCTTTGAGACACCAGACAAGAGCCTGTGAATAGCAAAGTTTATAAACTTGACACATTTTATCTTAGCCAGCCTGTCCAGCAAAGTCATAAGGGCAGATGATTGTGGGACAAGATTTAGATCTAGACTACTTAGGTAAAGATTAATTAGGCCATATCGGGTCAGTGTCCATCCAGGTATTTTAATTTTAATCATTGATCGCTTCAAAGGACAAACCAGCATTCTGCTCTCATATCAGGTGGATGATATGCAAACATTCTTACCATGCTGCAATGGTCCCAATTGTATCTTTTATCCTTTGTGTGGGCATTAGAAATGACGTGTCAATATATTGCTCATTTAGTTTAAATTCGGACATGTCAAATAGAATCTTGACCGATCTAAAAACGATCTGCCCTACTCATGAAATTGTCTCCAGTTTCACATTATTTTTACGTATTAATTAATATGTGAAAAGTCTTCTGTCAGTGACAATAGTTTTGAGTAATGGCACAATCCAAAAGACAAGGCTCGATGGGTATGATCCGAAAGCAAATAAGGATTACAGAAACAATTAATACTAACTTCAGCATTACATCAAGTTGGAATGAACTTTAAGCACACACAAAAATCGGGTCATCGCTAAACCACAGTCCAAATATAATAGGTATAACTAGAGATCAGCAATAATGAGTATTTCATCGTATCATACATAATGGTATGCGCTCTCTAACTTTGGAGTCTTTGGTTTGCCTCTCGGACTATAAAAGAAGGACAGAAACCTTTAATTATCTTATCAGAGCGTGCTACCCCCCCCCCCCCCTTCCCCTCCAGAAGAGTCCTAGAAGTTTCAGTTAGCATAATTTTTTTTGAACCAGCAAAGAAAAGTTTTTGAGGACTGCGACCTACATTTTTCCAATAAAAAACGAACATACAGCAGCCTTTTTCTGATATAAACAGACATCTTTCATTGATGGACAAGCATAAGTATCGTTTTTGCATTATTCCCACCATAGTGAACATTGTTTAATCATGAACAGTCCAATACAAATGTAAGAAAACAGGATTTAGAAATGAGATGAAACATGCAAGATATCATCCCATCCCTCCTTTACGAGTTTACGTTACAAACAAAATTTGGGGGGTCCCTTTGAAGTGATATCTGCATGTAATGTATGAATTTTTATAAAAAGGAGAGGCTCTTATCATTCAAACTAAACAATTTGAATAGACTTAGAAAGGGAATTGTGCTCCCAAATGCTATAATTGGGACTCTTTGGTCACCGATTTCGTATCTTATGTTTGGAGGGCGAGATAAAACGAGGCACTTTGGTAGGCATTTTTGGCATCCTATCTACGCCGCTATCTCCGTTTGGGATAGATTAGGACTGCACCTCTACAAGAGGGGTAGGAACACGGTGAGTAGTGTGGAAAACGAAAGTAATCTTGGTCGGAGTGGAGAAAACAATCTCTCTGTCTGTCTGTCTGTCTCTCTCTCTCTCTCTTTCTCTCTCTCTTTCTCTCTCTCTCTCTCTTTCTATCTCTCTCCGCCTCTCTGTCTCGATCTGTCTGTCTGTTTCTGTCTTTGTCTCTGTCTCTCTCTCTCTCTCTCTCTCTCTCTCTCTATCTGAGTTTAACAGATGTAAGGTTTTTAAACAAGATCCTTTACGGGGATGGGACCCCAGAGGTTATATCCGATACCTTGACAGACACAGTATATTGAACCGACAAAATAAGAATAGGGAAATGGGGTGGGACAGAGTAGTTCCGAATTGAAACCGGACTCTAATTGGACACAATCATAGCTATGCGCGTTCTCGGAAGGCTATTCACACCTTGGTTCTCTCTTTAGGAGGATTTTTCTACTAAAAGAGGAAAATCAGAAATGCGAAAATGCGATGTACGAAGTAAAATGTAGACTGAAAAAGAATGCATTTAGAGCTTTGAAGACATTTTTTGGTAGATGCCTATGTAAAGTCGATGCAAAATTTGAGGAGGGGGGGGGGGTGCATTTGAATTGTTTTTAATAATAATTTTTTTTCAGAGCGTAAAAAGCATCTATAAGTAAATTTTATTGGAAAATAATAGAATGGGAAAGGAAGCTGCTCAATATATTAAAAGAGGGGGAATATTTACTTCAAACGGCCTTTCTCTCTTCGCTTAACCTTACGCTACATTCAAAGAATTAAAATACACAAATTAGAATCCAGATCTAATTTGTTGCGTTCATATCGATGGAGAGCGCCATAAATCGACAATTTTTGCTCCTTTGTCATGGGAGGTAATCATGGTGACAGGGAAGTTGACAAAATAAAATTAATGCATTTTTTAGGTTACCCCCCGCCACTGCTGCTATGGTAACAAGCGACAAAATTTTAATGGCGCACAGGCCATGCGGATACCCGCAGTCTACATACTAATAGATGTTTTTGTTTCTACTGTGTCTGAAAATGCTCTCTATCTCCCTCTCCCTCCTCCCCCCCTCTCTCTCTCTCCCTCTCTCTCCCTCTCTCTCTCTCTCTCTCTCTCTCTCTCTCTCTCTCTCTCTCTCTCTTTCTCTCTCTCCATCTATCTATCTGCCTCTCTCCCTCCCACACCCTGCTTCTGTCTGTCTCTGCTCTCTTTCTCTTCGTCTGTCTGTCTGTCTGTCTGTCTGTCTCTCTTCGTCTGCCTCTCTGTCTTTCTTTCTATCTATGTCTGTTTATCTGTGTTTGCCTGTCTGTCTGTCTGTCTGTATGTCCCTATGTCTGTCTGTCTGTTTGTCTCTCTCTCTCTCTCTCTCTCTCTCTCTCTCTCTCTATCTCTATCTATCTATTTATCTCTATATCTCTCTATCTCTCTCCGTTTACGTGTGTTACCCCTTCTCATCGCCTCTGTGCATTCTTTTTTTTAAACTATACATAGTAGGCCGTTTTACCATACATCAATAAATTATATGTACGTGTACGTTTCTTTATTTTATACATGTACGTACACTTTTTTTTTACTAACAAAAGAAACGCTTCATTAAATATTTCCAGGAAAATAAAGAAAGACGAAAAATTCTCAGTTCATTCAATCCATCGAAGTCATATTTTACTTTTCAGCCCAAGAAACGACTAAACGCAAGATGTCTGTGTGTAAGCGAGACTTATGTCCAATGAAGGCGTCACCATTTCAGAAACTGGGCGTTTAGTCGCAATAAACGTAACCTCATAGCGCACTAAGTACAACGTCGCGATGGTTTACAAATGGTCATTTAACAATATAAGAATAAGAAGGCTTACGAGGGGTCCTAAGCTAATGCGACATTGTACTTAAAGCATATAGTCATTACACATTCTTACACAGTGTGTGCGGCGGCATGACATTTCCTCCGCACAATATATAGACGGTGAGGGTGTGATTTATTGGAGGTCCCTGTTGTCAAATCAAAAACACACATAGATCTAGCCAAAAGCAGGTAGAATGGTGTAATACTATGTAGTCTATCCTACTGCGAAATGTATAACTTGCTATGAAAGAATACATTACGAATATTGTTCTTATACGTGTGGAATAGTATGTATTACTATGTATTACTGATGATAGACTCCTACATAGCAAAAAAAAAAAAAAAGAAAAACGAGTTTTGTGCTCTGTGTATGTGTCTGTGTTTCAAAGAGGGTGGGGGATGGGGGCGTATATATATGCGATTCACAAAGCACGAAATTGGAATATAAGTGTAACAATAGAAACCCTTAAAGTAAGATGAACAATAATAGCTTATGCAACCGTTCGATTTTTTTATATCATATGCATACATCATTCTCTCAGCCTCCTAATAAATATTAATGTTAAGACAATTTTGCGTAGAGCTTAAAACTCATTCAAGCTTGAGAAATGTAATTATTGCTTTTACTGGAGTGACTCTCTATGTGGCATTGTCACACAGTAGGCCTATCATACGGTAAGCTTTCATTTGGGGTCATTGAATTTACAAGTAGGCCCTACATATAATTAGGCATAACAGCGAGAAGCATGTGTGTTGTGTCATGCAGTGATACGGATATCCCAGTGACAAGTGTCTCAAGATGTTGCGGGTCAGATGGCCAAAGTACTGCGATCAAAACCAAGTTTTCTACGTAGGCTACGCAATTTCTTGCTTTTGAGGCTGACCGTTTAGACGTTTACTGCTCCAGTGCTGGCTTTCTGATACACATGACGATAACTGGATAACGAAATCACGTACCTCAGGCATTGGCTTTTTCGGATCGCTCATTGGCCCTATAAGTCTACGTTAGAACTTTGATTGGACGTCGGTGCATAGGTCTATCCCATTACCTATCGTCCCCGTTTTCGCTGTGGGGTGTGTTATCGCAGTACCTCTAGTGCTGAGTGACGTCGACCCGTTACTGGACTCATGATACGATCGGGCACAGCGGGCTGATCTAACTGGCCGTTAGTGTACACAGATTTGACGGCGAATCAAAGACGTTGATTAAACTAATGATTGCCTGTGTGCTGATAACATAGGTAAATGTGCCTAGTGTGTACATGCTCCGTACCTGTATATTTGTTGATGGAGACCATGCTAAACGAGCAGCAGTAGTAGTAGTAGTAGTAGTAGTAGTAGTAGTAGTAGTAGTAGTAGTAGTAGTAGAGTAGTAGTAGTAGTAGTAGTAGTAGTAGTAGTAGTAGTAGTAGTAGTAGTAGTAGTAGTAGTAGTAGTAGTAGTAGTAGTAGTAATAGTAGTAGCAGCAGTAGTAGTAGTAGTAGTACATAGGTAAATGTGCCTAGTGTGTACATGCTCCGTACCTGTATATTTGTTGATGGAGACCATGCTAAACGAGCAATACAGTTACCGGCACACACGACTTCCTTGTTTTGATCAGTATAAGTAGTCCAAGAACAGTAGGAACTAGTAGTGGTGGTAGTAGTAGTAGTAGTAGTAGTAGTAGTAGTAGTAGTAGTAGTAGTAGTAGTAGTAGTAGTAGTAGTAGTAGTAGTAGTAGTAGTAGTAGTAGTAGTAGTAGTAGTAGTAGTAGTAGTAGTAGTAGTAGTAGTAGTAGTAGTAGTAGTAGTAGTAGCAGTAAGTAGGATTAGTAGTAGTAGTAGTAGTAGTAGTAGTAGTAGTAGTAGTAGTGCACCAGAAGTACCAGCAATAGCAAAGCAACAGTAGCAGTAGAAGATTAGTATCAGAAGTATCAACAGCAGCGGTAAGAGAAAAAAAGTAGCAACTCCCAAAATCGCAACTCTCGCTGCATCGTGATACATTATATGCGAAGACTACAAGAAACTTAACTGGTGACCTTTATAAATAGTTCCTGGCGCCACGCACCTCAACACCTTAACCCATGTTTGTTTTTTATTGTGTTTTTACTACAGCCCATCAGGTAGCGTGAGCAGGCGCCGCGATTAGATCCCCCGTCCCTGGACGGTGTAAGTCCACGAGTGAGTTCAAAGTCTCTCTTAGCTTCAGATATTTTGCTTGGTACATATACCTATCTAAATCAAAACAGTCAGGTACGATTAAAAGCTAGTAGTAATCAAGCGGAAAATAATCGCGTCTCAATTGATATAATTTTCAAGGGATAAAATCAACAATGCTCTCTCACCGAAAAACACATTTAACCCTCTTGGTAACAATATAGATGGGAGCGGTACAACTAAACTTAAAAGTTAGTAATCAAGCGGAAAAGAATAGTCTAACGTTTAATATACGTTTACAATGATTAAAAACAACTCTTGCTAACCGAAAAAACATGTAATGTCCTAGATTATATGTTCAGATTAGACTGGCGATAGGGCAGGTATTTACGAGTCTAGTTGGCTCTCGATTTATATAAATTGATCTTTTACCTGAGAGAAAGAACGAAGAGCGAGGGGCAGGGGTTAAAGTAGCATGAACTGTTCGTCTGATCTAGGTCATGTCGCCACCAGAGCTCATATCACACGGTGATTGGAAACCTTCTTTGTCATGTTTGATCAGTAACTTCGATCTAATCATTAATTTTCATTTATTCAAGTGTACAAATAGAATAAAATTACGATAGGCTGATGCACGATTCTCAGTGAGGGAACAAAAAAACAAGCAAACAAATAACAGACTACAGGCGGAGAGAAAAGAATAATAATTAAGGAACGTTAGCATTACAATTTTGTAATTAACTTTGAGGGTAAACTAAAAGGAACACGTACTTGTGATCGTTATTCTTGTAAAGTTCTAACTATAGGTGTTCCGCTTTCCTGCGGCATGTTAGTATGTGTGTACTTTTTATTTGGACTCTAGAGTTAGGCCTATAGTTTCACGATCGCAATTTTAGAGACAAAATAAGCCTGATAACTACTGTGTTTGATTTGATATTCACGGAACTAAACCTGATCATCGGGTGGACGTGTATATCTGATTAAAAACTAAGAAACCCAAGATTCATTGGGGGTTTAATACAATTATGCTGATATAGTTACATTTATTTACTAGACTTTGAATTTCTGTCGAGGTAGATATCGAAACTTGAAAAAAAATATATTAACGAAATCTTGGAGGAAAGTGAATGTGAGTGTACATACTATAATTTTATAATGTTGTATGTAGACGAGTATAACAATGTACTATAATGTATGTTGGAATCTAGGACTTCTTTCTTCTTTCCTCCTTCCCTTCCTATTTCTTGCAATTGGTTCGGCTGATTTTTATTTATTTATTTTAAGGTGGGGGGGGGGGGACTATGTTGAGTCTGCTTAAATAATAAAATCAGAATTGTTCTTTTTTACAAGTAGGCTACTATTTTTTATAACTATTTATACTCTTGCGAAAAAATCCATTTAAATAGCAAATAATAAAACGGGCGGAAGAAAATCACATAGTGATACATACTCTAGAGACCACATTAGAGCCTATTAACCTATTATCAATCCAGCAATTTATTCAATTATGTTTGACATCACCAGTTGAGACACTTGGACCTAAAAGGATACTTACGTTTGGCAATATCCACCGGTTAATGAATAATTACACGTTAGAACTGTCAAGAAAACTCCTCTGAATGTTATTTAAATCCAAGAACATGCTATTTAAACCGCTTAGTAAGACATCGATTCGGTTCGAAGTTGCGTCTTCCTGAGTTAGCATTTATTCGTGCGTCGTAGAATGAATGGGATGCACAAAAAATCGCATAAAATCCAAACTTTTAACGTTTAAAAAGAATTATAGGTTTGAGAGGTTCAACCATGAATATACTGCACTTTTTATAACAATGTTGTTCGTCTTTCTTAACTTCACGAGAACTTTCCCTGTAAAATTATAAATAATAATGTACACCGCGATCATGCGACCGGCGCGTTCGGAGTAGAACAACCAGACTAACTTCTGTACGAGCAGCTCCGAGCCTAACTGGCCCGGCCCAGGTTGTCAGACCGATTGATTGCGCATGCGTCGGAACGAACACTTACACAGTAACAGACACTCAGACACTCACAAACTTTTGTCAACAATCATGGCGGCCCACAGGAGTTGGCAGCGGATTTTCAGTTCTATTTTACGAAATCAATCTTCTTTTCAGTCAATTTTTAACAAACGCATATATTCTACGAAAGGTTTTAAAGTTTTATTGGCCGGTGTTGCTGGTGTTGGGTCTTTTGCAACATACCAAGCTTTATGTAGAGGAGAAAACTTGATTAAATTGCCTACCTTGCAAGCTGCCAAGGATGAGGTAAGTTTTTTTTTTAAAGAATAAAATAATTAGAGATTAGAATATATCTAATCTAGATCTTAGATTCTAGAGTTAGCTTTATGTGTAATAATGTTTCTATATCTAGAATCTAGTCCAATAGAATCTAGATTTTACATTTTCTCGCTTACAAAAGCCAAGGACTTCAAATATAGATAGATCTAGATCTAGATATTAAGCCAAGGACTTCAAATATTATAGATCTATCTAGACCCAGACATCGATCTTTAAATACATAGATCTAGATCTAGGCTATGTGTTCGATATATATAGATTCTACATATAGACTAGATATAGATCTAGATTATCATCTCTTAATCCAAATTAAGGTAGGCCTGCAGATTAAATATACAGTACCAAATTTATTACTAAATTTTATTTGACCTTTACTGCCTGTGCAGACCTAGATCTAGCCAAATTACACAGAGCCAGTTTTTAACATATATAGATATCTAGATCTTATGAGCTGGTTTGGTGTGTTTTTTTTTACTAAATTTGTAGATTACCAAGGTGGCTTCCCCCCTGCTAAGGGATGAGGGTGGAGAATCTTAACTTTGACAGCGTTTAAATTGCCTAGCCTATCATGAATTTTAAAATCTGTTTTGGTAAACTTGGTCAAGACTCTAGAATTTTTTTTTTTGTGATCTGAATTTGTGATGAAAATATATTAGCATGTAGTAATGCATGTAATACAAAAGTTAAAAGCCCAATGATATTTTAATTTTTAATTATAGTTTTCACAGCTCAGCTTTCATCTTTACCTCTAGAGATAAAATTAGATTTCGATCTATAGATGCTAGAGTAGATATAGCCTACTGGTAAAAAAAAACATGTACATTGCTAAAATGATTTACATAATTAAGTGATAAATTAGAAATCTATGCCTGAGGGTAAATGACTATTTGAAACAACTATAGTGATGATTTAATATTAACATTTTTCCTTCATGCCTCACACATGTTGTGCTATAAATGGATTGATATTATATACACCTTTGTGCTGGCACCTTTTTTGTATTGATATGTACACCTTCTATTTAAACAATTATATGTCCAAGTTTTTACTTGTTCACTTTTTTTTAATTCCCAAAAAAGGAATAGGCCTTAAATCATGCAACGTGAAAATGGATATCTATAGGCAATTAGGTGAAAGATAAGCTCTGATCAGTGTTGGAAATAAGTTTTCACCGAAAATTGAATGCAATGGAATTGCCGCATATAGATTTTAAAAAAATGAAATTTAAAAAAATCTAAATAAAGTACTTTCTGAAAAAAATAATTAGTGAGCAGCAAGGGACCAAAGAATTTTCACATGTTAATGCCGTATGAATAAACAAAATGGGAAGTGTAACTATTACAAACTAAGTAAAACTTGCCTCAAATTAATGAGTGAGTGTTATGCTGTATTTTCAAAATGTGAATTTAAAAACCAAATAGAGTAAACAAAAATCTTAACCCTATCTATGACGCAAACAGCGGCGCAAAATAGGACATGGGAATAAAAGAATACTTGCACTCAGTTACTTATAATGTTAAATGATCAGTTTTGAAAATAAACTGTTACTGCTATTTAAGACCTGTGACTAATATATATATACTGTAGTTCACCGAATCATTTTTTTTTCAATCAAAATTTGAGTAATTGAAAAATTGATTAGATGAAAAAATCAAAGCTCTATTCTAAGACTTTTCAGACCAGCTATTTTGATTTTACTCCGTATAAATCTTTCTTTCTCTTTCCTTTTTTTTCTTGGGGTGGACGGCGAAATCCATATAAATATACATTTTTTTCTTCCTCTCATTACAATTACTTTGTTGTTTTATGTATAACAAAAATCATTTTAAGTATACTTTTCATCTCTTTTTCAAACATTCTTTTTGGGCTTGTTTTTTTTGTGTGAAGTTTGTTCATCTGATTCATTTTTGATACACTCACTTTATTTCAGGGATTTTGATGTTATCTCTTATCGTTCTGTTCCATTTGACCCACACTTATTGTTTGGTAGCATGATAACAAAAGAATTTTATGACTTGCATTTTTCTATTTATTCAAAAGATTTTTTTTTTATGGAACCTTGGAATTGTTGATCTACTTCAAAGTTATGTTGTTTACAAACCTTATGTCAGAGAAAAATTGAATCACATGCACTTATTATCATACAGACATTTGCACTTGGCATTACATGGATATACTTCACAATAGATCTTTTTTTTTTTTGTCTCTAGCTTTATTGATATGTTTTTCTTAGATGAATTATCAAATAAGGCTAACAAGTATTATTGTCATTCTCTTGAAGAAAAAAAAGAAGCGTAGACAAACCTAATATTTTAAGAGGCGATAAGCTAAGATATCACTTTTAAACAAAATTAATTTTGCCCCTTTTTATTTGGAAACCACATTTTATTGAAAATGGAATTTGTTTGCAATCCTTGTTCATAAATAAGGATAACTTGAAGTCAAACTAAGTGTGATAAACAGTTTGGTTCTGTTTTTTTTTAAATACATCAGGTGCAAACCTCAATAGTACATTTTAATCAAAAGCGATAGTGACATAGAAGATATGCCTTTTTTAGTGCATGCTTAAGATGTTGTTTATGACATAGTGATTTTCTTTTTCCATGAACTTCTTTACTTAAGACGACCGAAGATAGAGATACTGATTGTGCCAGTCTAATATTGATTCTAGTTTAAATTATCTTACAATGAACCTCATAATGTATATCCATTTCCTTTCCATTCTCTACCTACTGGTGGGGACTGTCAATTTAATGTGACCAGTTGAGACAGGAGTCATGGCATCCCCACCCTGTCTCGTCTGTAACAGCACATGAAACTGTCAGACGTTAGTCTTTGGGCCCGTCCACAATTTAGTCCATTTATAGTGCTGATGTTAGACGATAAAACCAACTCAAATCAAATCCACAAAGGATGACAGTGAAGCTGCACCTCTGAGTCAAAATATACTTGTTGATACTTATCGATAAAGATAAAAGAAAAACCCATCTCTTTGATCTTCATGATTGAACATGCACTGGGTTAGATGGCATTATTTTTAATTGGAAATTATCTTGATTTTTGTTTTTGTTTTGTTTTTTAATGAGGAAGAAGAATTTGGTTAAGGACATAGCATGTCCCACTTTCTTATGTTCGTTTAACCTTATCCTTTGTTTCATAAAATGTGCACAGAATTACATAGCATGCATTTCGATAACATTTAGACAGAGTTGAAAATAATGATCAGTTGTCGCATTTCATCTTGTAAGTAAAGGCTTTTAAAATATTTATTGCATGGCTGTGAATGGATTTTGGATAAAAACCAGTCCTTGTTTTGCTTTTGAAACGAAAAAATTACTTTCGATTGTTGTACGATTTGACGATTTGTTTTAAGATCGCCAAATTCTAACGCCGAACGTTTAAATCATCACAGTTATAGCATTCAGCCCTGTTAATCTTTTGGAACCGTCTGTAACAAAAACTATAATTATCTAGGTTAAGATCGCGCTTACATGCACTTATCTGAGTTGCACAATATTACTACTTTTTTTCTTTTTGGAAATTCAAAGTTGGTCGTATGGCGAAAGTATAATAACAAAATACTTAAGCTTTGATCTCATTGCAGCATTACTGTTCTGCAAAAATAGACTGCATGGCGTCTTTTTTATATTGTTTTGATGTTTAATTTTGTTCAAAGAGAGACCATACGAATTCTCTAAGACATGTCTTTGAAAAAAGAGTTCTTTTTTGGAAATTCAAAGTTGGTCATAGGGCGAAATTATAACAACAAAATACTTAAGCTTTGACCTCATTGCAACATTACTGTTCTCTTCGGTGGACTGCATGGCGTCTTTTTTTTTATTGTTTTGATATTTAATTGTGTTCCAAGAGAGACGATACGAATTCTCTAAGGCATGTATTTAAAAAAAGAGAGATGATATATATTAAAAAATAATACTATTATCTGTAAACTTTGCGCCTACTAGTAAGACTTTTCGCGACCGTGTTGATTTTTTTTTCAGCTACTTTTCCTGTGGAGGGCTACAGTTTGTTTTTTTATTCTGTGCCAGACGATATCCAAATTGCACATATTCACGACTAATATACGCGCCGCATGGAGGGTGCAGGTTCGACATCTGTCTAAAACTTCGATCGTTTGAAGTATTCTTGTAATCGTCCTGTTTGTTCATCGTCGTGGTTGTCGTTGTCAAATTTTGATTGAAAAAAAAATGATTCGGTGAACTACAGTATATATATATTAGTCACAGGTCTTAAATAGCAGTAAGGTGAAGACTCTTTTTTTTTTCTTTACTTTGTTTTGAGGGCAGTCTCAATTTTCATACAGTTGAGTTGAAAGAGTGATCGAATACATGTATGAATCTTGTGACGTATACCTGGGCGCAATGTATACATACATTGTATGCTTTATTTGCTTTGTGTCACAGGGCGCTGATGCTGATACTCCTGGAAAATCTAAGGACACTAACTACAGGGAGATGCGATTCCGCCATTTCGCTTCAGTTGAGTACGATGGGAACTTGTACATGACTCCACAGGATTTTCTGGAGTCAGTGACGGAAGAATCTCCCAGAGGTGTGTATTTGTTTAATTTAGATTAGGATGTTGTCAGTAATATTACTGATTGATAAAGAAATCGTTATTCTACATCGAACTTCGTAAAGAGGTGGCTTTATGTTACAGGTCGTGTCTTTCCATTATCATTAGGGAATTCCCCGATGCCTTCTTCCGCAATGGTTGGATCGGTATCAGAACATATATAAGGTGACCTCCAGAGATAGTTCTAGTATCTCTCGCGGCAAATGTGGCAGAGCGGGAAACTATCAGACATTAGTCTTGGGAACAATACGCGATATGACTTTGTTATACTGACGGCCGTGTTAATAAACCAACAAACAAAACAAAACAAAACAAAACTGCAGTAAAAGTAGGGGGGTTTTAAGTAGTGTGCACAGACTCCGGCCGCGCCTCATTAACCTAAAATAATGTTTATGGAACCCCTTTGATAAGCATCATACCAAATATCTTTTAGGTTTATAATTTTCACATGATAGTCAACTAATTATCTCTCCAGTCTTTAAGTTCTTTTCTAATTATTGGCTTAGATGAACTAGAAACTGTACCTTTAGATTTAGCCTAAAACCATCTGCACTGCATGTCAACGGAAGAGGTTGCTTGCAATTATGATTTGGGGCAAGTGTATTTTATGACATTTCAGAAAAATAGGCATTTTCGTACCCGCAGTGGTATTACAAATGAGACCTCCCAACATAATGTTTGTTTAGATAAGGAGAATCAATATTGGGCAATGTAGAATGAGTGTGTGTATGCGTGTGTTTGTTAGTGAAGGAATTGATTGAGTATATTCTACATTAATGTCTATTTTTTACGTCGCTCTCTAGTGTGTGTGTGTGTGTGGGTGTTGCTTTTTTTGGTGGGCTTTATGTGCGGCATTTAAAGGTAATAGATTTCGAAATACATGTACTGGGATTGCTCTATAGATTAGACGTCAGGAGTTAGATAAGACAGGTGCCCTATGCCTGAGACAAGGTCAAACCGTGGTTGGAGTGGAAATGGCCCATAATATTCCAGGAAATCAATTGTCTTTGATTGCCGAAGATAATAATGATATTCATCATCATCATCATCATAATAATAATAATAATAATAATAATAATAATAATAATAATAATAATAATAATAATAATAATAAAACATTGCTGCTGGTGAATTGAAATCTTTGGATGGGATGAGAAAAAAGGTAGTAGTAGTAGAGCGTTGTTCTCCCGACCGAGAGGTCGCCTCGCCAGTTCAAAACCCACCATCAAACAAAAAATGCTGTCTCATTGTGGTTGGATCGATGTTTGGTATGTTACTGGCTGAGACAGGAGTCCTGGTATCCCCGGCATATATCTCTCTATTTAGCGATATAGCTATTTTTTTTTCATTCTGTCTATAACAAATGTGTATCTCTCTCTCTCTCTCTCTCTCTCTCTCTCTCTCTCCCCCCCTCTCTCTCTCTCTCTCTCTTGACTCGTTGTCTTTCACTCAAATTGAGTTATCCTAGCATTCAATCCAGTATAAAGAGGGCCTTGCCTCAGCCCACCCACTCAAAAATTAAAAGGTACGACAAGAAAAACCAGAAGTAATTCTTGTTGCCTGGATTGTATTACTCCCCCAGACACAAACTGTCAGACTTGAATGCTTAAAACCCTACGTGGGAGTTTTTGCTTGCATTAAAAGATAACAATGTTTCCTAAGCTGGAAAAACATGTTTATTTTATACAAATGGACGTAAAACAAGCAAAATGTTAGAGCTAACAATTTATTAAAACGTGTGTCATGTTTGAATTTAACAAACCCTACATGTTTTATCCACTCCACTCCAACACTTAGCTCAATCATTATGCCAAGTAGAGAAAAATAATAATGCTAAACTGGTGGAAACCTTGATGATCATAATCATCATCTATAAAGGAGCTAGTTGTATCCTGCCATGTAATCCTTTAAATTCATTTACCTTGTAAAGCGTCACGAATTGGCAGCGGAGTTTCGTAAGCTGTAGCTGAACAACTTCGAAGTATCAATTTAAAGAATCAAACGATTTCTGCATGAACCAAATGCAATAAAGACTATCCACGTAACTGTCGGACTGTAACATGACAACGTGTACTTCTCACATCAACGTTCATTACGTTGAAAGACAAAAAAAAAACGTGTTTATTTACCTAAAAAACAAATCGTCATAAAACAACCAGAATGTTGGAGCTGGTATTAAAATCAGGATGCGCGTGTCGTGTTTGAATTTAACAGAAAGTGTAGATTTTATCCGGTTCGACAACTATGTCACACTGTATCAAGTAAAGAAAAGTGTATGTATGGTGGTCAATTGCTTGAGACCACAATCCTTCACATAAAGCATAGAAGAGATGTATCCTGAAAGGTAATCTTTTAAAATCTTCTACCTCGTATAATGTCGCGAATTGGCGGCAGAATTGTGTATGCTGTCGTTGAACAACTTCGGGGTATCAATTTTAAGAATCAAACGTAAAATTCAAATGTAACAAAGGCTATCAAGGTGGTCGATGCCAATCAGACTTATCGCCTCGCCCTTTTTATAACTGTCGTTGCCATTATTGTTGTTGTTATTAGTATTGATTTTGTTATTATTTCTATTATTATTATTTTTATTGTTATTAAAGGCTTGTCGTACATAGATTACTTTTTTTTTTTATTAATCAGGGATCATGGTCTTAATGCGTTTTTGTTTTTTAATTTGCCTATTACATTGTAAAGGGACTGGTAGGGACGAAGAAGTGTGATCAATGATGATTTATGGTTTACGATAATACATAATAAGACTAAAAGCCAATACTTCTAAATAAGATTAAGTGGTTGAATTTTATCTGTCAATAATTTATCACTCACTTCTAAAATAAACTATTGGGCTCTCACCCTATGGAAATAACTATTAGCACCTCCGCAGCTCCCTGCTATTCTTGTATAAGCAGCGTGGGCGCGTGTATTTTTTGTAGGAAAAGGTGGTTTTGAATTTGAATTTTATTGGTGCCAAAATAGTTTTAAAAAAATACATGACAAATATGATGGTACTATTGTAATAACATAGATAGGATTGAGATCCATGTGCATCTACCAAAATGGGAAGAGTTAAAAGACATGGTTGCTGATGTTGGACGTTAAAAAAAACCCAACCAACCAACTAGTATTGAGGCTAGCTTTTAGTGTTTTACTCTGACACAGTTTGTTTTATTAATTTCAAAATGACTCTGTGGTACTCTGGTGGTTTCATATCGTTTTCAAATGATGACAGTAAAGGAACGTGAACTGATTTCAGTATTTTTTTGTCTTCTCCGTGATCACCTACTCTCTCCTTTCGAACTTTCTCACGACTGCATGCCCTATATTTTATTACCCCAACATCTGTGTTTTTCTCGCTAAATTTATTACATCTTTTGTAAATAAATGGATTTATTGAACCCTGGTTATCATTTTTGCTGTGTTTTTCTTTTTAAACGTCACGTGGGGTAAGTTGTCGTATTTGAACAAAGGTAAAACGAGAAAACTTGTAGGGATATGGGCACCTCTTTTGTCGCAAGTAATGTTTTGCACCGTGAATTAAAATTACACAGGCTCATCCTTATATTTTTTGAATTTTATGGAATCCATCCTCTTCTCCGAGGGCAAGCTTTCTCTCAAAGCTGGGCTGGATTCAGGAATCCCTTCAAGTTTGGGAACGCACGCTGGGCGCTAAGTGTACACGTTATGTTCCCGGGTGTCGTGTTTCTGCCTCTGCCTGTGCTCCGGCTCTATCCCGGCATCCACCCCTTTTGTCCGTTGAGTAATGCACGGAGGATTAAGCTATCAGCCGCCATTGACTTCCCCAAGAGCGGTATCCGCGGGGCGCTGCGTGCATCTTCGCCACGGTATCCACGCGTCTGAACTCTGAAGCCGCCGCTTTGTCGTTTTGTTTGAGGTGAGAATTCCCTCTAAGCAGAAATCAGACACCAAGGAGAGTTCTTCAGGTGAACCGTCCATATTCTACTATTTGTAGACATGGCAAGGATTCCCATCCCTGGTAATCTGGAAGATTTGGACCAGGCATTGAAGATCATCACCAAAGCAAGCAGGAATAATCTCCTTGGTGTCAATCTTCCCTTTGTACTAGCCCACCCCTGCTTTTTGAGCGACTTAGTTATTTAAGCTGCCCTTTTATTATATCATCATGTCCTTTGTACTTTAACTGCAAATATTTGTTGTGTTTTTTTGTTTTGTTTCTCTTTATTTAACAAATATCAAGGTGTGTGTTATTTAGATTAAGAATGGATGATATGTCATCATTAAAACATACATACTTTTCTTATGATTGTATACAAGCATTGAAGTCGAGTTCTTGACTTAAGACTTTGCCCCCTTTGATCAGGCGATTAAAGTATTAAAACAACGAAAACCGGGATGAATTTACAAGCTCCCAGTCCCAGGAAAGTTTTTCAAATCCCGTTCATAGGACAGTCATTTCCGTAACAAGAGCTATCCCTCGGGAGTAAGAAAATATACCTTTTAAAGGTTTTCTGAACTGTGCATTTTCGTTGGAGATCATGTTGTCGCATAACCTATTAATTTATTCTAAGATGCCAAAACACGGATTTCATACCCGCGATCATGTTCGAGTTACATCGCACGGAACGTATTATTATTTAATCCAAATGAAGAGGGGAATATAATTATGGTTTGGTATTAATTGTTCAGCATAACGTTTACGTAAATAAAAAAATAAAAAATTGACCTCGTTCCAAGTACACGGTATCGCCAGTTTACCAGGTCCCACTTTGAAAGTTGATCCCAATGACAGGTGATTATTACTGCGCCTTGGGCGGCCTTAGATGCCTGTAAATTGAGATACAGTCTCAAACACACAATAATTGTAGTAGATTTACCGCAAACGCCCCAGCAGCCATGGCGGTCTGAGATGCATGTAAGTTGAGATACAGTCTCAAACTCATAATGATTGTAGTAAATTCACCGCAAACGGCCCCAGCAGCGAGAGTTAACTTTTTGCGCCATGCTGAATAATGCGAATTTTTCGCCGGGCAATGAGAGTGTGATGCTATGTTGGCGGGCACCGACACGTCATCAATCACCTGAAGCACACTGATGTTTCACGGAGGTCAGAGCGGTATTTTCACCCTGAATGCGACTGTGTGGAGAAGATCGGCGGGCGGTGTCCTTAGCCCAGCTCGCTCCATCTTGCATTCTATACAGCCCAACTCTCGACCTGGCCGAAGCGCCTTTGTGCCATCTCTGGGAAAAGACGATTCCCGTTGCTCTGTGGGTTTCTCAACAATGGAAGCCGAAACTTTTGTCAAGGCCTGCTTTAAAGTCTTCTTTATTGAACGACTTGCTTCATGTGGGTCCGTTAAGGGGGTCGTAGATACAGTGGTCTCGGGGTTTTTTTTTCTGTCTTCTTAATAGCTCGCAGAACTATGGTTGCCCCATTTATGTTTCACCTCCCATTTGGAAAGTCCAATCTCAGCTGTGAGACCTCTCTCTCTCTCTCTCTTTCTCTCTCTCTCTCTCTCTCTCTCTCTCTCTCTCTCTCTCTCTCTCTCTCTCTTTTTTTTTTTTTCTCCCTCTTTCTCTCTCTAAGTCACATAATGGACCATGTGTCGTTGTATTCGCTTCTTTTAACGTTAAGAGTTCAAATATAGCACTTTGATTAAAACATCTTTTCACATACCATTTCCTTCTCGACAAATGCTGCGTATTTTGATTTGTTTTTGTTTTTGTTGTTTTTGTTTTACACGTTTTTCCCCATTGGTTAAAAACAAATTAATTTAATGAAATTCATCGTTTATGAAACTTACTGTATTACATTTGATATACATGTACTCTTCGATGTTTTAATTTATCACAATTCACACCCTATGATGTTAACTTTTTACTTGGCTTCAGACAAATTATTGTTGGAAGCTACTCGTGCTTTCACCAGGAACATGGTTCTTCTGCTTTGTAGCATAATACCAGATATTTATTTTGATCAGTAAAGATAGTGCCCCTGTGTAGTCTATGAAAATAATGTTAAGTCACTGTCTGTGCTTTACTGATATGTATTGCCAGTGATAACAAGGTAAGTCGCGGCGAACGACTGTTTGCATTGAACATTGGCCTTCAATACTTCTAAAGTCTTCCGTTGTACTTTTGGTCATTGGAAACTGTTCTGAGCCGACTTTGGCAATATATATTTGTAAGATCTTGGATCATCGTTAACCACCTGTCATTTTCTCCATGGAAATTGTATAATGCGGTTTTCTTGTGTCAGTTCCAGTCAAAATTTGTCAGTATAATATGATCGGCTGAGACAGGGGGTCATGGTATCCCGCACTATCTCTGTGTGGCAGCACGTAAAATTTTAAGCTGTTAGTCTTGGGGCTCGTTCACAATATAGCCTATATAATGCTGACATTGGCGCCAGACAAGACCTATCATGTTAGTGGTTGTACTGTTGGTTCTTGTGGAGTCCTGGGGAAACAATCAATCAAGGATGCTTCCGTAGTGCCACTGTATTCGATGATCACCAAACCTCGCGCTTATTCCTCTCGTATATATATAACAGTATTATTACCTTACTTGTTATAATGTATGTAAACCCGGAGATTATTGTTTATGGTAAATTAAACTTAAAGTGGAACCGACTAATCAGCTTACTCGACATTTGAAGTTTTTACTTCATTATTTTTTTTAATAATAATTATATAATGCACTTAATCATTTTACGGGGGATACCTCAATTCCAGGGACTTGCACGAGGAGGGCATCAGTTTATATGAAGGATCATTCACCTCTGTAGCCACAGCAACTTTTTGAAGTGTTAGGATCAAAATAATTGGTTTGTGTTTTGCGGTTTCGGTTTCACATGGTGCGCGTCCGACAGTGCAAAACAGGGCATAGAAAGTTTGTAATTACATTATATGGCTTTATCTGCGCATGGTACGTACAAACACAAAACATCTAATCAATTCTTCTATAGCCAAATTGATCAATATATTGTAGATCTCCTATTTGTGGGTAAGGTACTTGCCTAACTTGGGATAGTCATCTGCATGTGCCTTGTACTCCTGTGTCTTCGAAAACCTAATAATGTAATAGAATAGTATAAGCTCCATAAATATTGTAGATACAAGAAAAAGCTTGGATCGCAGACTTCAATCGGTCTTAAGAATGATTTTCTATATCACCGCAAATGTTTACGAAAAGGCAGATCAAAGAGAGAGAGAGAGAGAGAGAGAGAGAGAGAGACAGACAGAGACAGACAGAACACCGAACGTACATGATTGTAATCCTATAGCATAACTGGTAATGGAGGAAGGATAGACGAAAAGACCGAACGCTACAATCTTTCTTTCCTTGTGAGAAGTCTTTGCCACCACTTCAACCTCCTGAGCTCCAAACAACAACCCGGACCTACAATGAGCAGTCTCTTATCCCTACTACAACCACTGCGACTACTGACTACTTGGGTGTCCAACACAAATTATAAATAAAGGCCCATTACATAACTATGTATTCCTGTGTTGACCTCTCTCTCTCTCTCTTTCTCTGCCAATCTCTCCCCTTCTTTTTCTTTCTTTCTCTTTCCCTCTTTCACCAGCTCTATCACCCTCTCGATCTCGCTTTTCCGTGTGTGGGAGCCTAAATAAGGACATCCTGCTGTGATAAACTATTGCCCGGGATGGGCTTCGAACTCTAATAAGATATTCACGGAAAAACCGACGGAGTAAAAGAGATAGTGAGAGAGAAGAGAGAGAGAGAGGTGTGTTTGTTACTTTGTTTTTTTTCGAAGATGTGCCCCCAAACCGCTTTAATGCTAATACTGATTCATGCTATAGGCTGATCCTCACCCTTCTGTTTTAAATGGCTTATGGTGGAAAATTTTAGCAATCGAATTTACTCAAGTTACATGGTTTGGCTTCTTCTTCTTCTTCTTCTTCTTCTTCTTCTTCTTCTTCTTCTTCTTTTTCTCACACATGCATTCATCCTCGTTTGTCCAATGTACTCTATTGTATGCAGAAGTTCGTCTCTGTTTCACCTCAGCTTTTGGGTCAATGTCTCTGGTTTTGATGTTGGTGACCACACTCGCCTGGTCTCGCCCATTCTCTTTATGTTGACATTCTCGCGAAACCTGATGCCGTGATTCGCATCATTCGTATACATCTCAATATAAATGGTTCCAAATTTTAACATGTGGGCTTCTAGTTTGCGATGACCAGTTCTTAAACCGAAAACGGCAACCTCATCTTTTTGGGTTATAATTGACATTGGCACTTTTTTGACGCTGTCGTTTAATATTTCTGTGCTGAATTTTTTTTAACAGCAAGTATAGTCTCTTGTTGGGATAAAAGTTCTGAGTTTTGTGGACAATCTGTCCGCTTGCTCATTCCAAGATATTCCACATTACGAGGATATACATTGAAAAGTGCATGTGATATTCATTTTTGTGCTAGGAGGTGTCATAGCTCTGTAGATCCGTTGGGTTCTATTTTAAAAAAAACACTCTATAACCCCTGTAATACCATTGTGTATTCCAGCGCCTTTTTTATTATCACTATTACTATTTGTTTCCTGTGACAAAACTTGCCTTTTCACCCAGTGCACCCAGGCACCCTCCAAAACAAATACAAACAACGAGGGTACGAATACAAACAGGAACAAACTTGTAAAAAAAAAAGTAGTATTTGCTTTCTTCCTCCCATTACCAATAGCTCCATTCACATTTACCAAATAGAGTTTCTTGGCGCCCACAATATTTACAGAGCCACCCAGGGTTTTTATACTAGAAAAAAAAGTTTTGCTACATAGCCGACTACCGTCTTACATTCTCCACAAGATGGGTTGGGCGATGAAGTCTTCCGTTGTTTTTGTGGCGCGTCAGCAATTTGATTCGAGTTCAATAAATTAGGATTTTCTTTGTCGGATTGTGTGAAGAATTGGACAAGCATCTTGAACAGCATTCTTGTCGAATACTGTGGACTACCATTGCGTATTTACGTAGAATCTATACCCTAGGCGCTAGAGTACATTGCGTATTTACGTAGAATCTATATCCTAGGCGCTAGAGTTTAAATCATAATCACTTCATATATTTTTTGGTTATTGAAGACATTAAAACTTTATGGTCCTTTTTTTATCTGGTCCCAATATGGCTCAAACGCAGAGTGCATCAAATACTTTGTTTATTTTCTTGTTTTGGTGCACATCTCTATCTTGTTTTTCAACACTATTCAAAATAAATAAAAACATATCAGAGAACCAACTGCGATGCTCTCTCCGGCTTCCCGAACATCAGTTCTTCATGACGCCGTGGATGCCCTCGGGGCGAAAGACGTTCGTTAGTCTGTGGGTGGCGCTTGTCGCCCAGGCATGTTCCCGTCCCTAGCCTGCCCTCGCCGCCTGTTTGTTCGTATGGACTGAGCGTGTATGCCTGGGACTCCAGCACTGTGGGTGGCGCCTCGTCTGGCCATTCTTGGGATCTCTTCCCCCGAGGGCCAGGCAAGAGCCCTGGCTGCAATCCGGTTTTTATAGGATGGTTTATTAAATACATGTACTGTTAAACGCCTTCGGATCTGTATTATAGTACCATGTACTTTTAAAATATAAAAAATGTACCAAAATTCTCCCAGCTGTCGTGTTGTCATGTTTTTAGCTTTTCAAACCGATTTTGTGTGTGTTTTGTTAAGGGCCGTTCTCTCCTTATGTGGCACCTAGCTCAAGAAAACTCCACTGCATTATATTAGTCTGAAGAACAAACAGTTCGCTTGAATACGCACGGTCACAGATTAAAGCTAATGTGAAGTAATTTGGAGAAAAAAAAATAGTCCACCTCCAGCAGACCTCCCCTGAGAAAAGAATCCAGGTATCCCCGCCTTGTCTCATGTCTGGCAGCACGTAAAATTGTCAAACGTCAGATTTGGGGCCCGTCCACAAGATGATCTTACTACGACTAACTTTGGACAATAAGCAACAAAATCAAACAAACAAACCAGCAGACTTCTCTTGCCGTTGGTCCTGTTAGAATCGCCAATTTATAACAACCAGCAAGCCTCCGTGAATTGTTGTAGAATTAGAAGCGTTTACAAGCAGTTTACGTAAGGTCTACGCCCATAAGTTTGATTTAACTCTGAACATACAAAATGTTTGGCATATTGAATGTTGTCATAATTGATGCAATAATGAGAATTGCAATTACAACTAAACGAAGTGTTATGCTCTATTGTCTTTTTTCAACCGGCTGTTATAATCTAGTTTTAGAAATGGCACTTTGCCAGCGTCCAACTGCAATCAGGGTTGTCAGTCGTTGCGTGTTTTTGTTTAGATTTTGCTGTTGTTTCTACCCGCGTTTTGGCTGTTTATCTTACTGTGTTAGTAGAATAACAGTAATTTTTTTCTGCTTTTTTCGTTGTTTTTTTTTTCTATTGGCTAAAAAAAAAGCTCTGAGATGGATCGAAATGGATCAAGTGGTAGAGCGTTGGTCTCCCAAGCGGGATATCCCTGAATCGGAACCCACGATTGTTCAAAAATGTATTAGTTCGATTTCGTCCCTACAATGGGGTATAAAAGTGAGCAGGCGAGACAGGAGTCCAGATCTCCGCGCACTGCTTATGTGCGGCAGCACATACAATTTTCAGACGTTAGTTTTATGGCCCATCCACAGTACAGCTCACATAGTTCTGACGTTTCGACTGAAACCAAATGTTCAATATTCAATATTGGTTACTGTAATAATAATGTGTGTCCTCTTCCGTATATTCAAAATAGATTACACGCCTTGCAGCATGCAATGTCGTAGACAAGATTCACCTATTTTTTCCCTTTCTTCTTTAATTTTGTTGTTTGTTTTTTCCTTGATAATTTACATTGTACTATAAAAAGTGAGACCTTCCTGTGTGGCCAGCGATCAATTCAAGAGAGCGCCGCCTCAGCCGAGACTCCGCCGCTCGAATTTGTGCAGACAAGACATGCATGTAGACCCTTGCCAACTCAATCAGTGATCTTTACAGTATCATTCTTGTCAATCGGTTACAGGCTTGAAACGTCTCGGGCGTCCTGTCTTTTCTTTTCTCTTTGAGTTTCTTTTTCCCTATTCTCTCTCTCTCTCTCTCTCTCTGTCTGTCTGTCTGTCTCTCTCTCTCTCTCTCTCTCTCTCTCTCTCTCTCTCTCTCTCTCTCTCTCTCTCTGTCAGTCTCTCTCGCTCTCTCTGTCTGTCTCCTACCCACCACCCCATAGCTGCTAGGGATCTGCTCTGATTTGATAGAGGCAGTTGAGATATTATGTGTCCGCTTGTGTAGTTTCTGCCGTTAAGACCAGTCCGGGCTGGAACGGTTTGATGTAAATTAAAATTTATGTCGGCTAGACTGGGATCTCTGCCAGACATGGCGGCGCCTTCAGATCCCTCGGCTTTAAGACTTGCAAAAAGAAAGGAAGAGAAATTTTCTTTTCTTTTCTTTTCTTTTTTCACTCTTTTCTCCCACCCAATGAATTTGAGCTCTTGTAGCCTAAGTCTATGCTTCCTACCTGCTAAAAGATCGGGAACTTTTACCCTCCGGCAAGATTGATCCGGGGCTTTGAGTATGTCTATTCTATATACGCCGGCATCAATGCAGGCCTACGTACATACAGGACTTCGGGTGGCCTGCCTGCCTGCATGCCAGAGTGCTCAGTGCCTGAGTCTGTTGACTGGATGGGTTGGGTTGGGCTGGTTTAACGTCCAACAGCAACACTATATAGGCTATATTGTGGACGGATCCCAAGACGGACGTCTGACAATTTTATGTGCTGCCACACACGAGACAGGGCGGGGATACCATGACTCCTGTCTCAGCCGGTCACATTATACTGACACCGACCCAACCAGTAGGGAAGGCAACAGCCAGGATTCGAACTCGGGACCTTTTGCGTCGGAAGCCGATGTTCTACCCCTGGACCACCGCGCCCCCCTATATTTGCCTGGAATTATCTATCTTTATAGAGGATTAGTAGTGTGTTATCCCTGTTGACTGGAACAGTTTTAAAAAGGGTGGGAAGAAGGGTTTCCACAACAAAACTGGCAAAGCACCGAAGGGTTCGCATCTACCCTGTTCTAACACGAACAGTCCGCACAGAATGAAAGGGGGAGGAGTTGAGACTCTCGAAGGGAGGAGGGCGTGGAAAAACGCGCTAGGAGAGCTGGAGACAGTCCTGGCCGACCAAACCTCTTAGAAAATGATGGATTTTTAAGATGCAATTTTTATTAAATGTGTGTTCTTGAAATGCGTAGTACTATTATTATTGTAAAAAAAAAAAAACGTTTTGTGTTTCACATTCTGTTTCGTTTTGTTTTACGCAGTAATTCTTTTAACGACATGTAGGCTGCATGAGTAACTATCTTAAAGAACTGTTACAAAGGCAACAAGGAAGCTACATAATGGTGTTAATGTTTGACGGTCAGTTTACTTTTTAGCCGTCCCTGTATGGCTAGCCTGAAAAAAAAATATAAGTATGTAATAATGTTAATTATATTTAAAAGTTTTATTTAAAACCACCTTTTTCTCCGTCTTTTTTGTTGTTGTTGTTTAATTAAAGAAGAATCGGGGTGGGGGTAATGCAGTTCCCACGCATCTGAGGACTTGATGCAATAGTGCATAATACAAATTCAACACTTTTATTTTCATTACGTATATTTTTTTTCATACATGACTGCATTACCGGCATGTGGGTTGTAATGTCTGGGGTTTTTTTCACACCCACGTAAGATCCGAATAATTCATCACCTGTGGACATTGTTGTCAAATAGATATGAAGTAAATGATCCTTACCATTAGCCTATTAATCTTGAACTGAATAGGGTACCGTAAAGGTTGGCAGGCGAGATGTTGGCGACGAGCGTGAAGTTTTCCCCTCTTTCTCTTTGCGAGGATTGACGATGCCGAATCCCTTGGGAAAGTGTCTTGCATGCTCTGTATCTCTTCGGGTGCGATACAATTATACATAGGTACGTAGTGGAATTCTATTGTATTGTCCGAGCAACCAGCAGGTAGTTTCGGGAAAACCCAAAGCGCTAGCGCTAGCGCAAAGCGGTAAGGCACCACCACCACCGAACGGACTCTTTTTTTTTCTTCTTTTTTTTCCCTTCTTCTGTTTTTTGCTCATTTCGTCTCAATGTCTGGGCTTTATTGAGCTTTGTAAGGCATAATCTGACATTGCCTTGACGGCCGCACTGCCGGCGAGATGGGGTTGTTGTAGTGTAGGTTGTTCTGGGGTGCGTGACAAGTTATTCGCGTGGGTTCCCCCCCCCCTCCCCCTCCATCTCCCCCCACTGTTTCTAATGGGCCCTGATTGCACTTAAGAGTCAGTCAGAATAGACCGGAGCTCGAGTTCCAGGAGAAGAGAGAGAAGATGGAGTGGAGTGGGCGACTGTCGCAGAGCTGGGAACGAGGACCAGCGATAATTCCTTCCCAGGCATCATGGGTGTTCCGCGCAGTGAATCTTTTTACCTGTCAATCAAGGCCCCTGTGTCCTTAAATTACGGGAAAACCCGCAAATCTGAAAGAGAAAAGGGTGTTTACACTAGCCAGTCTTTCGAATTTTCTTACTCTTGTTTCGTAAGCGTAGCCTATTCGTACTTTGCTGTTTGTTTGTTTTTGTTGTTTTGTTGTATTTCGTGTGGTTTATTTTTAATCATTGACCAACATTATCTTCATTAACAGCAGCAGCAGCAGCAATAGATCTCATTTGGGGTATTTGCTGCGTTGGGATCTTAAAGGTCTGTTGTGGTTGTTGTTGTTGTTGTTAAGTTGTTTATGTTGCTGTTGTTGTTGTTGTTGTTGTTGTTGTTATTTTATAATTGAGTGTGGTTTTTTTAATTTGGGTAATGGTTTTTAATTATGCCAAAACTAATCATCTGATATGGGGAAAAAGAATTACAGAACATTTGGCCTAGTGCTGTGATGTAATGATTAATAAAAAAAATATCGTTGTAATTATGTTCATCATTTGTTACGTTATCTTACATGTCCAAAGTATTCTAAGACATTCTGAACAATAACGTACTCGGTATTCGCTTTTGCTGTTGTTTTCTTGTGTGTGTGTGTGTGTGTGTGTCCAAAGTATTCTAAGACATTCTGAACAATATCGTATTTGCTGTTTCATTTGCAAAAGTCAACATTGGCCATCTTATTAAGTCGATCATGTTGGATTCCAATTGAGCAGCGGTGGATACTTTCAGCGATTTATAAATACCCGGCTACTATTTGTAAAGAGGCGTATCCTCTTAAACTTCTTTCATGAGGCCCAATACACGGTTCAAATAGGAGAGAACCAGCTTCGCTTTCGGCGACTGAAGATAGCTCTCCTGCGTCTTCTCTTTTCTGTTCTGTTTATGAATTCATCAATGACATTTGAACTGTTTTTCCCCTATTGTTCACAGTAGTAAATCGAAGATGGTACATGTGTCTGTGTGTAATATAGAAAAGATGTGAAATCCAGTGTTGAAGATGGCCCATTAGTCTGCGAAATCTCTATGTTGAGGAGCTATATACACAAAGGACAAACATAAAGTATCACTTAGGTATATCGAACACCCACACACACACACACACACAAAGTTCTTCAACCACTCAACACTTCCATCAGACTATAGGTTAAACTATTTCGTATTCTCTGCTCCCATTATGCTAAGAATTTATGCAGGTTAATCTTTAGTTGTCTTGCGTGTTGATGACGTGGATGGTGACTATTAAGTTCTTTTAACATTTTATCTAGCTCTATTATGCTGAGCTCAATCTCACGTTCCAAGAGTTTTGTCTTTGGATTTAGTTTCCTTACTCCGAATCTCTTACCGTCAGCTGTTTGTTGCTCAACCAGTAAGTACCACCCTCGTGGTCTGGAGTGTTTGAACTGGCTCAGCTTACAGAGGACCTACCGTAAAGCACAGTTGTATGCATTGATTCGGTTTTAGGATATTGTTGAAATCTATGCCGTCACTATACCGTACTAAAGACCCCCCAATTTGTACTTCTGGGTGTTAGCGTGTTTGGCATTACAGGCTACTAATCCCGAGTACCTATGGGTTTTCCCAGCCTGAAGTGTGGAGTGTACAGGTTTCTTGCCATAAAGGAGATAATTGCATTGAGTTACCTATCTCTTTACATTACATGTACCACACACTCCGCTCATGGAGGGATTCAAAGTCCCTTTAATTCGCGCTGTATCCGTAATGGTTATGTCAAGAATATTGTACTCGGAATGTCTTACTCGGCTTTTCTTTCTTAATTGTATTGTAATTGCCCTAATAATGATTTCGTAGAAAATGTGGTCACCGATAAAAGCCAAAAAAATCAAACTTTGGTATTACAACTGACAAAGCCACTGAACAATGCTTAGAATAATATTTCAAACAACAACAAGAACAAGAACTAAACACTTTAGTGCATCCAAATCTTTTTTTTTTTCTTTTAAATAAAGACACACTTATACCTTACACTTACAGTTAGATAAACATTGAGCGTTGCTATCCGATTAATTACATTTATGTGCCCCCAAAATATATATCCAGGATAAGAATTGGTGGTTAAACACCATGCTATTAGAACTGAAAACTTATAGAACCAATATCCATGTATTCTGGGGTTATTGTTCTACACAGGGACGATGGGTTTGGGAATCTACACTGGAGCCCAATCGAAACTCATTCTTAGAATTAGCGATCAGAAAACCCCATTGTGCAAGAGTCGTGATTAAGTCATTAGTTGTTTCGTATGGATAGCAAGGCCTGTAATACGTAAAATAGATGATTCCTACCTAAGCTTGCCTTTGACTCATGTCCGTCCTCAATAACAATCATGATCCGTGCGGGGTTTTAACTACCCGTAATAAGAATCCGGACAAGTCGATCATTATTAGCTCTGCGCATACGTTACTCTGCATTCCAGCCCACGGCTAGCTTTTCTCCACGTCCTCTAGCCTTGCATTCCAGAGAAGACCAATTCACAATACACTGTAAAGCACAGTAAGTGTAACTACATTAAAGTCCAGCTTTCCATCCCTTTCGTCTTTATTTGTGTGTTATGTGTCTGTAATATTCCAATCGAGGCGATTTTGTTTGTTTGTTTCTTTCTTTCTTTCTTTCTTTGGTACTTTCGATACCATGTTGGGTCTAGTGTCCTTAAGATATGTCTCTTCGTCGGTGTTATTGTAATAGCCAAACCTGGGAATGGTTTCTGCCGTGTCAGCATAACTCTCTACACGCATAGGCCCTTAGAATGTCTATTGTCTAGCCTTGTTTTCATTACAGAATGTGAAACGTATGAATAGACGACCGAGGTATCTTTGGCTGACTTGAGATTCAAAAGTACATGTACATGTATTTCAGATTTTTTTTCCTCTCAGAGATTTGAATTGTTTGGTGAAGCCACATATCTCTCTCCTGGGCTCTCTCTCTCTCTCTCTCTCTCTCTCTCTCTCTCTCTCTCTCTCTCTCTCTCTCTCTCTCTCTCTCTCTCTCTCTCTCTCTCTCTCTCTCTCAATGCCCCCCCCCCCCTTCCTCCTATCAACATATCTATTTTTGTTATGACTATCTTTCTCTTCCATTTCGATACATACATTCTCAGGATTTGCTACTAGATAAAGTTTTTTGTTAAATCTTAACTGAGCCTTAAGCATACAAAAGCTAAAGCTAAAAAAAAAAAAATCAAAACAATAAGGGATTTCACATAGATGGCATGGATTATTATCAAGGTAAGAGCTTGGAGCTAGGTGCTGGGTGGACAACGTCGCAGTAGCCTTCTTATTCTTATATTATTCTTAAGACGAGTCGTAAATCTACCACCACCTTGTACTTGCGACCCTGGATCTTGTAAGTCTAGCGAAAAACCTGCTGTATTTGCAAACTACTTTATCAGCGCGACCCAAGTCTGCGATTCTGTTTACTCTTTATTTGGATCCTATCCTGTCTGTTTTTTGTTGTTTTTTTTAAAAGCACCATTCAAAAACGCCTGTCAACACTATCAAACCTTTGAAATGACGATATTCCAGTATCATAGGTATTGACATATGACTTTCTTCAGGTGCGATTTGAAAACATGGATATATACAAACATACAGAATTGATCGATCCCTGTCCTCTTCCCAGCAAAGCAAATACTGCGGTCGGGAAGATCGTAACATGGAATTATTAATGTGGGGGCGTGGCAAATACACTTTACAGGTAAAATTCATATCTTTTGACCGAAGGTATGTTTCTCTCACATTTGACACGTAGTCCTTTAGTTTTGAAGGCAAGTACTTCTCAGCTAATATTCTTAAAATACCCGTAAATAAACGTAGAGATAAAAACGTAGAATTGGCAGACCAAGGTAGACTAGGTAAAGGCTTTTTATCATTACATGTATTGGCATAAGTCTCAGACTGGCTGGGAGATCTTTAGCCCACGCGGACTCGTTAGATTTATATACTTCCATAAATCAATTATTGCACAATTTGCACGATTTTGAATTCCGTACAAAACGCTATTAGCCTTCAAAAGCTTTCGCTTTTCATATTTAATAAGATTAGCGATTAGTCTTATTGTCCTTCAATTAAGTGACATTATAATTATAACAAACTTTTCTTATCAATGTAAGATGAACGACTAAAAATGTGTGACTTCGTGCCCAGTATTATTATTTTTTATTTTGGTCACCCGCTTTCTTGTCTTTGTTTATAGACCACTTTAGGCTGCTATGTTTGCTTCATATAGCAGAAGTCCTAAGATTGGACCGCATACTTATATCTACAATCATGTTTTGGGTACCGGGTAGTCACTAAACCTTAATGGCCCGACCTTGGTTCGCTGCTCTTTAGTATCGGTACAACAGGGCGTGTGAAGAGAGTAGAACTAGAATGGCTGGTGGCGTAAGGGCCCTCGACCGGATACTCATCACTAATTACTGGCACCGAAGGTCTTTCAGGGTGATTGGCGACCAGTGAATATCTCTGTGCTTTATGTCTCTCTATATCTCACTCTCTCTATCTTTTTCGGTGTGTCTCTCTCTCTACCTCTCTACCTCGCTATATTTTCTCTCTCTCTCTCTCTCTCTCTCTCTCTCTCTCTCTATCTTTCTCTCTCTCTTTCTCTCTGATCGAACCTCTCTTTCTCTTTACCCTTCTCTCTTTTAACAGTATCGTGTGTGTGTGTTTTATTATTATTACATGGAGTGCATTATTAATTCTTTAGAAATCTGTTTGACTATTAAAAAAGTACATGAATGTAGTTTTAGGTTGGGCCTGTGAACAGCGAGGCTGTTTCTAGTTTAACGTCTCCTATGTCTGAAGAAAGATCATATCCGGCGACTTGACCATAATAGAGGCGCATACCCGGAATAGGGCCGATCAAAATAATAGTTTTATACTGACAATAGTCCAACCAAAGGAGAGCATGATGGTCCGAAGGGGATTCGAATCCTGAAGCTCCTGTACCTGAGGCTGACACTTTAATCCTTGGGCGGCCACGCTATCCCATAACCACAAATAATTTATCACATATTCGTAATACATAATTCTATCTATGGAGACATCATTTTTGGATTTTCTCTCCTTTTTTTTTCTTTTTTCCTTCCTTTTATTTTTTGAAAAGGGGGGGGGGGGGCGCAAACTATCATGAAGAATGACTTATGCTTCTTTCTACTAGTTTCATGAATCATCGTATGCAAGGTATGCCATGTGGTAGAAAGCAAATAATCTTGATAGAGATACTGTAGTATACCATAGTATACTATACTATATTATATAGTACGCGTAGTATTTGTACAGAGGTTGGTTGTCAATGCTTTGCCTGATCTCTGATCCCGAAGGCAGCGCAGAGCCATCCCAGAAACTGAGCTCTAGCTCCAGCAATAACAAGAGTGCATGTATATGGAATCGATAGCAATACGAGCGTATGTTGACACTCGGCGTAAGCTGCTCTGCAGAGATACGGCATGTGTGAACTAGGATCGCAGGATTCTCTGAATGATGTCCCGCGACCTACTACAGCGTACTAGTATGACTGACCAGTGTCATTTATCAGCGCTGGGTATGGACTGTTGACCAGTCTATATAGATTAGTGTGGTTCTATTGACCAAACCCTCGTGGCGCCAGACAGACGGACAAGTAAGTCCATTAGGAAGATAGGCCGGGCCCTCAGAGTCACACAATCATTCGGACATGGGATTTTCCCGTTCTCCACTGACGACAGTGGTCGTGCCCATGTCTTTAATTATAATAAGAGTATATTTCTTGCTGGTGTTATTTTTGAATTGTTATTGTTGTTGTTGTTATTATTATTATTATTATTATTATTATTATTATTATTATTATTATTATTATTATTATTATTATTATTACAGTCCTAGCTGTAGTCTTCGCCGCTGCAGTAGTTGTTGTGATTAGATTTACGATAGTATCATTGCCATGAACTGAGGAAGAACAAAACATCACAGCACTTCGTCTTCTTCATCGCCAGTACCATCGACATCACCCTTGGCCCTTAATGAAAGTGCGGACAGGGCAGAAACTTAATAGCAAACATGGGTAACAAAATAAACAAAGCCGACGACCTTTGACAGCGAATGGTTCGGCGTGAGCATTCCGGGGATATTAGTATTTCGCAAGTGGTGTAGAATCCCATTGCTTTCGCCAAGAATGTGCCCTTTGTCGCGCGAGTTGGAACTCTCTGCCAGCCAGTGAAACCTCGATAGCTTTGGCTAGATAGTATGAAGGATAAAGCTTTCGAGGTTGACTGTAGGAGAAAAGAAATGCTATGTTTTGCTGGGGATCGTGCCCTCACAAAATAGGAGATAGCGTCGATTGGCGGGTTGTTGTTTTTTTTGTGTTATATTAAGTTACAGATACGGACATGGACAATAATATAATACGATGCAGTTTGGGTTGTACTGAAATATATACAAAAATATGATGTAAAAAGACTTCAGCAGTTTTATAACGCAGGGAGGCGTCTTTCAGAGTTGTAGTGATATGTTGCCTCGTTGTTAAAACAGTACAATATTTAAACATAGGTATGAGGCGAGACGCTTTTCTAAATGTTGCTGTTGAAACAGTATTTGAGCAATGACTATGCTTACTTAACGTTTAGTCTAATAGTATTGTGGCAGAACAGGAGTAAAAGGGAATAGTTCAAATCTGATTGTTTGATGGTTTCAACAATAATTTAAGGCACTTTTACGATGAGGAGCTATGGCTTTTTGTGTGTGTGGGTTTTTTTTCCAATTGGTCATATGAATTTTTAAATTCGAGCACTAAAATATCTGCTTAAATAATAATTTGTTCTCTTGGGTGTATGCTAAAAAGTGTGAACTAAATCAGGAGAGATAAAAAAAAAAAAGCAGAAACTTATCATTGGGACACCACTTCTAAAAAAAACTTAAGCTATTCCAACGAAATGTAGGTAAATTCTGCAAATATATTATTTTTATAAAAGTACTAAAACACTTATTTTCGTCGTCGTTGTTCTTTTTGTTTTTATATGCACCAATATCCCTTACACTGAATAAACTGATTTCAATTTGAATTTCTATCATTGTTCTGCAGCGCGCATCGGTCGGGCCAAGCTGTCGCCGTCAGACGTGGACGGGATGCTGCGCTACACGCCCAAGCTCAGCCGGGGCAGCGACAGACTCTTCCGCAAGCTGCACGACAAGGGTGAGTGCCCACGCCGTTACGCCGTTCTTATCTCGCGCGCCTGTCGCTCGGAGTGAGCGTGTGGCATAGATAATAAATAGCACTATTTTTAGATCTATGGCGTGTAGTCATTTGTCTAGTTTCAAAGAGTTGGGAAAAAGAGGGGGGAGGGGGTAACTTGGATCTAGATCTAGATGAAATCTTGGCACAACCATATTTATTTATTTATTTATTTATTTATTTATTTTGGTATAATACGATTCTCTCTCCACTGCTTTAGTCGGAAGGAGAAGCATGGCTTTACTTTGATAGAAACAATTCTTCGATATCAGAGGGAAGAGAATAAAATTAATTTTCTATTTATTAAAATGGAAAAGTTGTAATAATGTTATATGTCTATGTCTTTTATATTTTTTTTATTTGGAGTCCGTGGTTATGATGAGGGTATCGTTCGTTACCCGTCTAAAGATTAAAGAGTATTAGTATGTGGAGCAGGGAGTTTTATAATTATACATTGATATTTCAAAAACGTAGGAGAGTAACGATTTTCTGTTTGTGACGGTATATACAACAAAATGGAGGGGAAGTCGGCTAGAAGATGGGAGAGCCGTCTCTTTGCTTGCTAGAACTGATGCACACCTCTGCATTTTGGTGCCGGGGCACGCCAGTAGGCGGCTGGCGAGCAAGCCATGGTCAGTGAACCTTAGTTAGGGCTGCCCATTGGCTAGTGGAAACGGGAAACGGTTTTAGACCTTTCGCGCTCAACATTAATTCCCTTCGGTTTTATCTCATGGACAGACGCAGCAGTGCTGTGGTGTCCACATCGTGTCGCTTATAAACTATTTTTTCACAACGTGATATGTGTGGGTAGGGGGAGGGGGTATTATCAGGATAGTTTGGAAATTATATTTTGTGAAGTAGGTCAATGACCTGTCCAGAATACAAAGAATAAGTGCGCTCGCGTGCGTAGCCGTAGCATCAGCAAACAAGATCTTCCCTACAGAATTGGGCTTTCATATTATGGACATGCCCTGAACGTTTACGGTGGAAGGTCTGCGCTTTTGTTATCAAGCGTGGGCGCAGTTCACATTGTAAAGAAGTAATAACCTCTCATTCCTCCTCTTGTATGCTTTTCAGTTCTCTGTTTAAGTGTGGTGCAGCTGCCTGTCCTGCGAAAAATCATAATATTAATTTTTTTTTAAAGAAAAAGGGGGCTAGATCTAGGTATTATTTAACAATGAAACTGCAAATATTATTTTATCACATTGATGTTGTTTTTGTTTTGGTGTGTTGTTTTTTTTGGTGTGTTTTTTTCTAAAGCTAATCAAATAAAGTCTAAGCATTGCACATGCCTGTCTTGCGTTTCAATTATTATGAGCTAACTACGACCACGCATCACCTTTTTTGTGTGAAAAAAACAAAGACTAATCAAACAAAGTCTAAACAGTGCATTTATGCCTGTCTTGTAATTTTCATTATTATGCTTGTTCTCACGAAGCTTAATAGCTTTTATTTTTCAAATAGGGAAGATGTATCCAAAATAATATATCAAACGCTGAGGTGATCTTCTGTCACGTCTTGCTCTTTGCCTCAAGGAAAAGTGAATGTTTTACAACGTACTGTTGAAATATTGTACGAATTTTAAAAGTGCAGACTCTTCGTTCAAATTTGGTTGATTTAAATTAGCCTGATTGTGCTTAAGTTGGTGGGTTCATGATCTGGGAATTGCGCATGAAATCACAAGACATTATAATGGCTGTTGTCATTGCATTCCGATACAGATGCTTGATCTTTTTAGTAGTCCATGGATTCTGCAAAATCTGTATCGATTGTATTGATTAAATTATGGAACGCAATGATAAAGTTATGTGCTTTCTTAGTTGCAGTATTGTACTGTTCTTTAAAAACAGAGGAATTAGTGTAATATTAGCTTGTACCTTATGCTTACTACTCTAGTCCTTAAATTGATGCTCGCTGAAGGTGATCATTTTTAAACAACCGCCCTTTCTTTAAAAAATGTGACAAGCGCTCACATGCCCATAAAAACACTTATGTTTCTGAAGTATCGATTTTATATGTTAAAATACCCGTGTTGATTTATTTTGTCTGTTAGCTCACGTTGGTGGCGGCTATATATCTTTTTTTTACCATTTTATTTGCCTCCCTGTAGATTTGTAAGTTTTAACTAAATTTAAGCGAGTAGCATGCTATTCTCAGAATTTACAAACTGACAAAAACACTTAGATTCTATCCAGTTTGAATATTTTGGCGTCCGTGATACCCTGTCCCTCACACGACGGAATTCTTGGACACTGGCAACCTCACCCTGCCCCCAACACACATGCACACACATACACACACTCACTCACTCAAACTATCAGTGTCCGAATCCCTCCCTGGTAGTTTTGGCTCACACCTGCCCATCGTGGTTGGTCGCGTGGCCTTATTTCAACCAGAACCATCCTCCCCCCCCCCCCCTTCCACCCCCAAAATCTCGGCCTCTCCATCTCCAACCAACACGACTCCATTCCCTCCATCCCTCAGCTATTGTTCTCAACTTGGACAGCTTTTTCCTTTTGTGTATGTGCGCTCGTTGTGCCCAGTACAGAGAAAGCTCACCTGATTTCCAAGGTCTCACTCTCAGGTTTTGTAATTATTTTCTTTTCAGATAGTTCAGTCGCGCGCATGGGCACGAGCATGGCACAAGTAGAACTTTTACTTTGTCGTGGTGGTTTCTGGTAAATAAAGACAGAGAGGGAGAGAGAGAGAGAGAGAGAGAGAGAGAGAGAGAGAGAGCATTATGAATAAGGATGTATAAATACAGTACACCATTTCTCACTAATTTCAATTTCTGAGAGAATAAGAATCTTTGAAATATTGGACTGGTAATTGTATTCAGAATTCTGAATGGCAATTTTACACGAGAAAGATGTTGTTGTTTTTGTTGTTGTTGTTGTTGTTGTTGTTGTTGTTGTTGTTGTCGTTGTTGTTGTTGTTGTTGTTGTTGTTGTTTTCGTAGTTCTTGTGGCTACCAGATATGCTTAACTTTCACTCTAGCTCATTTTTTAATCAAACTCTAATTCTTATTTCTGTTCCAATTATTATAAATTTGTTAAAACAGATGTAATGCTCCAAACTTGTTGTAAGAGAGAGAGAGAGAGAGAGCATTATGGATACGGATCTATAAATACATCTCTTCTAACCACATATTCCTGGTAATAGACATCTATGCTTCTAAGTTATTTAAATTTCTGAGAGAATAAGACTCTTTGAATCATTGGACTGTTAATTGGTATTCAGAATTCCGAATGGGAATTTTACACGAGAAAGGTGTCGTTGTTATTATTGTTCTTATTGTTGCTGTTGTTGTTGCTGTTGGTGTTGTTGTTGTTGTTGTTGTTATTGTTGTACATGTAGTAGTTGTTGTTTGTTTGTTTGGCTACCAGCTATGCATTACTATCACTCTTGCTCATTTTTTGATCGAACTCGATCTAATTCTTACTTCTGTTCCAGTATTATATAGTTTTTTCAAAACAGATTTAATGCTCCAAACTTGCTGTTCTCCCCATGCACTACTGGTTGGGTCGGAGTCAGTATAATGTGACCGGCTGAGACAGGAGTCATGGTATCCCTGCCCTGTCTCATGTGTGGCAGCACATAAAACTGCCAGACGTCAGTCTTGGGGTCCGTCCACAATATAGCCTATATAACCCAACAACAACCCAACAAAACTCCCCATGCAGTTTTCCCACCCATTTTGTATTACTACTGTTCATGGGTGGGCACTTACTAGTGTGCGCCTCCAACCCTCTTGGCGACCCCCGCAACCTGATCCGTGAAGGGTGGACAGGAGTCTCCTTGCTAATAGGACATCAATCAAAGCAGGCGATGACACGCGCCACATTAGGGCTCTGGCTAGTACCAGTACTATATAATTGGGTGGTATGATGATATTGATGATAATAATAATTATGATTATATATCGGTTAAGTAGCGGTCACTTTTCTTTGCAGTCACGGGATTCTGGAATGGAGAGAAAGATAAGGGGAGAGACAGAGACAGAGACATACATTCCATGATGGAAAAAGAGATAGAAAGACATCTAGAAATGCATCCAAATGCAGGGGACAAGAAAGAAAGAAAATGTGCATGTTTCATGAACAACTCGTTTTTCCAGCGATGTTCCTTTGTCAAGTCAAATATATGTAATTTGTCTTTTATAGTGGTAAGTCATTTAAAACAACGATTTTCACCAGGAATTGAATCAGTAGCTTCTTTCGGGAATCATTTTTACACTTGTTAGGACAACGTTTTATTTACAGCTCAGTTGAATCATGCATTCCAATGGGGACCTCACATATTTAAATATTAAAATACAAAACGGTAACTCTACAGCTCTTTAAAAAAAAACGAAAACAATTTGACCAAGATGATACTGAAAACAAGCACTTCTAGACAAACACTATTCCCTAAACTGATTTCGAACCAACGTTAACTGTATAGTATGAGGTGACAAGTTTTCGTTCTTTATGCATTATAACATACATCTGAAAGGTGTCGTTGATATATCCTTGAGCCTCATAGCTGAAACTTTGAACTGACTTTTGTCTCGGTTTCTGTCATTATTTATGACATGAACGTCAGTGGCTGTGGAGTAAGGGTGTTACAATCCTGAGCCTCAGTATAGTTTCACTCTCTTTTAACATGCCCACCCAGAGGACGGAGATTCATCGTTGCGGACCCCCAGCACACTCTAATTCGGTACATAACGAATAACCCAGAAGTCCAAGCCATACCATGTGTTGACGTTTTTTCCCTGGAATTATAAAAAAAAATATGTGTAATGGTTATCTTGTTGGAGAATGAACTGACTTTGACATTCAATTGGATCTTAGGAAACTAAATGCACCAGGCATATCTCTAAATATTCATCCATCTCATAGACAGAGTCATAGCGTGGGAGGTCAACCACGCGGTGGGGACTGAAGTTGCAGTGTTACACACAGCCCGAAGTCCAGCCAGCCTCCGGATTCGACCGGGGACACTGCAAGAAGGATATAGAGTTTCGCCGTATCTTCCCCCGTCTGGAGCTACTGCCTTTGTCGCGGTCATGAACGATTCGCATGCAAGTTTCTGAGCGCTTCAAAAATGCAAAAATAATTGATGTGGCCTGCATACGGCCAGGCTTGGTATTCGCTCTGAGAACCCCACGCTGTTCTGCCCGTCTGTCCGTCTGTCCGTCTGTCCATCTTTGGGGGTGATATCACTCTATCAATCTTGCAGCCTTTTCATGTTGTCACCAATTCCTCCCTCGGTCACCGCTCTCGTACAAAAGGCACGATGGAGGTATTTCATGGCTTGAGCTCTTGGTCTTTTTTTTTCTCAAACATCACATTTCATCGTCATCTCTCTCTCTCTCTCTCTCTCTCTCTCTCTCTCTCTCTCTCTCTCTCTCTCTCTCTATCTATCTATCTATCTATCTATCTCCCTCCTTACCTCTTTTCACCGCACACCCATTAAGAGGTACAATGTATTGGTCTCCCAACAACAATTTTTAAACCTCTTTCCCGAACTTTTTACTATCAAAAGACATAGTATCGTGCCCCATAACCATTTTTCCCCCGTCTTTATAAATCTTGTATTGTTGGCTCTCACCATTGTCAGTCTGTTTCTATCTCTCTCTCTTTCTCTCTCTCTCTCTCTCTCTCTCTCTCTCTCTCTCTCTCTTTCTCTCTCTTTCTCTCTCTTTCTCTCTTTCTATCTCTCTCTCTAACCAGATATCTATATTTCAGGTGTTCTCGCCATGACCAATCGCTTTATGTCCAACCTGACTACACCTTCATTTATTCACCTTTTCCTAAATGTTCACTGCCTGTCGTTGTTTATTTAGCTTAATTTTAAAAAAATCTATTAAGACTAGTAATTTTCAAATCTTACACTCAGAATTGTCAAATCTTTTTCACTCTGCCTTTTAGTTTTTTGCTTTTACCAACCTAGACCTACCAGGCAGTGCATAATTTTATGTAATAGAATTTTTATATAGCATTAAACTTGCAAAAAATGATTATGTCCTGCATGATTATGGCTTTGACCACATTTTATTCTCAAACTTACCTGTCCAACTTCCTGAGCCCCGTCTTAATATTCAAAGGAAAAGCCTGTCTGTTGTTGTTTGCTGTGGGTTGTTGTTTTTTTCTATCTAGGAAAGGACATTTTATGAAAACATTTATGCATGTCTAAGCAATGTATTTAACTGTCAAACATGAAGGGTTGGAGAAATAATGTTTCTATACCTTGCGCTTGAGATATGGTCAGATCATTTCTTCTTTAAAGTCTATACGAACCAATTCTAGTGGCCTTCTTACTTTCCACATCGCTGTTAAGACTATTGAGGATGTTATAAAGTCACCATTGGTGTTTGGTACAGATACTGTGAGATGTGTGTGCGAAAAAAAAATAACAGGGCTATAGTCAAAATGTTTGTCTTTCAAGAAATTGTGTATAGTGATATAATGATCAGTCAGCAGGTCTTTCTTGAATTGAAGGTTAATTTTTTTTTCAAAACGTTGAGCCTGCTGAACCCTTGATCATTATAATCATATTATGATAGTGATATCAAGACTTCGTTATTATCTTTTTTTTTGCCATCGACTTGTCTCTTCATATAACTGAAGAAGGCGACGCGATCTTTCAATTGGTTTGTGTATATATCGTACAGGAAACTTTAAGAGCAATGTTCTCTAAAATTAATCATTGCCATGATACTATAAATTTTTTTTTCATTACGCTGAAACACTTTTTTTATATGTGTGTACACTATTTGTTTGTTTGTTTGTGTGTTTACTTGTTGGTGTCTTCTTTTTGTTTTGTTTTTGTTTTTCGTTTGCTGACAAGAAAGATGCATTCGTGGTCGTAAACCACCCCATATTACATTTATTAGTCATGTACCATCAAATCTTCTAATGTTTAGAATTATATTAACTAAACCACAGGCAAAGCTAACTACGTTTGTATCACGGGCGATCAGGAAGTGGTTAGGCAGCGGGAAACTACAATAAATTGTGAGGGTCGATGGTCATTTTTTCTGTAGCATAATGTTATTTCTGTGACGCTCCGTCAGCCCGACGGTCCCATGGGCTAAGTAGCTCTGAAATGGACTCTCTGGCGTTGTAAGCACGAAAGACAGAGAGGGTGGACTGGACAGAGAAGTAGTACTAGAATAGTAGTACTAGTAGTGGTCCTAGCTGGCTACCTAGCCAGGGGCGTGTTTGTGATTTCAGCCAAACAGGGGTGGCCGGGCCCATCAACAATCGTGTGGGATCTGGCGGCTTTATGTCGCCTGGGACACCTTTGAGGTGAGGAAGAGAAACAAGAGGTCGCCGCGGGCGGGCAGCCACAACAAAGGTCGACAGTTTTCTCGCTTCATCTGACGACGCGCGATGCTTCCACGGGAGAGCTGCTCTGTCTAGCAGGGTCACCAAGAGAAATAGGGGCTTCGCGATCTGCTCGAAGATAACGGATGATAACTGTATAATCACACCCTTTAGGCATGGGTTGGTTTTTTTCGCCGTATAGGATCCTCTCCCTCCCTCTTTAGAGAACATGGGTTGTTTTTCGTTGTTTTTTTTTTGTTTTTTTCTGATCGCTCATTGGCTCTGTAAGTCTAGTACAGAGCTTTGGTCGGACACCGGTGTAGATTTTTCGTTTACCTTCCTTCTTCGTCGTCGCTATGGGCTCTGTTATCGTAATGTCTCTAATATTAGGTCTGTCCTAAACATTGCTAGAGCAGCAGCAGCAGTAACGTTACTTCCCTCTGGTGTACAATGGCGCCGCTGACGAGTCGTGAGATCCAAACGACCGTACACAGAAATAATATACATTATTGTGTCATTGAAGGGAACACAAATCAGGCTTTTTAATGGGAATATTAAGAGGTTTCAGGTTATCCTAGTTTTCTCGTAAACGCACCCGTTAACCCCGTTACAAAGCAGTTCCTCCGAGTGCCAATGTTCGGCCTATTTGGTAGACCTAGAGAGAGTGTAATAAAAGTAGAGCTCGCTGGCCACAATCATGGCTTTAGTGGTGACTCGGAGACGACGTATCACATCATTCTCGAGTGTCCCAAGTGAACCGAGAAATAGTGAAGGCATAAATCAGTTGAGCATTGTCTGGTTTGGTCAATAGGCTGACACGCTGCTAGCGCACATCAAAAGTTCCCATCAGCAGAACCAACAACGAGCCATAACATCCAAGATGCCAGCAGTTGCTTAATTGCTCTTCTATTAGCATTTGTCACGAGCTCGAAGTTAGAGGTTGAAAGATAAGGTTCAAAGTTGGAGTAATAGTAATGGCCTTCAGGAACGCTATCATCATATTTAAAGACCGTGTCAAACTTTCGAAGATGCGCCCTTTTCTTTCATTCTTTCTTTTTTTTTTTTTATAAGGGATGGGGGGCTACCAGAGGCAGCCATGTCGACTCTCTCCTCAGATGGAAGATATTAAAATTATAATCTTCACCTAGCGAAATATCTAGGTTTTCCTTGGTTGTTGTTTTTGTTGTTGTTTTCTAATTTCATTATAATATGTTCATCATGTAAACAGTCAACTTTGAGCTGACTTTTTTTTCAGTTTTATTTTATCGTGGGTTATCAGATTCATGCATGGAGCCACAGAATTGGTCAAAGCAAAACAAAAAAATGGGAGTCATAAAATGTGTCCATTTCACGCTGTTGCGGTTCATTTCTTTTCATCATTTACTGTAATATAAAAATAGACAGTTGGTTAGTCTTAGAGCTTTGTGGCGGGTCCACTTCCCTGTTGAGCAACAAACCATGAAAGCATTTCACGGAGATCGGGTTTTTAAATCACACATCCATCGTTTTCCTCCTTCCGCCTGTTGTTCCAAAGCATTAGTGGTAGGCAAACTTCATGAACGTCTTCTATCTTTATTTTCAGGCCTATTATAAAGGTTTTTTAAATACCATAAGCTCAACAGGCTTTAGGGTTTCACATCCGCATATTTTCTGCACTCGCTGCAAGCAGGGGTTTATTTCTCTTGAGATTGACCTTGATATTCATTGATGCCCACTTGTGTCAATCTCTGTCACAGTTCTATGGCTTTTTTATTGTAGAAAAGGCTAGATTTTACACACCTTTTAAAGTCGCCATTCTCAACGTGCTTAGTTTTATTGTGTATTTATTTTTCAATTCATAAAATCAGTAGCCCTTTTTTAAATTTAAAACTGTCTATTTGACAAGAATATTTATGTTCATAATAAGAATATTTCGATCATAGAAAACATACTGACAGAAACAATAACTATAACATTACATTCTATTCAAGACAAGTATTTAAGAAAAAATTTAACTTCAAAATTAGAGGTATGTATGTGGCTTTTTGCACGGGATCGATATCTTTGCCCCAATTCCTTTATGTTATACAGCACGAAATACACAAAAACGTTTCCCCGTCTTGGTTATAGAAATCACTTTACATGAACTAAATTCATTAATCATTATCCGTGCAAAATGTACATTATATACGCGTTTATTTAATGTACTTTGTTTTCATCTTAGCGTAATTATTTCAAGAGCTTCTCTCTCAAACCAGACTATGATGGGCGTATAGACCTAGAACTGAAAGTAGGGAACTAGGAGTGGTAAATACAACGCTGAAGTAATGGTAAACGTCTCATTCACGCAGTCTTAACAACAAGTCGTAAGCTCCAGAGACGTTGTACTTACGACCCTAACAACCTATGCCCGGGATCGATATCTTTGCCCCAATTCCTTATTTTATACAAAACGGAATGCACGGAAGCTTTTCCCCATCTTGATTTGAGAAAACATTTACATGAACTTATTTCAGTATCATTATCCGTGCAAAATATAAATACGCGTTTAATTTCATCTTAGCGTGATTATTTCAAGAGCTTTCTCAAACTAGATTATTATGGGCGTGGATCTTTACTGATAGAACTGAAGGTTAATGAACTAGGAGTGGTAAATACAACGCAGTCTTAACGACGAGTCGTAAGCTCCAGCGACGTTGTACTTACGACCCTAACTGCTGAAGTATGAGAACGTAACCCTGAAGTGAAGTTAGAGGTGCTGTACGCGCAAGACAGTTTATAAAGTAACACCATGCACTTCTAGCTCCACCATATCTCTTCGTCTAGAGAAGTTTTAGCTAGGGACTATTGTATCTCAAGCTCTCTAACTGGCCCATGGCCTCGAGGCATATAAGCTGATACCTGAAGTGTTTGGGGGCCCCTAAATTCCCCATGGGTTTGCCATTGGGGACTGGACCCATCCACGTAGTGCTGACGTTGGACGTTAAGCAACCAAGCCAACTCAGCTCATTGGGGACTATGGGGCTCAAGGGGACAGCTCTATGTTGTCCAGCAGGACCGAGATGACAGCCAGACAGACCAACAGTCTCCCTCCCCCCTCCCCGCCCGTCCCGAGACTGCCCATTGTCCAGCGGCGAGGCGACAGCCCCACAGCAGGCGGCCCCGGGCCCTGTTTGTCTCCGTTTCCTCGTGGATGACCAGCGGCGGGGCCTTTGATCTCTTCGGGAGGTCCTTAGCCGTCATAATTGTCTTTCTCATTGGACTGCCGGCCGCGCTTTGTGAATGTGTGACTGTGTGTCCCGTCTCGACACCTCTACGGCTTGTATAACCTCAGTCAGTCAGCCTCAGGCTCTCCTCTTCTCTCCACCAACCTTTCTCTTTTCTCCTTTCAACGATAATGGTAGATCCATCCATCTCTCTCTGCCTCTGTCTGTCTGTCTGTCTGTCTGTCTGTGTGTGTGTCTCTCTCTCTCTCTCTCTCTCTCTCTCTCTCTCTCTCTCTCTCTCTCTCTCTCTCTCTCTCTCTCTCTCTCTCTCTCTCTCTCTCTCTCTCTCTCTCTCTCTCTCTCATCTTCTCTGTCTCTGATCTCCCTTTTTCTTCCCATATCTCTATCTCCATGTTTCCATTCTTATATTCTTACTCCCTGTAACTTTAACTGTCTGTGATTTCTGAATGCCTCTCTGTATGTCTGTCTGTCTTTCTGTCTTTTTAAATGTGATAAATATGTATCGTCCCTATTATTGTAATGGTGATCGATGTCTTAGACAATGAGACAAACAAACATGTGTCCCGACACTCTTCAGAATCTTCTGTGTTCGCTGTACATGATAAATTACAAAATCTACAATGTCAACGATGAAAAGATTCCTGCCCATGGCAATTCGAAGATTTTCTTACTCGTGTTGCTCCACTGCTATTTTTACAGCTGCATGCATGACATTTTGTGTGCTAACCTAACTTGTAACTGTTAGCCTATTGAATAACCAAATGTTTGGGCTAAAGGGGTTGTGTACATTACAGGAACTCTATGTTGATGGAAGAATCGCTAAAGATGGACACATGAATTACATTGTAATCCAAACTAAAAACCCAGGGCGCTATTCGAACAGCTGTCACCGTTGCTACTAGTGTAATGTATTTACTGTCTTACGACACCATGGGCACAACAAAGCCGTTACTGTGCCTACGTGTCGTAAAAACAAACTCTACCTCTCTTAGTTTGAAAGAGAGTAAGCGCTTCGCACTTATCATGCATTTCAATGTGTTCAATATTGTTCAATGGATCGCACGCTTCTTGAGTTATCTTTACAATGCTGGACTTATTTCTGAGGGTTAATATTAGTCGATTCTACTTCTAAAAATTCGAAACATTACCGACCCGTGGGGTTCACAAATAAGATTGTAATATAATTGGGGTAGATTCGTCTAGTTCAATGGTTCTTTCATACTGTTTGACCATGTTTGCGTAACTTCTGCCAGTTGATGTTTGAGAAATTAAATATTAACAGGTGGCTTGAAAATTCATATAGTTACATAGGTAGATAAATAGGTAAATAGATAGGAAGGTAGATTGATACAAAAATAGAGAGATAGATAGACAAAGAGCCTGGGCAAGAAGGGTAGCTATAGTTAGATAAATGATACAAAATCGATAGCGTTTATGAGTTAAAAGCAAATAAATATGACAATGGAAAGAAGTTGGTAGATATGGGAAGATAAATGAATTATAGTGATTGTTTGTAACGTAAAAAAATGAACATTCCAGGTCTTTGTCAAAACTTGAATTATGCCATTATAAACACGAATTTTGTGTATAATTTATCTCTTTTTTCATACCAACTCATCTTGATTTCTTTTAGGCCCTCCTCTTTAGACTGTTTTCTTTTGTTTGTTTCTTAAGATAACCTACTTTATTGAAGTTGCTGTTGTTGTTAATGTTGTTGATGTTATATAGTTCAGATCAGCGATCTCTGAGCTTCCGCTTTTTTGCCTAGAGACGTGATTAAAGGCTGCAAGTCTTTGTAAGAAAGAGCCTCTTTAAGACATTCAGCCTCAACATGTGATGTCGCAATTGTCCAATTGCTATCGATATGTGCAACTGAAATAAAAATAATAATTATGCTAAACGTGTAACGCTAACGTTATATTTACTGTGGACAGAACATTAATTTTAAGCAGAGCTAATAAAGAGGCGGCGTTCCGGCTGTTCCCGTGTTCCGACTGTTCCGGCTGTTCCGACCGGGCGCCGTCACGCTCTCGCCGTGACTGGCACGAGACAGCCCGGTTACATGGAGCTAACTTAACACGCTTGATCTGGGGACGCTCTGCCTGGCTGGAATGCCACCCTTAGACATGGGGGTCTTGCGATTACTGGGTCCCATAGAGAAAACGAAGACGAGATGTAAGGGAATCTGCGCCAGCGTCCATATCATGGATCTGTTCTAGACTTTTGGGGCCGATGAGCGATCGGAAAAACCCTATGTCTTAGGGACCTGATTATGTCATTCGTTATTTTTGTGTGGATCGCAAAGTTTGAAATGCCTCAAAAGTATCAGCATCCGCCTGGTGCTTTTTGGTGCTTCATGGTGCTTTGTGGGAAAACAAACAAACGAATTTCATTGTACCATAAGTTCGTTGGTTTGTCTTGTCTGGAAGGAGGCGATGAAATTCCCGTCTTCATGTTTATTATTACTAAATGAACCTGAAGACGGAAATTTTATAACTATATTATGATACTTCGTATTATCTGCATTAGCATGATTATAATAATATGTAAATCATGGCTCAAAATTCCTATGTTGAATTTGAACCGAAAAAGAGGGTACAAAAACAGCAACTTTATAATATATCAAATTACAACTTTAGGATATGACCACATTTCAAACAGATTCTTGTTCACATTTTAAAGAGATTTACAATAACAAAACATATTCCAATCGAAACTTGGACATTTTCACTTAACTGCACAAACTTTAAAAACTGTCCTCTTTTGATTTTGACCAAAAAGAAACAACAACAACAACAACAACAACAACAACAACAACAACAACAACAGCAAAACAAAAAAGCAATAACAATTGTGATGTCCACGTTCGTACGAAAAAGTTTAGACATTTTAGTCAGGGCTCCCGTGCAGGTCTAATCGACAGACAAGAAACTTGTACGTGCTTCTGACAACACATTTGTGCGGTTTCAAGCCTTTACATTGCTGTCTACATGTAGCCGTTGAAAACGCAATGAATGATTGTTTTCATAACGAAGTAAACTGTCAAGCCTTATCATCTACGTAGTATGCAAACAAACGTATTGATGTCGTCAGTAGGGCTTACATTTTGAAATTGTGCACTTTGAGATGTTATTGAGCCGATAAAACATTTCGAGCCGTGTTTAATATGATCGAAGGGTGGAGTGGGTTGTTTTGGATTTTGGTTGTTTATTTTTTTCTTGAATTATCGGTATACTGTTATATTAGCTTACACCACACGCGTGCACACACACACACACACACAATATTGTCCACCCGATATGACAGTCGACCGAACATTCACTACCTTCAACATAAGCAGGAGAATTAAGAAGACATGATGGTGTAATCCCATCCCACCGTGTTGGGTACTATTATTAATTTGTTCCTGAAGAAGAGTCAAAACGTAAATCCTACCGACTCATCACAGAGGCGCAACAATTGCATTTCATGACACATGGATACACTTTATTGATAGTCTTTTACTTGGGAGATGTCAATTTGTCCTCTATATTATCAGCAGCAACACTTAAAAATTCGTTCTCGCGGATGGCTCATGTACGGTAATTTCAACTTGCCTCTCACCGTGAAAGCAAATTAAAGGTGAGAAAGGAAAATTAATGGTGGCTTGAAAAACTAAAATAATGTTAAACTCGCAAAAGAGAAATGCGAGAACTATAAGATATTGTCTAGGAACAATTCAATTGGCAACTTTTAGCATGAATATTCCGACTGGGAAACAACATCGAAAAAAAAAACAAATCTGCCAAGAGATATCGTTATTATTTTCCTTTGGGGTAAATACAACTGTGTCTACATTAGATAGCAATTCTATGCTGATTCGAAGCATTTGTCGTGAATAACGAGACAGCGGGGCACAGTCAGATTGTCTATGAAATCGCTATCTTTCTCTTCCACCGGCTTATCAAACATGACTCAGACCGAAGCAAATAATTATGATAAATCGAGATGGACATAGGGGGGAAATCTCTGCTCAGAATTCCAACTGAATGTGTGAGTAACATCCCCTGCATTGTGATTCGATGGCTTCACCTTATCTATTGTTTTTCGATGCTTTTTTTATTCTATCACATACAGTGAGTCACCTTATTGATACTTGGTATAAGTCAGTATGAGTCATGTAACATTTTATACATAGGAGCGTCAAATATTATTTTTTTCCGTCGCACACAATTATATCGCACAAGCACATCCAACCCTTTCACTCACTCATAATTCTTACTCCTTGTGGTCTATTTGCTTGACCCTAATGTTGCACCAATATTGCTGAGAGCTAGAGTATACCGCGGTGTAATTTGATTGGATAGGCAAGAGACAGAGTTTCTATAGACTCCGGCGGAGGTTCCCACCCTCCATTATCTAGTTTCCTTTGCCGGCCAGATTTGAGGAACTCGGAGACGAGTAAGGCAAATATAATGTTTCATCATTCTCAACGTAAATAACTCAATTCTGTCTCGCGCCCGCCCATCTACAGTAGTCTGGCAAGGAACGCTTGCTTTCTCGTATTCCAAAAGACGTTACTCGTTCGCTCCTGGTTCCTGGTTTCTGGTATGATTCACCTCGCCAATAGGGTCTGAATATGAGGTATGATATTTTAGTTATAAAATCAGTTCTATCGTTTTAATTGACTCTACTCGCAATTTTAAATAAACAAAGTTGAAAGTTCATTTTTTGGGGTAATACATGTATTTTGGGCAGCTTTGTCTGGGAAAAAACATCTAGAGATTTTGTACATTTCAACCAGAGTTTAGGAAATATTTCGCTGTTCATATCTAATAAATCTGGGTTTTGTCTATTAATATTATGTAAAGCGCATAGAGACAGCTTCAAGGAATTTATATGTCAGAGTATTCTGTCACAGCATTCTAGTAAAAATTGTAATTAATTAGTGACCCTTAGTATATTATTGGCCGATGACATTTTTCATTGAATCAATAGTTAATAGGAGATAGAAGATTGTATTCTCATGAGCATGAGGCTAAGAGAAACGATTTTTTTTTTCTATATAAAAGTGACAGCGTGGAGACGAACTCGGAATCTTAGATACATGTAACACGACTTTAACCAAAAAGCGAATGAGGAAAGTAATACTACAAAAAGTTAACAAGTACACATTATATTTGTCATTTTAATCTTCTTCAGCGCAAAGCCCAACTTCTCAAACTAAAGTTAACCTTGAAGTTAGATAGATCGAGCATTCAGCATCGCTGTCCTTTTACGTGTTATCAAATGCGCTTCTTTCGTTGGGGTTTTCCACATGTAGCGGAGATTTAGTGTTCACACAAGAAGATCGAACACCGAGAGTGAAGGAGACATAAACAACTGTGGCCTTAGTCTGGGGAGAAAAGCTCGTCCTTAATGAATGCGGACTTATTCGTCCTGGGTCGCCAGAAGTATGGGAGGTGGGATTCAGAGGTGCGAGACGAATCGGAAATGAAGATGTTCCCTCGCAATGGACCCCCACGATGAAAGAGAGAGAAGGGGGCAGGAAGTTTATAGAGGCAATAGATTGAGGGAGACAAAGTGAGGGGTGGAAGGATATGCAGGAAGACAGACCGACATGGTAGGCTGGGGCTGGGGCAAATACACAAGCAAAAAGATTTGGGGATTGAAAATGATAACTGTTTTAAGTCTAGATTGGTCGTCAGACAAAGTGTGGTGGTAAGGATATGCAGGAAGACAGGCCGACATGGTAGGCTGGGGCTGGGGCAAATACGCAAGCAAAAAGATTTGGAGTCGAAAGTGATAACTGTTTATAGAGGCAATAGATTGAGGGAGACAAAGTGAGGGGTGGAAGGATATGCAGGAAGACAGACCGACATGGTAGGCTGAGGCTGGGGCAAATACGCAAGCAAAAAGATTTGGGGATTGAAAATGATAACTGTTAAGTCTAGTCAGGTTGGTCGTCAGAAAATGTGGTACATGTAACCTGATAGACAAATTCTGAGCATGTTGCTGAGCACCAATCTTCTGACACGTGAAGACACAGAGAAGAGAGAGAGAGAGAGAGAGAGAGAGAGAGAGAGAGAGAGAGAGAGAGAGAGAGAGAGTACGGTGAGTAAGTTTGCCAAATTTAAGATAAATAATATAAACACATGAATACCATAGAGAGAGACATTTAGTGCCGTATAACTTACATACTACACAAACAAATAACTGATAAAGGAATGCGCTTTTTGACCATGCATATTATTAGTGATGTCTTTATTAATTCTTTCAAAGACTGATTTTCTGAGTTCAATATAATAACCTTTGGTCTTGACTGTATAGCAATCTGATGATGTTGTTGTTGTTGTTGTTTTTTGTTGTTTTTGTTGTTTTGTTTTTTTTTTTTGTTT
>RQTK01000841.1:179835-208004 GCA_003991915.1 Elysia chlorotica
GGCAACCGAGTGATAAGATTCCCGGCGGTCTGGGGCTTTGAAGAGTCTGGTCTGTTTGACGAGGCCTGCTTAGTTTATGCAGCCGCTGCCAGCAACGGCCATTAAGATGAAACGGAATCGGCAACGACGAGATTTGCCCGTTTATTTATTGTTTTGAAATACCTTGATATTGTTCATTAACGTGGAATGTCTGCAGTTGATTTTGCCCCGTTTCTTGCTTTTCTGTTGTTTTTGTTTTATTCTTCATTTGTTAATCTTTTTATAAATTTCTTACGTTTTGTTTCGTCTATGACGTTAATTTGTCAACATCTCCCTCTGTAATTGGCCTCCCAACCCACGTTTGAGCTTATCAGCGTGTGGAAGCGTGCGCCTCGATTGCTCCCACCCCTCTTTTTCTCCTTACTAGCACAACATATCTCATTTGGTTGTCTTATGATGGATGCAACAAGTCAAGTGGGGAAGATGTTAAATGTCCATGTCCAAAGAAAAATCAGCAAACCACCCACACTAAAGATAATCCTAGACAGGTACCGTTTTGATAATGAGATGCGGACATGTGGAGGAAATGGTTGAGAAATAACTTGCTCTGCATTTTCTTTGCCATAGCGGTGGGGAAGGGGTGAGCAAGGGAAGAGAAGAGGGAGGGTGCACGCACAAGCCATTTCACCGGCTGACGTGAGTTCAGATAAAACTTGTAGTGAGAACTTGTGGCGGTAGGCCACACGATGTTACACTGATAAAGATCCAAGATGAAAAGGAACCGGGCACAAATTATTTAAACAGAAACATATTTAGTTTTGTTAATTACTGGAAAGTGGGTTTTTGTAGGTTTTTTTACATTGATATTTTTTCCCATCCATATGCTTCTGAGATCACTATAAAAAAAAAGAACCACCATATTGAGCTAACATTGCACGGGTGGCGTGAAATTCCACATACCTCAAGACGATTGCTTGGTACTATACTGCTCCGTTAGTCAATTAAATGTATGCTGTTGAGAATCTACAAGTTTGCTTGGCGCAGCATTATGATACATTGTACCACAGTCGGTGTAAGAGAAACCCTCGAAAAACTTTGGTTATAAATCAACGTATCTTCTCCGCGCAACGACGAGGGAAACTTTTTCTTTCTTTCTTTATGATACAGTGAACGATACATTATTAATTATAATCTTCTTTCTTTAATGTTTATCTTCTTCTCCTTCTCCTTCTCCTGGGGGGCGGGGGGCCCAGGGGTAGAACATCGGCTTCCGACGCAAAAGGTCCCGAGTTCGAATCCTGGCTGTTGCAATCCCTACTAGTTGGGTCGGTGTCAGTATAATGTGACCGGCTGTGCATGAGACAGGAGTCATGGTATCCCCACCCTGTCTCGTGTGTGGCAGCACATAAAATTGTCAGACGTCCGTCTTGGGGCCCGTCCACGATATAGTCATACGTTTTTGGTGTTGGACGTTAAAACCAACCAACCAACAAATCTCCTTCTCCTTCTAATTCTTTTTTACCTAGTTATTCTATTCTTTTCACTCACTCACTCACTCATCTAGCATCGTCCGTCGGGTCGCAACCCGCCTGGGTGCCGTCTGTCTCTGGCGTTTGACCGTTTTGCTGCCTGTACTGCCTTGCCACGTTCTTTTCCTCCAACTGTCTCTGCTTTGAGCAATATGAAAACACTCGACTGTTGAGCCTGATGTCCATTCATTGATGTTGTCCATATACTATATCGTTTTTGTTCAACCACGCTTCATTCAGATGTTCCATTTTCCTTGGATAATCCTCCATTTCTTTTTATTCGTTTAATTAGTGAGAAACAAACAAACAAAAAGCACACACAATAAAAAACAAAACATTAACAAGAACATGAACACTCTCACAGATACTCTAAGAGAATAGAAAACAAAGACAAGGATATCGGGTTAATTCATGGCGGTGTACTGGATTAAAATTTATTTAGAACAAAAGTCCATGTAAAAGCTAACTAACAACGAAACGAAGCGAAACAGAAGAATGCGAGTTTGATTAGAATGTTCATATACACTTGGCTTTTTTGGCCTCTCGTCGCCCGTGACTAACGAGGTTAATTTACTTGCGCGGGTCTCTGCGCCCGATGGTTGCTATGGAAAGAATTCGTTTATCTTGAAGCCCTGCACCCTGTGAGGCTCGCGAAAGCCGAGCCTAGATAAACATCGCTTCGGATTGCTCACCTTTTGTTTCTGCTCTGGTGCGGCTTTGCCAGTCTTGCTTTGACATAGTTTCGTCAAACTAACCGGCACTGGCAGCTTCCTTTTCCTTTTTTTTTTTCTTCTAAACCTTCTTTTTAGTTCCCCACTGTCTCACAAATACCATTGTTCTTAGACTTCTTTCTACATCCATCCCCATGCCCGTCGCTCTCCTCTCTCTCTCTCTCTCTCTCTCTCTCTCTCTCTCTCTCTCTCTCTCTCTCTTTCTCTCTATCTCTCTCTCTCCCTCTCTCTATCCCACATCTATTTCTTTGTATTTATCTCTATCTATCCATATATCTATTTATCTACCCACCTCACATCCCTTAACGCACACTCCCCCTCGCCCCCTTTTTTTAAAACGCTGTTAAAATGATATAACCTGAAATCTGCGAATTCTGTGAAATGTTTTTAACATTTACATAGCAGCTTAATCGTATCAGTCCCTGTCATCAATCAAGGAACATGATTGTTCACACATGGAGTAATGTTGAGTTGATAATAATTACTCATTGCGTGCATACCATGTCGCTCTTGTTGTTGAAACGCCCACGTGCGTGTTTTGTTGATGTTTTTTGTTGTTGTTTTGTTGTTGGTGGGGGATGGGGTGTATTGTTATTTTATTTATGCTGTCTGCAGCGGAATGATCCATTAAGCTTTCCGGCGTGTACCTAATGGCTTTGCTAGCTCGCCCCTTGCAAGATTTATAATGGATGGATATTTTTCGGTTCAAATTGGGCAAATCTGACTCCAATGCTTGGTTGGTTGCTTTAACGCCCATCGTCGGCAAATTAAGAGACTATCGCGGGTCCCAAAATAAACGTCTGACAGTTTCACATGTTGTCACATAGATTTGGAAACAGTACGGGGATATAAAGACTTTTGTCTCAGTCGATCACATCATACTGATACTGATGTAACTAGCAGGGATACCAAGACTTATGTTTTTAACGGTGACATTACACTGACGTTGACCCAACCAGCGGGGATTCCAAGATTTCTGTTTCAGTTGGGCAAATCATACTGACATTTCTACTGATCCGACCAGCGGAGATCGAACCAAAAACCTCCCGAATGTACGTTATGTTTGTCAACAGTCGACCTCCTTGATTTTCTCTAATAACTATGCCGTGCAATGCCCCCGCCCCCCTTTTTCTTCTAAGTCGTGCAATCAACCCCCTGTATGTCTTGCAATCAGCCCCCCTTGAATAGAAAAGCCCAGCTCCGTGCTGCAATCTGTTGCTTTCTGGCAGTCCTGCAGTGCTGGACTATTCTTGGATACCCCCGCGGCACGATGCTCACAGTCCAGGCTCAAGCCATGTTCCCCGACCATCTGTCCGACAATTCGTGTTCGTGGTGTTTGCTGAACGACGTCGGAGGAATCGCCCCATTATACTAGCTCTAAAATAGTCCCCCGATTGCTATGGCCAGCGCTTATTTTGACAAATCCAGGCTATTTTCGTCGTCGTTAGATTGTTTTGAAGTTTTAAGGTGTTTCTGTGTTTTGGCACTTTGTAGATAATCTACAATACTATTGCCTTTCTCATTGTTTTAAAACGTCTCTCTCATATTCTCTTTTCTCTTTTACTCTTTATCTTGTGTCTTCTCTTCCCGTTTATCACTCACTTTGTTGTGACAGGAATCCTAGTTTCCTCGCGCTTCTCTTTGTGGAAGCATGTAAAATTGCCAGACGTTAGTCTTAGTACCCATCCACAATATAGCCACGTTTAGGAACCAATTCTAATATCTCTCTCTAGCTCTCTCTCTCTCTCTCTCTCTCTCTCTCTCTCTCTCTCTCTCTCTCTCTCTCTCTCTCTCTGTCTCTCTCTCTCTCACACACACACATACACACACGACACTTTGCGCCACCCAGGCCGGTCGTATTTGCCGTGGCGTTACTCACCCTCGTTACCTGATAACAGTAACCTGTTCATTAACACTATTATTCAGACTTTTAGTCATTCACCGAGACACGTCATGTTGTTTGCTGTGTACTGTTAGAAGCTTAAAATTATACCGTGTATTTGCGAACCTTGCGTTACGGCCAGGACGCAATCCCCATCTCTCAACAACCAAGTAATATTGTTTAATGTCTGACTCACATCGCAGGTGATTCGTGATAACTTTTGAGTTCCACACTCACATTCAGACTAGACTCAGAGTATTTGGCTCTCCGTCTCACAGCATAATCAACCTCTCAGTTTTGTTTTAAACATGCTATTTCTAAACAAAGTTATTAATGTTATCACATAACACCCCTTTTAAAAATATGAGGCACGCGCAAGTTTGGAAAAGACGTAGTTTAAAATATTTATAAAGATAATGTCGCATGAGTAATGATTTTTAAGGGGTTTTTTTTATCCACACGACGGTAACTGATATAATAATTATTATTTATTAATCACGGCCCTAAATAGAGACCGTTCTTTGGCGTCTTTGGCTCCGTAAGTCTAGGTTAGAGCTACGATTGGACGTCGGTGCAGATTCTCTTACATATTATTGTCTTCGTCTCAGCTATGGAACATGTTATCTTATGGCCTCAATTCTTGGCAAAACTTTGAGAATCGTTATCAAAGGGTGTGTTATTGCATGTACTTAACTGGAATCGGAACCGGAACTGGTTGTACTCCATGGAGCAATTGATGGTTTGCAGTGGGCAGTATGAGGAGGAAGGTTCCACTGGTTTATTTTCCTATGATACATGTTCATGTAATACAGTGTATTACAAATGGTGCCCAGGGCTCACAGTAGACGCAAGTTAAAATTAGAAATTAATGGGGGATAAAAAAAAAGACCTCGCCCTTCCCAAATTTCAGAAAATGTGTCCTTATCTAACGCTTCCGCCAAATGGCTTTGATCAAATGCGTTTCCAAAATGGTTCAATCACCCGCCTGACAGAGTACGGTGTTTCTTAACCATTTGTTTTAATTGCATCTGTGAATCAAAATAAATTAGTTCCTCAACTTGTTGACTCAACATTTTATTATAGATTTACGAAACGAATAGGCAGCCATGAATAATTGTTACGGGGGGGTGCACCTTTAAAAGGGGTCCTATTATTTATTTTGAAAGGATATACGTAATCTTTCTGCCTTATTGACTTCAGATTTACTTAATTATACTGAGTTTTTACGTATTGACTCCAGACTGACTTAATAATACTAAGTTTTTGGGGCCACCAATAATAATGATGATCGTTTTCCCCTCTCGTTCCGGAGGTTAGGTTCTAGGTTCGCTATCCAACCCTGCCTTGAAGCTTTGGAATGGCAAAATTAGATAGTATAACAATGATCATTCAATTATGCAATCTTCGTTAAGACCAGCAACCAATGTGTTTTTCTGAACGCGGGCGAGTTTAAAATCTAAATGTAGGTTGATTTCGCTTATGTTTAGACAAGTTTAAACTCTCACAATAGCGAGATGAAAGCATAATGAAATCCAACACTTTTTCTCTTATGGTCGCGCACCGAGGATTATAATGATCCCATGCTGTTTTGATCAAGACGTTAAGACTTGTCATCAACCGGAGAAGGTCTCCTCTTTCCCCGTACAAAACATTGTTTTTTTCGATGCTACGTTTTTTAAAGTTCTTGTTGGGTTGTTTTTTTTAATTGGACAAAAGCATAGCAGCGTATTTCTCCAGCCATTGTGCAGCACCTTTTAAGGTCTCGGTCTCCCAAACGACGCGTTGAGACGTGCCTGGAGTTCAGCGCAGCCGACATGCTCGAGTGCTCAGCAAAAGTCCCGTTACCTACTTAGAATTAGATAGACTAGCCGACATCGCCCGACGGACGAGATTGTTCAAGGCTGTTGCCAAGGTTGAATTGACACCAAATCGTGATTTGCTTTCACAGGCTGGTTTCATACAAAGTCATGTCAAAACATAGATATATATTTTTGAAGATGTTATTCTTTATGTTTTTGTTGTTTTTAAGTTTTTAATAATTTGTTTTATAATACAATTGAGCCTCGTGGTTTCTTTATTTCAGATTCGTTAAAGAACGTTTTGAGATCGAATTTCCACGCCGCACCCCAAACTTTCAAAATCCGCATGCTAGATTATCTATTATCTTATAAAACACCACAATCTTATACAACATTGTTACACATCGTTTTTTTTTCTTGTCGTGTGGTTTAACTCGAATGCGTATTAATTTGGGAAGTCGTGGAACACGAGTGCTCGAGCTGTATCATATGATCAGAGTCTCTTATATGATTATATTTGAATAAATGACAACCGGTAACCCACAGTCAAATCCAAGCAACTACACCCACACGCATTGCGTTTTAAAAATATTAACGCATTTAAAAGGCCTGATTTGTAGTAGGCTACCAGATTGGTTTTTTATTTGAAAACTTCAGATCAAGACAGTATGATCATAATGCTAGAGTGCAGTAATTAAAGCTATGTGGTTAGAGTGCAGTAATTAAAACTATGTGGTTAGAGTGTAATAATTACAGCTATGATTGTGGTTAGAGTACAGTAATTTAAGTGTCGGGCAATGATCGTAGCGTTTATCTGTATCTCACGCAGAATCTTAACTTTATTCTTGAAGGCAATGGAGCTGAACGCCCTTCGACAGCCTCTTTTCGGAGCTGGTATTTACTATCTTCCGGTTTTCAACATACATGTATCGCCATTTAATGTCCCATACCAAAATCAGTAGACTGTATTACAGTTCCGTACTTTGTGTTTACATCATTAACATGTTGATTTCACTCCTAAACAAATCGAAGAATATAGACAGAATAGTAAAGCTTATACAATTTGATCATGTGTGTGTCTACCATAGGTTATTTTATTTTATATCTACGACGTCTTTTAACGCGTATCTGTAGAATACTGTAATAACAGGATGTACCTTTCAGTTAAGCTAGGGATATATACGTTAATAAGGTTGATGAGGCTAAATCATTCGATCACCACGGGCCCAACATCGCCGTCCATGTCATTTTAACGTTTTGGTCGACCAAGATATCACATAACTTTGTATTGGAACATGTATGGCCATTTAATGTCCCATACCCAAATCAGTGCACTGTTTTAGATTTACGCACTTTCTGCATGTTGATTTCACTCCTGAACAAATAGAAGAATATAGACAGATGGGTAAAGTTTTCACAATTTGATCATGTGTCTACCATAGGTTATTTGATTTTAGATTTTACGACGTCTTTTATATATTTAAGATACATGTATCTGTAGAATACTGTGATAGCAGGCAGTACCTTTCAATTAAGCTAGGAATATATACGGTTGATTAGGTTCGATCATTCGATACTACCACCACGGGCCCAACATTGCCCTCCATTTCAGTTCAACGTTTTGGTCGAACAAGATATCACATAACTTTGTATTGGAGATTTGGTTTCTTTATGTCCAACATCAGCAACAAGGCTGAAATTAATGTATTGTGGACGTGTCCCAAGACAACTTTTTTCCTTATTGTGGGTTTCGAACCGAAGATCTCCCGATTGGGAGACCAAAGCTCTACCTTTTGCGCCAGCTAATTCACCTTTGTATTGGTCATTCAGATCAAACATTTTAAGGCCAGTGAAAACTATCGTAGTTGTTATCATTTGGGTTTGGGTGAAAAAGTTAGATCGCCATCGTTGCCATTGAATGCGTATAGAAAGACACGACGCGCGACCTTGAGAGTGGAGTGGAGAGGCCAGGCGTGCGGATTTATACATTACTTTGTACATTATTATATATGTACACTGTACAGAGAACATAGTCAGGTCACGCTCTGCCACGCTCGTGCCAGTTATAGGATAATTTAATAACTATTGAGCCAAGTCCTACTTCTCTCGCCCTTCATGTACTTTTCCTTCTCTCCTTCTTCGTCTTCTTCTTTTCCTGCTCTTCCTCGTCCTCCTCACCCTTCTCCTCCTCCTCCTCATTCTCCTCCTCCACCACCTCCTCCTTCTCCCCTTCCTCCTCCTACCTTTTCTTCTTCTTCTTTCTCTTCTTCTTCTTCTTCTTCTTTTTCTTCTTCTTCCTCTTCTTCCTTCTTCTTCGTCTTCTTCTCCTTCTCATTCTCCTGCTCCACCACCTCCTCCTTTTCCTCTCCCACATCCTCCCTTTTTTCTTCTTCTTCTTCTTCTTCTTCTTCTTCTTCTTCTTCTTCTTCTTCTCCTTCTTGTACTTTTTTCCTCCTCTTTCACCTCCTCCCCCTCTCCTCTTTCCTAGACTATGTTTCATTCATTCATTCATGGAGCTGAGGCCTGTACTGAAGCAGACAACTTGGGGGAAGTGGGGAGAACCGTCTCGTCGTTTGTTCCGCTATCTGCGGGTGACGGGGGTCACTGGTGCATGATGGGGCCGCAGCTATCGGCCCGATCAGCTAGATCGAAATGTATGATCATGAAAGGTGCTAAGGGGATCACCGGACCTGCTTAATGCAGGCGCGTGAGCTGTCTGGGCATGTCTAGATCCTAGTCTCTGCCGACAAAAGGGCAGGAAGAAAAAAATTAACCCCCCGAACCCCCAAACCTCCAAACCGTACAACTTTTACGATTCCTATTCCCGTAAAAGTCTTCTATTTACGATGTGTGTGAACCAATGCGTAGGGAACTAGATTATGTATCTCATGTTCGTTTGTTTTGTTCTTCTTCTTTCACGCGTAAGGACAAAGTCATTGAGTTCGAGCTAGCTATAACTATCTTGGGGCCTGGTGGTAGTGGTTGCTATAAGTTCTGTACCTGAGAAATAGTCAAATGGTGGTGTCGGGTCCAGTCGGTAGATAGTTCGAGCAGATTTGGATCTCAATAGGTGATACGAACTCCTTGTGTAAGCTTCTTGGGGAAACCATTGCCGCAAAGGCGTTGAAGTAATTAAATATATATATAGAACTGTGCACTGTCTTGTTATTGTGGAGATAGTGTATTAGTAATTATCCCTACTCAATGACGAGCACATCACCTCAGTTGTAAAAAGGCACATCTCCTTTATAAAAAAAAGAAACTAAAAAAGAGTATTTTAGAAGTAGCATTAGCAATGTATTTGTTATGGCGTGCTCTTTTTTGTCTCTTTTTATTGTTGCTTTGTTTTGTGTTCATGCAATTGTATTCAAAAAGGAAAATATAGGGCTAGTGATAAAGAATAACACACAAACACTTATTTATATACGTATATGTATCTGAAGAGAGAGAGAGATAAAGAGAAAGAGAGAGAGAGAGAGAGAGAGAGAGAGAGAGAGAGAGGGGGAGTCAAACAGACAGACAGAGACAGAGAGGGTATTGTTTTTATTTGGTATACTTTATTTTGTTATTTTTTTGTTCATAATTTAAAATGTTTCTTTTAGATCCTCAAGCTCCATTTTTTTTTCTTCAATATCATTACGTTTTTTCCACATTTTCTTTTAAAACATTTATTCCTGAAGCTCTGCTTTCTAAGTTTGTTGCGATATTCTTAGTAAATGTGAGAAATCATAAACACCCCATATTTAACATTGTTAACCCCTACCCCTCTCCCCTCTTATTTTTCTAATATTCAGGAATCATTTCGTACACGGAGTACCTGTTTCTGCTTTGTGTCCTAACAAGTAAGTAGTTCTATTTCTAAGTATCTACATAATTTATGTTTTTCGTGCACATATGATTTTACTTAGAGTTATCTTTTTGTTGTTGTTGTCGTCGTCGTCGTCGTCATCTATCTATCGATCTATCTATCTATCTTTCTATCTATCTATCTATCTATCTATCTATCTATCTATCTATCTATCTATATATATATCTATCTATCTAACCATCTATCTATCTAACCATCTATCTACGTATCTATCGTTTATTATTCCATTTCTTATATATCTATCTTTTATTATTCCATTTCTTAAGTATCTCCACTCCTTTGCTTTTCCTTTGTTATTTAAATATTTCAATCCTCGTCGATCTCTTTATTAATCACTATAATTATGTCTTTCTTGTTTTCCTCCGTTGTCTTTGTATTGCTTTGTTTTTCTTTTCATATAATGTCTTTTTTCTATCTGCATATTTTTTTCTCCTTTTGCCTCTTTGCTTCTGTCTCTCTCTGTGGTAGTACGTAAAATTTTAAGACTTTAGTATTGGGATCCGTCCACAGCACAGCTTCGTTGATGACGCTGACGTTGAACTTGAACGAAGAAATGAACTCACTCATTCTTTCTCTCTTCGTCTCCTCCCACCGTTTCTTTTTTTCTAGGCTAGTTTGTTCTCATCTTGCGCTCAAAATAAATATAACCCAATTAGTCTACTCTCTCTCTATCTATCTATCTATTTATCTATCTATCGATCTATATTTTATTCTTCCATTTATCTATGTCCACTCGTTTGCTTTTCCTTTGTTATTTAAACATTTTGCTCTTCGTCGATCAATTCATTAATCACTCTATGTCTTTCCTGTTTTCCTGGTTTGTGTTTGTTTTTCTTTCATATAATGTCTTTTTTATCTGCATAATTTTTTCACCATTTGCCTCTTTCCCTCTGTCTCTGTGTGTGGCAGGACGTAAAATTGTCAGACGTCAATATTGGGGTCCGTCCACAACACAGCTTCGTTGTTAACGTTGACGTTGAACTTAAAGAAACCAACTCACTCATTCGTTCTCTCTGCTTCTCCTCATACCGTTTCTTTTCTCTATGGTAGTTTGTTCTCATCTTGCACTCAAAGTAAATATAACCCAATTAGTCTCTAACAACCTCCTACGTTATCTTTCGTTCTAATCAATGTCCCCCCTTTTTTTTCATTTGTGTGTAGAGATTGGAGGTTAAACGTCTGCATTAGGGTGACCCAATTAGTTAGTAGCTAACTAGGCTAACACCTGTGTTAAAAAAGCTATGATAGTAATCAGAAACTATACCGAATATTTAATTTGCAGTATCTGTCATTTTGACTGTTCCAGCCAGACTTCAATTATAGCCACCCACCCAGTAGGTTGTATACCTTTTTTTTTAAAATAGAGAATTCGATATCAAGTTAGTTTGCAGTACACTAAAACCTATTACGTGGGTGGAAATCCAATCAACACTTTACTGAAATTGGTGACGCATTTTAAACTGTTGTTCTTCCTGCTCAAACCGAAGTTTCCCACCCCCACTCGTTCCTTTTTGTTTTCTTTTAAAATGGTTCTCCTGTTTGTTTTATGAATCTTTTTCGTAATTTTAATTTGAAAAAAAAAATATTATATAAGAACCGTGATTTCTTTTTCGCTCCACACCTTCTTTTCTTCCTTTTTTTACATATTTTTTTCAGTTTGTGTGTTTAAAATATATTTAACCTGGGGTCCTTCTAGTGTATACTTTTTTTTTAATTTTTTTTTTAAGGATCAGCATATTCGTGTTGAGCGAGGAAACAGACACACATAAACAAAAATATCACCAAGTGCAGGAAAGACCGAGAGAGAGACGTTGGGGATACAATAATTAGTTATCGTGGTTGAAAAGTTAACCAACCCTTTTCCAGATGGTTTTACTAGACATCAGATCGTTTTCTCCTAGTAAAACTGTAGCTGTAGGAGTGGAATCTATTTCCAGCCGCTGTTCTGCTGTCTGGTGGAACCGGGGGCTAACTGCTCAAGCCCAGCCGTCTCTGTGCACATTGGTGGTTTTGTGCAGCTCACATCACTCAAAACCAGATAACAAGATGTTTCTGCTCTTCCCCGACGTTTTCTTTTCGTCCCCTAAGTATTTCGTAACTGTTACGGCGGGAGGATTACACGATAAGGGAGAATTATATCTACATGTAGTTGAAAATGTTTAATGTACGGGTAATTCTCTGATAGTCACAGAGTCGGGACGTCATCGAGTTGGGAGGATCATTCTGTAGATGCTCCGAGGGGGTGAAAGCAAACCTGTTTCATGTGGTTTTCTTCAAGCTACCTTCTGGCTCCTTTTTTTTTCCTCAAAAAGTAAGGTGGATCCGCGATGCTAGGAGCATAATTTAGAGCAAAAACCATCCTGCTTATCTTGAATACAATCTCTGGTTCGAGTTGCAAAAGGGCTGCTGCTGACGAAATAAGAGATGCTCCTGAGACTACTAAGGAGCGCGTGTCGAAAATTGCATGTATATTAGTTCTGAATTTCGTTTTAATTTTTCGTGGATAAATTGTCTAAGAAAATAGAATGGTTTTATGGGCTTGTCAATGCCATAACCTTTTTTTTTTTTTTAATTTGACCTGAAAATCTCATCTGAGTTCTCATCACTGGAAATATATCGGCTGCTCTAAATCTTCTCTTTCGCGCCAAAACATAAAATTAATGGAACAGCTTTCACAAATCTACAGAGGGGTGGAATTGGAAGCTATAGAATGGAACGGGGAAGGAAATATTTCTTTAGACACCTACTGTACAGGTAGAACTAGAAGATCCTCAGTTCAATTTAGTTCTGGGATGGGGGACGAACCGGCGCAAGTGGTAGAGCGTGGGTGCCCCAGCTGGGAAATCCCTGGTTCAAAACCACAATCGTCCAAAAATGTATTCGTTCGATTGTTGTATTTAGTTGAACTCAATGCGACATTTATATGAATATGTCGAGGGGCAAACTGGCTCAAGTGGTAGAGCGTTGGTCCCCAGTTCGAAACACACGATTGGCCAAAAATTATTCTTCTGATTTCGACCTCTTCTAGTTGGTTCGGTGTCAGTATGTGACTGGCAGCGACAGGAGTTAAGGCCTTCCCGCACTGTCTCTTTTGTGGCAGAACATAAAATTATCAGACGTTGGTCTAAGGACCCGTACACAGTATAACTTATACAGTGCTGACTTTCAACGTTAAGCTATCAACTCAACTCAACGGAATCTCTCTTTTCGAGCCAGTGAGCGCCAAACTGGGTGTTACCCGTGCAGGCTACAGAAGGCACGCCGAGACCTACGGTGGGTAGATCGAACGCCCCTTGCCCTGCATCAGGCACTGCGTGCAAACTAACTGCAGTCCCTCCATTCAGTTTTCCCTCCATTCCGTTTGACATGTTGCGAGTTTTTGGGTTTCCCCACACTTAAGTTGTACGGCTTAACATAACAATCTGTACCGCTCAGAGGAGTTGCTGGTTGTTTGTTTTTTTGTTGTTTTTTTTTTTGGGGGGGGGGGGAATTATTCTAATGTAACTCACTGACTTTTCGGCTTTTTTTTTTAATTTATGGTTATCACTTACCGCCTGCTTGCTGCTACCTGTTTGACGTTGATCGAAGATGGATTCCCTGAGCTGTTTATTCCTCCTTGCGCTGCTGCTTTTCTCCTGTCTTGTGCTTGTGAATTTGATAACACCGACTCTGTTACCTTGCAAAAACGCGTGTTTTTTGTTTTTGTTTTAATTATTATTTGTGTGCGTATGTGTGTATTTTTTAATGTTCAGTTTAAATATATTTTTAAAAGATACAACTGATGTTGAAATTCGTTTCCTGGGGTTAAAAAACTTTTCAGACTAGTTCAAAGTTCTGAAGTGCTTCCTTGAATGACGCGGTGATGTCGGAGCAAAAACAAAGTAAAATAGCTTCGTGCCATCCCAGTTTCAGCCATAATATTGTTTACACTGGAATTTGGAAAACAAGGGGTTAATTTCCTTAGCTCGAAAGGAAAGCGGCTAATGACTTCGACAATTCCGTAGAAAAAACAAAACAGGGTGGGTTGCAATTTCTAAGTTTATGTAACGGCTTATGAACGCACAGGGTGACAATTCGTGTGTTGTTTTTTTTCAACCATGAGAATCGTTATATTGTCATTATATTTGGGGGGCGCGGTGGCCCTGAGTTAGAACATCGGCTTCCGACGCAAAAGGTCCGGGTTCGAGTCTTGGTGATTGCGCTCCCGACTGGTTGGGTCGGTGTCAGTTTAATGTGACTGGTTAAGACAGGAGTCATGGTATCCCCTCTCTGTCTCGTGTGTGGCAGCACATAAAATTGTCAGACGTCAGTCTTGGCGTCCGTCTCCACTATAGCCTTTATAGTGCTGATGTTGGACGTTAAACCAACTCAACAACAACAGTCATTATATTAGTTGGTACGATGAGAGAGGAAGAATAAAATAAAAACCCATAGTTAAAAGCTTTCTAGGATAAACGCATTACTGACGCTTTTAGTATAGTCAATCTGAATGTGTTTGTTCAAATAAAAAGGAGCAAAATGTGATACACGTTGGTGTTAACCAGTGCGTTATAAATATACAAAGTTCGGAAAAAATGAAATAGCTTGTTGCTAGCTGCGGTTACATTTTGTGTTCCGCTTTCAGTTGCATTTTTCTTTATTTCTTTAAAACTGTTATTTCCCATGGCAAAACGATTTTAACGGTAACAGTAATATTTAGTCGTATAAGTATATGACTTGTTTTTTTACTCTGGAGTGTGCCCATAACATTTGATAATTCCTGGTTTAACACTCATTTGACAGTTTTTTTTTATTACAATCGAAATCTGTTGGGGTGTTTTGGGTACCATTGACCATCCCGCATATGTGAGTGTGTGCTGTTGTTATTTTATTTTATTTATTGTTGTTTTTGTTTTTTGTTTTTTTGGTTTGGGTTGGTTTCTTTTTTTTTCCTTTGTTTTGAATAAAGTTATGGGTATTTTGTATTGTCAATTAAATTTATACGCCTTTTTTATGTTTTTTGTTGTGTTTTTTTTTTTTACATTAGTGACTTTTACATTCAGAATCTACAGTGTAGGTATTTTCATGTGTTCTATTTACCAGTGAATATTGATTTCATCCAATGAGGCGTCGCTAATCATTAGTCTTTTTTTCCTACCTAATGACTTAGGCATTTTCATTGATATGGCTGTGCCACTCATGGCGGCAGCTGCTGTTATTTGCCTTATCGTTGCCATTGATGTCGGAAGAGTTCCCAGTCCCGTCAAAAATCCATAGTTGCCATTTTGGCATCAAAATGTATACCCCTTGCCAAAGAACAGTGTTCTATCTTCATGTCTCGTTGTCTCTGACTCTCTCTCTCTCTCTCTCTCTCTCTCTCTCTCTCTCTCTCTCTCTCTCTCTCTCTCTCTCTCTCTCCCTCTCTCTTTCTCTCTTCTCTTCTGTTTCTTTTAGGTCTACCTTTGATGTTACGGTTTTGGCAAAATGTGATTTTGTTGCAAAGTCCATTGTCTACATAACATGACTAGCATTGATGTTGTTGGTAGGCGCTCATTAAAACTGATTTATGCGTCTAGTTTGGGGTTGTTTGCAACTGATATTCTGTTTTAATTAGAAACCGTAAAATTACCGTCACTGATATGCCGGTGACTATTTTTTGATGTTTCGTTTTTGCTGATCCTTTTTGCTGTAGTTGTTGTTGTTACCCTGATCATTATACTTGTATCAATGATATTTGGCTGTTGAGTTTCGCCGGCGTGTCTAATTATGGGCTGCTTCGAGAACTTTAAAACAGTCTTTTAGTTTGTGTGTTGTTGTTGTTGTTTTTGTTTTTTTCCTGCTTCCTTTTAGGAGCTGCGGAGGCTAAGCTGGAAGAGTGATAGTGTGATAAAAGATGTTGAAAGATGAGGAAAGATTTATTTTCCCCTGTAAATTTTTGCTATTGGGGTCGCCAGTGTATCTCCTGTTGGGTTCTCTGGGTTTTTACTTGTGTCCAAGGACTACTATAGATAGTTTAGTAATCCATGTTTGTGCCTGATTATATTAGTTTTGGGTTTGTGCGATTGTTTGTTTGTTTTTGTATTTGTGTGTGTGCTGATAAAAATCCATCCGGTAGTAGATTGCTCTATTGTCTAGAGAGACAACCTTGAGTAAGGCGAAAGGGTGCAGCCATTGATGTAATTATGTCCATAGTAAGTTGTGTCCTTGTTTGTGTGCCTGTAATAGATAAATAAACAACAAGAAAGAAAGCAAGACTCCCCAGCTTGCATCTGTAAGGCGGCCAGTGCCTGTCACAAGTCTGATACAAAAAGCATCGTGATTAGAGACGGGCCTCCGCGAGGATTTCACGCTCAATTAGGTGCCCAGTGCCAGAGACAAGGAGCTCAGGTGTGGTAATCCCAGACCAAACGGGGCCTACAGCAGACATCGTCAGTCCTTACCACTACTACTACTAACTACTCACTGTGTGTGAACGTTGGAGCCCCGACTCATTCTAGAGTAGATAGTGCTGTGCTCCCATTTTACAATTTTAGATAAGTGATCTTTAAAATTAAGGTTGTTTTGTTTTTTGTTGTTCCTTTTTTATTTATTTTTTTTAAATGTTGGGGGTAGGAAAGAAAAATTCTATTTACGGGGGGGGGTGGGGGTGTTTTTTTTAGGGGGAAAAAATTATATTTACTATCTTTAAAGTTTTAGTGAATTGTTTGATTTTTTTGGTGGTGTTTGTTTTTTAAGAGAGAGAATAGAAAAAAAAGTGTGAGATTTTATGCGCAATTCTACACTTTGACTTTCTAGCTGAGGGTTGCATGGGTTTAGAAAAGAAGGAAAAAAATGTCAGTTTTATTCACGAATTGTAAACTTGAAGAATAAGTACATCTGCCTAATCTAGAGATTTTGATACATTGCGACAGTTCAAATTACTTTTATGGAGTAGTGTAAGATGTTTCTTAGCTCGAAATCGCCGAGATTTTCATATCGCTGTTTTTGGCGATTCTGTATAATACGTTCTTAAATCGGCAAAAAATAAACAAGATACATGCATTGATTATTAATTTTCTTATTAGGTATTTTTCATCATACTTCCTGATTGTCAACACAATCGTGTTTTGTGGGGAATCTTCATCAATTCAAAAACATCCTAAAACGAATCAACATAATTTCTGCCGCAATATTTTAATATTTACAAAAACTTGGACAGAGTGAAAATGAAATAATATTGTTTTGCCTATAGTCTTATTCCGGATATATTTGGTATTCTATGATGATTTTGTGTAAATTTATATCCTTTTGGTATTCCCAACTAAGGCCTAAAAATATTATGCTTCTTACTATACATTACAAAAGTTTTAAAAAATCCAATACAATTTTTTATTATTGATGGGTTGAACATAATTAATACCACATTTTGAATAGGCGTTGTTGAAAATGAACAAACCAATAAGTAATGCATACGGTGTAGAATGCGAGCCCTGTCGCACAGCGGTTGTACGTTCAAACCCACGATCGATCATAAATTTGCTTTTCGACATTGTCTCCTTCTGGTTGGGTCGGTGTCAGTATGATGTGACCGGGTGAGACAGGATTAAGGTATCTCATCACTGTCTCTGTGTGGAAGCACGCAAATTTGTCAAGAGGTCCGCAATTTTAGCCTATATAGTGCTGATGTTAGACGTTTAGCAACAAACTCAAAAATGATTTAATCATTGTCTGTGCATTGGGCTCGGTATGGCAAACTCAAACTGATTGTCTTGTGCATTGTATGATGAGCTTCAATCTTACAACCGAGATACATGTTGGTACATGCAATGGGCTCTCTTAAGAGTGCATGATTATTCTGTATCTCGGGATCTCCATCTTCGCGCTTTGTTAGGCTCCTGATGAAGAGACCACCGGAGATGGGATTCAAAGGCGCAAGTTGGCACAGCTTCACTTGACCATTATCACGGTGCTTTACCTACCCAGATCTAACATGATAATCTGAGACTGTTGAGCAACAGAGTGCAGTTTCGCTCTGGTCTTCTCCTGATTTTTTATTTTAATGATTCCTAATTTAATTTTTTTTTATTACACGAAACATGTAGGCGCGTAGGTTTAGTCTTATTAGAAACTTATTTACCTATTCAATGAAACAATCCTTCTTTTCATCGGAAATGGCTGTTTACTTTTCTTGATTGTTTGAAAACAGTGAGAAAAAAGTTTTAAAAGATTAGGTTGTAAACGTTAAACAAAATATTGCTTAAACTTTCGGCTGATGTAAACTGTGTGATCCGAGGGTATTTGTCCGAAGTTGTTATAAAAGTCTTTGCGATCTACATGACGAAAGTTGGATAACAATCATAATCACGCCAATTAGACATGATCGCTCGTTGGCTCCGTAATTTAATTTGGACGAGGGCTACTTTTGGTGCAGATCCCCTTACCTATCGTTTTCGTCTTCGCTCTGGGCCCCCTGATTGCAAGGACTTTATTATCTTGGTGATACTTCTGGGAGAACCATAATCAAAACAAAGAACACTTTTCTAAATCGAAAAGAAGAACAAAAAAAAAAAACCAGGGTTTATGGTGTTAAGCGAAGCCATGATTCTTTTTCCTAACTTACCTGGGAAACCTGATTCTTCTCTGAAACAGAGGGAGAGATATAGAGGAGAGAGAGAGAGAGAGAGAGAGAGAGAGAGAGAGAGAGAGAGAGAGAGAGAGAGAGAGAGAGAGAGAGAGAGAAGAGGGGGTTCCGCCGATAACAAGGGCTGATAACTAATACACGATGATTGGCTCTTCTTTGTTGTGCGTACGGGTGGTAGAGGGACTAGAGCCCTGCTGATCCGCCCCGCCGTCCCAATCACAGAACAGGTGCTTATCTTCGCTGTAGGTTGTTTTTTAGCCAGGATGAAACTGTACTATCTTTAGAACTTCGAAAAGCTGCCTGGATTGTTTGTAAACATTACATAGTTACGGTGAAAGAGAAAATGGTATCGGATTCTGTTTTGCGAAAAGACGGGTTTAGTTATGTATAGGTCATTATACTGAGTTATTCAAATTTTTGTATTTTAATAATAAGAGAGTTTTTGAAAGTAGCAGGAAGTGGTACGACGACATAAAAAAGAGTGGGCAGGGACCCAGCTACATGTGAACCACAGACTGACTGGCGCAAGATTGTTTGACATGGAAACATAATATGGCACGCCAACCCCGTTTTGGGACGGCACAAATAAATGATGACCGTTATACATGTGCTGACACTGACCCAACCTGTCCAGGTCGAATTTCGACAAATTAATTTGCTCGATATCATAGTCTAGCACAGGGGAATTAGTGGAAAGAAAATAGGATGGAGGAAAATAAGGTAAACAAGAAAGTTATATAATTTATCATCTTGTTATCTTCTATGACGCAAACTCTAAAAATGAGTAGTGCTTTAAGATTGTGATTTTTTTTTAATTTTGCAGATCTCATCGTCTGTGCCGGTTTCTTAAATACATAATATAGCAAAAGGGGTTGAACTAGATCAGAGGTGAAATAATGTTTGATAAGGAAAGAAAATAAGCTTGGGTTGAACCTCTAGCCAAGAATGCTTTTATTTCATGATTTATAGTAGATACAACGAGGCATTATAATGATGCTCTCAATGTCTAGATAATTCTTAATTACACTAGTTCAAAGAGCTGCTTCCCCGCAACTTTTTGATTTAATACTTTGATACCCGTGTATCGTGAAAAATGCCTGTCTACTTGTTTAGTCAAAGTATAGACACATTTTAAAATTGTGTGCGATATTGGCTGCTGTTAATCTTTATATAAGGTCGGCTACCTCTGCTTCATAAATTGGGGGGCGCCATGGCCCTGAGATAGAACATCGGCTTCCGGCGCAAAAGGTACGGTTTCGAGCCCTGGCGATGTGCTCCCTACTGTACTGGTTGGGTCGGTTTTCAGTTTAATGTGACCGACTGAGACAGGAGTAATGGTATCCCCGCCCTGTCTCGTGTGTGGCAGCACATAAAATATTCAGACGCCAGTCTTGGGGCCATTCACAATATAGCCTATTATAGTGCTGATGTTGGACGTTAAACCAACTCAACAATCAACAACAGCTACATATTTTACTCTAAAGACCCCTCCGCCTGTTTCTGATTAGGGCATTAAATTTCAAGGATTTGCTCGTTTGAATGTATAACTTTTGCATCCATTATCTTTCCTTTCTCCTCATTGGACGTATCATCATGTGTTTTGTTTATGTTGTTCCACGCTTGGTCTTCCTATTTTTCTATGGAATAGAGAGGGTTGCAAAATATAGAATATCGATGTCCACCGATTGTCCGATATTTTTGCTTCATAGCCAGTCCATTTTTGCTTGAATAATGCTCATCACATCTTTTAAAACAGTGAATTAGTCGTTTCCTCAACATAAACCGATTGCTTTTCCATGCACATATAAGGCATTATTTATTGTTTTACGTACAATGTTGTCTTATTATTTTTATAATCGAAGACCAATAATTTTTCTTTTGTGCTTTTTTTAAATTCATTGGAATAATCTGTCAAATGTTCTCATTAACCGTCATTATAGTTTTGCTGTTGAAAGAGGGGGAAAAGGGGGAGGGGGAGGGAAGATCTGCGACTTGAGAGGCCCATGCCTGATCGTGATTCCGATTATTGTTCTACTCACACGATGCGCACGCGCGGTACATACAGGGCACGGGTACTCCTAGGTACACAAGCTCACATCACTTCTTCTGGACTTCTGCCTCCCTCTCTCTCTCTCTCTCTCTCCCACGTGTTATGGGTTAGAACACCCTCCTTTCGTCTTCTATTTTCTCCTTTTTCTCTTTTTCTTTTCCTCCTCCCATCCTCTTCTCGCAAACCTGCTGCTCGGGAAGGTCTAGACTAGACAGGTACACGGGGTGAGCCAGGTTAGCCATGTCCTTCTAGAACTATAGTCTAGATAGAGGGCCGTGGGGTGCTCCTGTCTCTCCAAATAATGAGCATGTTTGTGTACCCCTGGGGGCCTCCGCGAACCTCCCAAACGGAGTAGTCGACTAGTCGGCAGGCGGCAGGCGGGGTGACGGCTTCCACGTGTTATGGGTTAGAACACCCTCCTTTCGTCTCCTCCTTTTTCTTTTCTTTTCTTTCTTTTTTCTTCTCCTCCTCCCATCCTCTTCTCCCAAACCTGCTGCTCGGGAAGGTCTAGACTAGACAGGTACACGGGGTGAGCCAGGTTAGCCATGTCCCTCTAGAACTAGAGTCTAGATAGAGGGCTGTGGGTTAGCACTCTGTATATCCAATCTTTCAATAGATTAGTGTTCCTTTGGTGTTGTTTTTATGACCGGTAGAAGGACGGTTATGAACGCAAAAAAATGGCGATTGTGTCTTGAGGTTTTTTTTCCGTGTAGATGTGTAGATTAATGACTCAAAATAATGATGGGTGTTAGCGATTTTTGTTGTTGATGTTTTTTTAAATCATAGTCCAGCAATGTATTTTTTAACGTTTTTACATGACTGTAACATACCAATTTGAACAAAGGGGTAGTTGTAAATCCCCTAAGACAAGGCCTAGCACTCCTGAGCACCTTTAGATTCTCTCAATAGATCCTAATAGTGAGCGTCCAGAGGGATATTTTAAAGGAGTGGAAAACTGCATAATTAGCGTCGATTACCCCATGTTATCTGATCAGCACTTTGATGACCGTACCTATCTTCACTACTTTCTTTTGCTATAGGAGCTGCGTGTTTTCAATTTTTTTAAGAATCAATATACATGTTATGCTCTCTCTTGTTGAACAATATGCAATTCGTTGTCATGTGACGTACAGTAATGTATCACCGTTATTGCCAAAATCTGTACACTCGCGTTTTCGTTTTGTTTTGTTCGTAGTTTGTTGGGGTTTTTTTCGGGGGGGCCTAGCGCAACAGGTGCTCCTGTCTCTCCAAATAATGAGCATGTTTGTGTACCCCTGGGGGCCTCCGCGAACCTCCCAAACGGAGTAGTGGACTAGTCGGCAGGCGGCAGCCGGGGTGACGGCTTCCACGTGTTATGGGTTAGAACACCCTCCTTTCGTCTCCTCCTTTTTCTTTTCTTTTCTTTCTTTTTTCTTCTCCTCCTCCCATCCTCTTCTCTCAAACCTGCTGCTCGGGAAGGTCTAGACTAGACAGGTACACGGGGTGAGCCAGGTTAGCCATGTCCCTCTAGAACTAGAGTCTAGATAGAGGGCCGTGGGTTAGCACTCTGTATGTATATCCAATCTTTCAATAGATTAGTGTTCCTTTGGTGTTGTTTTTTATGACCGAAGGAATGAAGGCAAAGAATGGCGATTATTTTTCCGTGTTGATGTGTAGATTAATGACTCAAAATAATGATGGGTGCTAGCGATTTTTGTTGTTGATGTTTTTTTTGTAAATCATACTCCAGCAATGTATTTTTTAGTCCGCGGTGCGAATCTCACATGGATTTGTGCTCTTGATTGAGAGAGGGAAGTCCGCTGTCTGAATCTCACATGATGCTGCCGTCTCCTTATAACAATATAGCCTATATAGTGCTGACGTTGGACATTAAACCAACCATCTCCGTCTCCTTACAGGATTCTTCGGGAATCCCACTCTACGTCAAAATATCGAAAGAGCACTTAGCCCATAATAATACAGCGAACTAAATAATTATGAAATGTTCATTCTTATGCAAGTAAGAACTCGCCGCTATACACCCAAACTTGCTCAATGTTCCAACACTGGGTGTGTAACTGTAAGAATTGCGACCCTCCTCTCTGTGTCTGCCCTTACGAATGTGATGATGGGGTGTCTGACATTTCCCCAGTGTTTCTAACGGCCTCATCATTAGGGGCACCTCGCCATGAATAGCAAAGTCCACGGTCTTAATGCATCACAGATACTGAAAGTCTCCTGCACTTACTTGGTCGATATATCGCGAGTCTACATGCGCACTTTTGTGACTGCAAGAAAGAAAGGGGGAACAAAGAAGTTAAGAAGAAAAAGTGGAATATACTACTGCAGTCTCTAGTTGCTTGTGTAAGGGGTAGGTGAATCACAACCATGAACCATTGTGTACCCCTTAGCGATATTATCTCTTAAATTGAGTTACATAATGTTCTGTACTAGTTTGATTCTTTTGTTTGAGAAATAAAAGCGACCGTGTACTCAGCCAAATACGAAATAGTTCATATGCAAAATATCATTCTTATTACTTCGATCATTCTAAGGAAAAATACATTTCAACCACAGTCGTTTTAGGGGTGTAAGTAAAGGTTTTAGTTGTTTTTTTCCTCGGAATAATACAAACTCGGGTAGCTTTTACTGTTCGTTTTGGGTTGCTTTTTTATTGGAATTTGGAATCGTGAATGGTCTTAACAAAGGCAACTTTTTTCTTGGAATGATACTATTTAGATTGCCTTTTACTGTTTTTATTTTATTATTGGAATTTGGCAACATGAATAGTCTTGACAAAGGCGTTAACTTTTTTCTCGGAATAATACTAACTCGAATGCCTTTTACTGTGTTTTTTTTTTTAATTGGAATTTGGCAACATCAAGTGTCTTAACAAAGGCGTTAATAATTTTTTTCCTCTGATTCATGTTATACTAACTCGAATGCCTTTACTGGCTTTTTATTGGAATTTGGCAACATGAAGGGCCTTGACAAAGGTGTTAACTTTTTTTTTTTACTAATATTAATTTAAATGCCTTTTACTAGTCTTTTTTTAAACTTGGCAACATGAAGGGTTTTTACAAAGGAGTTAACTTTTTCTAGGAATAATAGCTACTCGAATGTCTTTTACTTTTTTTTTTCATTGGAATTCGGCAACATAAATAGTCTTGACAAAGACTTTTTTTTTTTTTTTGGAATGATACTAACTCGAATACCTTTTCCCTTTTTTCTTTTGATTGTAACTTGAATGGCAACATGAAAGGTCTTAACTTTTTTTCTCGGAAGAATTCTAACTCGAATGCCTTTTACTGGTTTTTTTTTAATTGGAATTTGGCAACATGAGGGGTCTTGACAAAGGCTTTATTACCTGTATCGCAATCGGTGTGGCTACTGGTTCCCTCCTACTCAGCTACTGTTTGTTATCTCTTCTCCGAACGGCTTATTTTCTAGGCCTCTGTGAATCAGGATGGAGCTATAAATACAATCTGTACCTCCATTTTGTGAATATTCTCGTCATTTTGCTAGCCTTTTACAGAAAATATCCGATGTCCGCTTGAGTCATTTGTGGGGGTGGCAGTTTTTTGTTTTGTTTTTGTTTTGCGTTTTTTCATTTAGCAGTGTAGGCGTTATCATTAGTTTTAACAAGACCACAGAGACTAGTGAATGATGTACAATAATGTCTATAGGTTCACCACCCCTCCCCACCCCCCTCCTCCTCCTCCTTTTATTCTTTCTCTCTCTTTTCCTCTCTTTCTGACCTAACAGCACTTGAAATCGTCAGACTATAAATTTGGGGCCATCCACAATATAGCATATAAAATGCAAACTCTTTCTTACTCCCTCTCTCTCTCTCTCTCTCTCTCTCTCTCTCTCTCTCTCTCTCTCTCTCTCTCTCTCTCTCTCTCTCTCTCCCTCGCCCACTCTCTCTCATGTTTCTTCCGTGTGAATTGTCAGATGACAGACTGCGAAATGAACGTCCCACTAACAAATCAATTAAGGCAAAGGATAGCGTAACGAATTAAAAGTCGAAAGGTTCGTATCGTTTACCTTTCCTTTGACCCTTTAAAGTCTATTAGCCTAATTTCAGAGCATTTAAATCGTTTAACCGGACAGACTGGAATTTACTACGGGCAAACTATAAAATTAGACAGCTGATTTATTTAAAAATAAGGCCATAGGTAGACGTTTACATTAATTTTGTGGGCATCATGACTAATATTAACACAGACAGTTTAAATTAAAAGGTGTGTCTGATTACAAGGGAAAATATTGCGACCATAAAAATATTACGTAAATTTTCGTTGTTTAGTGATTAGTTAATCTCGATCGATCCTCAGTGTTTTTTGCAGTTTTTCTTTTTCAAGACTAGCTGCTACAAAACTGTATCGAACGTAGACGAAAAAAAAAAAATTATGAATTAAAAACAAAACAAAAATAGCAGTTGCAAAAATCAGACGCAGGCACACAAGCAAATCTCACCTACCACCATTCCTCTAGGAACAAAACGCCGATGTTTACAAAAGGCATAGCATTAACAAACAAAAAATAATGATGACATTCTCACCCTCAAGGTTACGGAAAGGAGAGACAGACAGACAAACAGACAGATCGGAATAGACAAAGAGAGAGATACTCAGAAAGACATTAATCTACAGTGCATAATTTATTTTACAACAAAAGCTAACAGCATAGGAGATTCTTTTTTTTCTTTTTGTTCAACTATAGTATGATTTGTACTGAATTTTTAATAATAGAATTTTGTAGAAATATCAAAAGTTTTAAGGTCAATGATATTGAATGAAATATAATATTTTGCACCTTATTTTGCCCCTATTCAAACCATCATATTACGTTGTTTAATAGAACTTAACATTTACTTCATTATTTAAGTGTATTGTAAACGTTGGCAGTAATGTTATTTTCAAAAAAAAAATTCAGTTCCCGTTTCTTATTATATACACGTAAAAGAAAAGTCAGCCCTTCCAAGGCTGGGGTCCACTGTAGAAGTCAGAGCGAATGTGTGAAAGGGTTCTTTTCCTCTTTGCTGTTACAGTGCAAGCATGTCGGCATCTCAGTTGTAGAATGTCCTATCTCACATGATTTCTAAAAATTAACACTCTTCATCCATAGCATTATATGAGGATTGAGATAGAACACATTACAACTGGGGTGTCGATCTGTCTGCGAATGTTTGGGTGGTCGAACTGGACGTCTAGAACCTGACCGCCGGCAATGCATGGGGCCGGGGATGATGTACGTGCGCCAGGTGTGGAGTGTGAGCATCGCCGGCTGCTGACTTAATCAGATTCAGAGTAACATCTCGGCATCCAGAACATGGGTAGACCGGGCATCGGGCATCTCCTCTGGTGTTCGGGAGAGACGCACGCCTGTCGGTATCAGAGTAACATCTCGGCATCCAGAACATGGTTAGACCGGGCATCGGGCATCGGGCATCTCCTCTGGTGTTCGGGAGAGACGCACGCCTGTCGGTGCTTGTCGGTGCTTGTCGGTGCTTGTCACAGACACTGGAGACCTCGCGATCTACAGGCTGATAATGGATGACGTATTTAAGTTCTTTAGGCGTGGGGTTTTCTATCGCTCATTGGCTTCGTCAGTCTTGGATAGAGCTATGATTGGACGCCTGGTCAGGTTCCTTTACAAGACTTGTAATAATAAACCTAGTTTATTTGGCTTTTGCTATGGGCTCTGTGGTCGCAAGGTCTCCATAAGTCTTGTTTTCTGGCGTTCAGTGGCCGTGGCCGTGACAGCTCTGGTAGCTCTTCGCCTTGATCACTCACTCCGCATCGTATTCATTCTCTGAGACTAGCGATGCTAGGTGTTGCGTTCTCCTCCCGATGATAAAGAGATATGTGTTAAGTGAGCAGCGATGGACACCGAAATGCCCGGTCGACAAGGGGCTGAAAAGTGAAAACCAGCGGTTTCGAGACTCGTGAGATAGATCATGAGATGGTCACGTACACAGAAAATCGTCTTTGTCTAACAAGCTGTAAGTGGTATGATTTATTTAACATAAGATTGTCAGACGTCAGTCTTGTTGTCCGTCCACAATATAGCCTATAATGCTGACGTTGACGGCTAAGCAACAGCAAACTTGTTCTGATTTTGATAACCGTTTAAAACGATTTGAAATTTTACGTTTTTATAGAAAGAAAAGACTCCGTCGTGAGTTTTCTAAAAGCTTCATTACAGCTCAGGTCTTTGCAGCATTGTTTACTTCGTAATAATCTTTGCCGGGAAGCGTTAAAGATTTAAGACTTTTTGCAAGCGTATTCCTCAAAGTTTTGTAGAAATCCGAGATATTACAATGTGTTCCCATTCCTAACTCACACCTGTTAAAGTGGAGTCACAGATTTTGAACCTTAACCTATTTAGTCGGCGATGTACTAATTATTTTGTGAAAGTTACATGGTTGTGCCGTACGCTAATGGAAATTGTATGTTCTTTCCTCGGTTGTTTTGAGGTTGGGAAATATAGCACACGGTTTTCACTAAGGCTTCAATTTTTAATTACGTCACACTCAGTCTGTCTCGGAGAATTTTCTCTCTTAGTTCAGTCATAAATATTTATGTCTCAGCAGTATTGATGGCAAAAACAATTATTTTATATTCGTTCTTTTTTTTCTTCAGTCTTATTATGGGAACATTCTTTATTAGACCGTCACGGCGGAAAAATTGGGGACAAATTTTGACATCTCGATTTTCTAGTGAGGGTAAATAAAGATTACAATGGCCAGCGAAGGCGTATTAAGTTAAGCTTTCATCTTTGATTCATTCTAAAATGCTGTCAGAAAATGCGCAATGTTTCTCTTTAAAAAGATTTGGGGAAACTAAAAGAAAGCTGATGTCCATGGGGTGTACAAGAAGTTGATCAGTTTGATTATAAAAAAAATAACGTAACCAATTCTGATACAGCATAATCTAATGTTACAGTTTCATCTCACACATGATATTTTTCTGGTTTTGGGTTTGGAAATGGTATGGTTAAAGCGTCCTTATAATTATTCAAGATTCCACTTTGTCTTTCCTGCAATTTCGAGATTATCAATACCGTAAAATTAATGAGGGATAAATACTTAAGGCGTCATTATCTTCACCTGTGCTGGGATTTATGTAAGTAGTTTTAAGGAATTTTCAAAGACACATTCTTGGTTCGCGTTTTTCTCCTTTCATATGCGCTTTTGTGTTTTGGGTTGTTGTTGTTTTTTATTTGATTCTTGTTGAATTTTTTATTGGCCAAAGAGTGCTCTACATTATTTTAATTTACAGTTCAAAAATATTTTCGCAGCAATGCAAGACCGGCCATAAAAGCATAGATAGTCCCCCACCACTGTAATAACCCGCCTTCTCCCCTGTCCCCTTTTCTTTGTTTCCCCTCGGTGATTTAAAAACACAAAAAAGGTTTGATTCTCTCTCTCTTTCTTTCTGTGTAAAGTATGATCATGTCCCGTGTGCATGGCTGGAAACAGCAGAGCTCCGCTCCCTGTCTTTGTCCGCGTGTCCTGAGGCACGTCAGGAATGTAGCTCACTGTAGGCTCACTGCCGCTTTCTGGTTGTTGTGGACATCTCTGACAAGTGAGATCAGAGAGAAAGAGAGGGAGATAGAGTGAGGGGGGGAGAGGAAATGGCTGTGGCGGCGGACATAAGAGCTAGAGGTAGTTGAGGGGAGAGAGAGAGAGAGAGAGAGAGAGAGAGAGAGAGAGATGAGAGAGAGAGAGAGAGAAAAGCGTGGGTAG
>RQTK01000841.1:209683-223564 GCA_003991915.1 Elysia chlorotica
AGAGAGAGAGAGAGAGAGAGAGAGAGGGAGAAGAGAGAGAGAGAGAGAGAGAGAGAGAGAGAGAGAGAGAGAGAGAGAGAGAGAGAGAGAGAGAGAGAGAGAGAGAGAGAGAGAGAGAGAGAGAATTCTGTGACATGCCTGGGCCCGCACGCGCCGCTCGGGCCATGACAAGACATCTCAGATTTCACGCCGAGTTGTAGACTGGATTCCTCCACCACCTGGTGTGGAAAAAGCTGATAAGAGACTTAAAGCCAGCATAGCGGGGTGAAACATTCCGTTAGCGTAGCCCCGGAGGTAATTAAAAACAATGCGTAGAGTCATTATTTTTGGCCGCGGCTGCGCCAATAAGACGCATTCCGCGTTTGACAGAAAGAACGTAAAAGCTATCCCCCCTCCTTCACCCCCCCCCTTTTTTTTTTTTTGCCTCCCTGCTCTCTTCAAATCTTTTATTTTGTTTTCCAATAGGACTGCTTTGCTGATTATGTATGTTTTACATGTATCCCTATTCGAAACTCCCTTTATTGTAAAAGTTCCCTAAACATGTGGCGTCTGTGGAATCCCGAGAGTGTGAGAGAGAGAGTGAGAGGGGGGAGGGGGGGGGGGGGGGGGGGGGTGGGGGGGGGGTGCCTTGGCTCAGTCGTTTGAGCGAAGCAGCTTGTTACCAAAGGTCCCTGGTTCGGTTTTCGATTTCCTGATACAACGCCCCTTCCTCTACTGTTTGGGTCTTTTTTAGTATAATATCACCCACCAAGTTCTGGGTATCTCGTTCTGTGTTCTGTGGGTTCTACGACCGTGTGATGATTTTCCTTAATACTATAGGCCCGAGTAGGAGAGAGAGGGAGAGACAGACAGACAGACAGACAGAGAGACAGAGAGAGCGCTCTAGAGCTTCTTTCTACAAGAGAATGGTAATTTTTCCAGTAAGGAAGTTAGACTTAATGCTCTGCTCATACAGGTTTTTCTTGAACGTATAGGAGGGTCTTTTTAAAATTGGGAAGTGTAATATTAGTAATTCTTGTTTCTCTTATACATAGAAATTTGTTTCCCTCCTTTTCGTAATTTGTATTTCAATTTTAATCGATCCAACCCAAATAGTATTGCTAACCCGGGGGAATGTAGATAGTTGCACATTAAAGTGACTAATTCTTGCCCAACATTTAGGCGGGGGACAACTGGTTCAAGTGGTAGAGCATTGGTGTCCAGATCGGGATGTCCACAGTTCGAATCCCACGATCAATCAAAAACGTATTGACCGCTTTCATCCCCAGCAACTGGTTGGGTCGGTGTCAGCATAATGTGCCAGCTGAGACAAGAGTGCAGATCTCCCCGCCCTGTCTCATGTGTGGATGCACATAAAATTGTCAGACGTCAGTCTTGGGTCTCATCGACAAGACAACCGTTATAGTGCCGACGCTGGGCGTTAAATCCACTCAGCTCTGCACTGAGGCTTGCGGTTTATTGGGGAAGGGGTGGGGGGAGGGGAGGGGAGGGGTCGATAGCAACGTGTGAAGTTATGTCGACGAAAAAAGCAGTTTCCTAAGCGTCTAATAATCTCACATTTAGTTTTAAAGAGGAGGGAATTATGAGTGAAAGAGTAATTAATACATTCTTTTAGATTTATCGTTCATGTTAAAAGCTTTTGTATGTTAAAGGCTGAAAGCACTTAACAAGGAGATAGCGATCTAAGTCGAGTTGACACATGTTACTTTTTGTTTTGTTTTGTTTTGTTTCCGTGTTTCAGCTTGTTGTTGATGGCTTTGGAAGTGATGAACATGATGAGGATGAGGGTGTTTATGATGTGTTCATTATAATTATATTTTGGATTCGCATCACGCACCACTTATTTCCTTTAAATGAAGACAAACCAAAATAGACATGGGCGGTTATGTACATCAAACGTACTTGTTCAGATACGTTTTGTGCTTGTAGAGAAAAAAATGTGAACTTTGAAAAACATGATACGATGCCTTCCATCAAGTAAAACTTGGTTTTGTTCTGTGTGCATGCATGTGTGTGTGTGTGTGTGTTTTGTAACCCCTTGTTAAAACAAGAGGCAAAAAAAAAAAGAAAAAACGAATTTTGGTTTCAATAATTTTTTTCCATAATTATATATCTTTTGAGTTTGTATACAACATGTAATCGTTTTTGAACCCAGTCGCTCCCTTTTGTTTCGGTGTCTGTGAAATTTTAAGTGTGTCTCTATCTCAAACTTTGAAAAGGCCCTGCTTGTATGAAAACTCATTTTTTAAAGCGTTTAAGCGTTCATGCCTCGAGGTTATCATTCTTCGCTTCATTGTACCATCTTCTTGACGCCAGACACGACCTAGATCTTTTTTTTTTTTTACAAGAATCGGGTCACGCTATAATTATAATTGTTTGCATGATATTACAAATCTGGGCATGTCTTTGAACATGTAGCGTATACACACACTCTCTCTGTCTGTCTGTGTGTCTGTCTGTCTGTTTGCTTGTCTGTCTCTCTCTCTCTCTCTCTCTCTCTCTCTCTCTCTCTCTCTCTCTCTCTCTCTCTCTCTCTCTCTCTCTCTCTCTCTGTCTATCTATCTATCTGTCCCATCTATATTTCTATCTCCTCTCACACACCCCTTTCCTAGTCCCCTCCACCGAAAAGAGAAGAAAAGGTTTTAAAAATTCACGGGATATATTTCTGGGCTTTTTTACAAATATGTCTTAGAAGATTATAGATAAAAAGCAACAATTTCCACTTAATAACAGTGCATACTCTGGGAAATAAGCTCAGTATGAGGCTGGGTTGGTATGTAGGAATTGTTCTCATTGTGTTATCGTTCAGTATTTTCCTGGTGGACATGAGCGCTTTGGTTGTATTGGTAGAGCACTCGACCTTTACTCGGAAGGCCGCGGGTTCCAGCACTACTGCACTAAATGTACTTTGTTTTGCCGTTTCTTTATACCTAAATAACTGGTTGGGCGGGTGTCAGTATAGTGTGGCAGACCACGTCCCAGATATGCCTACTCCGATTTGTGATTCCGTCGCCGTGTTGGTTTTTCCTTAAGAACGTGCGACTGTGAGATGTTATACAGCAGAGCGCTTGTCTTTCTCCTACCGTAGATTACTTTGTATGTAGCACCAATATTTGGGCTAGCGTAGAATTATACTGGTTAAAAGCGTCAGGGTGTTAACCTCTGGAGGCGTGGTCAGCCTATTTACATTGACTCTGATGAATATTTATGAATCCCTAGAATTTATAGTAAACTTCTATTATGTACTTAACTTTCCTTATCTTCTTCACCTAATACATTGCTTAACCTAATGTAGTGGTGGGCAGGTAATATATTTCCAAACTACTGTACTGGTGGGCGATCGTTTTCTTTCCTAACTTACTGTACTAGTGGGCAGGTAATACCTTTCTTAACTTCCTGTACTAGTGGGCAGATAATACATTTCCTTAACTTCATGTACAAAGGGCTGATAATACATTTCCTTAACTTCCTGTACTGGTGGGCAGATAATACATTTCCTTAACTTCCTGTACTGGTGGGCAGATAATACATTTCCTTAACTTCCTGTACTGGTGGGCAGATAATACATTTCATGACTTTCTGTACTAGTGGGCAGATAATACATTTCCTTAACTTCCTGTACTGGTGGGCAGAAAAAACATGTCCTTAAATTCCTGTATCGGTGGGCAGAAAAAACATTTCCTTAACTTCCTGTACTGGTGGGCAGATAATACATTTCCTTAACTTCCTGTACTCATGGGCAGATAATACATTTCCTAATTTCCTGTACTGGTGGGCAGGTAAGACATTTCCTAATTTCTTGTACTGTCGGACAGGTAATACAGTCATTTCCATAACTTCCTGTACTGGTGGGCAGGTAATACATTTCCCTAACTTACTGCACTGGTGGGCAGGTAATACAGTCATTTCCTAACTTCCTGTACTGTTGGGCGACCGTTTCATGGTGGGCAAGTAATACACCATCTAACTTACTCTATTGGTGGGCGACCGTTTCATGGTGGGCAGGTAATACACCATCAAATTTACTATACTGGTGGGCGACCGTTTCATTTCTTTACTTATTGCACTGGCGGTCAGGTTATACACCATCCAACTTAATGTACCCGTTGGGCGACCGCTTCACAGCCGGTCTGGCCCGTTCGTCCGAGTGGTCAGTGAGCCGAGCCCTTGCCTGGTCCGTGGGAGGACTGGAGATGCTGCCCCGTCCGGTCATTATCTCTGTCCATCTTGTCAAAGGGCTCTGGCATTATATCGGACATCAGAGGTAACGGGGGTTGACACACAGCTCGGCATTGCTCCCGCTAAACTAATTGTCACACGGAGATTTTATTCTTTCTCGTTCTCGCAGGTTCTCTCTCTCTCTCTCTCTCTCGCTCTCGCTCTCTCTCTCTCTCTCTCTCTCTCTCTCTCTCTCTCTCTCTCTCTCTCTCTCTCTCTCTCTGTCTCTCTCACGCTCTCTGCCTATCTCTATCTTTCTCTCTGCTTCTCCCACTCAATGGGTTTAACTTCTCATAGGCCCTCTTGGCCTTTGCAGAAGTATCAATAGGGATAATATGATCAGCTGATTTTGACGGAGGCTTCAGCTATTTTTGAATGGGACTCCAGAAGGATTGCGCTTGGAATTATCAAGTCAGCATTGAAAGAAAAATAGTTATCATCCAGCAACATTTTTAACGGCCTTAGCAAAATAAAAAGGGTTCGATTTTTATGCTGACATGTCTAATATGTACGTAGATGCTGGAAAGGTATCAATATATACATGTATGCGCCGTGTGGAACCCAGGAGAAACACCCAGATATACAGAGAGCGTTACTCTCTCTTTTTTTTTCTTTATCCCCCCCAGAGGCCTCCTCCTAGTCTCTTCTACAGAGAGCCTTACTCTCTCTTTCTCTCTTTCTTTCTCTGTCTCTCTCCAGAGGCCTCCTCCTAGTTTCTGCCTATAGAGAAGTATCAATAGGGATAATTATGAATGATCAGCTGATTTTGACCGAGCCGCTCCGGCTATTGTTGAATGGGCCTCCAGTAGGATTGCATTGAGGATATCGAGTCAGATTTGAAAGAGAAATAATTATAAACCAGGTAGATTTTTAACACCTTTTTTTTCCCCTTGCCCATGTTTATCAATGAACAAAGATCAACCGAGGACTTTCAGCCAGTCAGGACCGAATACAGACGGTGTGTGCGATCTGTGCCACAGTGAGACAGTGAGAGGCTATTGACACTGCCAGTTTTCACTTAAGCAGCAAGATTTCGGCCCAGGTTCTGTGGCCCAGACGTCTGTCTTTTGTGTGTGTGTTTTTTTTCCCCCGTCAGTTTGGAATTCAATAACCTGACGATTTATTTCGGGCCTATGACGACATGTCTAGGTCTATGTCTATATTCACTGAATGTAGGGCAATGAAATAAGTTGAATGGCCTGGTATGGTCTTGCACGGGGTTAAAAATGTTTTGAAAAAATTCAATGGGTGTAATCAGCCAATAAAGAAATTATGGGTTAGTAGTTAAAATGATATGTTACATAGTGTGCCGGCAGCTTAGATTGTTCTTGATTGTGTAGGTTCGATGAGGCTGAAATAATATTTTAGATGTTGAACCAGTGTATACTTCTTAGAAAGTACTCCATTAACATTACAATGACTAAGATTTCAAGATTTCAAATTCTACTTGTACAATTCTCTTTAGGGGTTGGTGTTGAGGGAGAGAGAGAGAGAGAGAGAGAGAGAGAGAGAGAGTGGGGAGGGAGAGGGAGAAAAAAGGTGAAGGATTATGAGTGTAAAAAGGAAAATAATATGGAAATTTGCGTTGTCTGGTATTGTAAGGTACATTTTATTCTTGGACGTAATCTTGTCTCATCTGACTGCCCGACATACAGCCTGTTGTCGTTGTACTTTTTTTTTTACTAGCACTATACACAACTGGTAGGTAAGCACGAAATCAAATCATTTCGAGGGAGACATGTCGTTTCCAGGTAAGCTACGCGCAGACCGCAGTACGTATATGTAATAGTGTGCATGACATTGTTCTTGTTTTACACACAGGCCCATTCACGTTTCATGTTTAATGCTAACGAGACGACAGACCCGATATACCTGACACTGGCAGTTTCAGGTAGCGTGCGATCGACCAGACGGATCATAGGTAGAGATCTAGGGCCATAAGTACAACGTTGTGGTAAGCTTACGTCTCGTCTAAAGATATGAAAGTGAGAAGGCTTATGATGAGTTGAAACTTCTGCTACGTTGTACTTACAGCCTCTGGGATCGAAATTATAACCTCTAGGTTGCTTACAAGTACTCGTTAGCCGTCTTATTTGCATACACAATGTAACTATCTACCGTTACTGTGCTACCGTGCCGTAAAAACAAAACTCATGCGGCTCGTAAGCTTACCGTAACGTCGTTCTTACGATCCCTAGTGCCGACGCTGCATGCATGGAAAGCGTTGCACAACCAAGAAAGAAAGAAAAAAGCACGAGAAAACCTATGAATGGGGGATACACCGATACGTCTTGCTATAAGGCTAACTAAGCTTGGTAATGTAATGCAAAGGCACGGAATCCTTGGACGTTCATTCAATGATTCAACTAAAAAGTTCATTCATGTCTTTCTTAATGTGGGGCATATGTACCTGCATTGTTTGCTTGTTTGTTTTGCTGTTGTTGGGGGGTGTTTTTGGTTTTTGTTTTTTTTTTTTAATTGTTTTTTTTCCCGGGAGAGGTGAGTATTGTTTTGTTTTTTTTTCCTTTCCCTTTTTCTCATTTTTAAGACATTCCGTCCTGGCATTGTAAAATGTTAGGCCGTGCCAGCCGCTGTCCTAATTAAATTATGTGGAATCTGATCAGACTTGAGAATGGAACAAGCGCGCATTCTTTGACAAGTATCATTGTCTTTGTGGTGGCTCCTAGCGCGCGCGGCAGGTGTAAGTAAGCTAAGCCAGTGTTTGTCTTTCTCTTTAAAACAGTGGCAATTGATAAGGGGTCGTCTCCTCCTCCACAATTCCCCCATAATTCCCCTACCCACAGTGGCGAGGCAAGAAAGAAGCCTAAACCTTTCTGTCTAATGATTTCCTCGCCTCAGTTTCATAACGTCTCATCTAATATATAAAATACTGAAGATTTAGAGTATTTTGGGAATGGGATAGCGCTCTTTGCAACTGAGATGGCGGTTTTTTGGTTGTTATTTTTTAAAGTTTTTAACGTTTCAAGTTTGTATTGGCATGTTTAACACCAGCGGATTAAAGTTTTCATTCTGAGCTGTCTAATAGTTGTGCCCGTATTGAAAGTAATCTAATTTAAACCAGCCGTGGGGTGTTTTATCAAATCCCTTGTTTGGTTAGTTTTGATCAAATACCTTTTTTTTTTTCTTTTCTTTTTTTTACTCCTTTAAGTTTTTATAAGTTTTAAGAACAGATTGTTATATCAGTGTGTAAGTGCAGGTCCCTTGACTTAAAAAAAGAAGGGAATAAATTACGAGCACAGTCTTGTTGTGGTAATCTCGCACGACGAACATATATTACGTACCACCCCAGGTTTAATTTTGCTAGCGTATGCACTATTAGTGCATGTGTTACATCTATCGGGGGTTTAGAATGATGTCCACCCATACACGACTCTGTCTTGCTCCACGTCTTGTAAGTAAAGGTAGCGAACATGTATAATATCTATCCCTACAGCTAGATAAGCAAAAAATGACATTATGCAATCTGTAAACCTTCGGGCCCGCTAGCCCGAATATTCAACATTACGTCCCTCTACCTAGTACCTACCTCATTAGCGTGCGGCAAACTTGTTTTCTTATCGTATCTAATGTACCTGTCATTCACCTCCAGACTCCAGACTCACTACTCCTGTGTTCCACCACACTGCTTTGTCACAGTCGTTGCTGTAATGATTTATGTTGTTGTTGTTGCTGTTGGTTTGTTTTGTTTTTCTTGAGTTTGTTTGTTTTTCTTTTGTTTGTTTTTTTGTTTTGGGTTTTTGGTGGGTTTTTGTTTTTGTTTTGTTTTTGTTTTTGGGAGAGACAGAGAGAGAGAGAGAGAGAGAGAGAGATAATAGTTGCTCTACGAAACCATCTAAAGCACTGATTTCAAGGGGTTTCTCATCTTGCTCTCTCTCTCTCTTTCTCCCTCTCTCTCTCTCTCTCTCTCTCTCTCTCTCTCTTTCTTTCTCTCTCTCTCTCTCTCCCTCGATCTATCTATGTATTATCTATCTTTCTTTGTATCTAATTATTTATCTATCTATCTATCTATCTGTTTATCTATCTTTGTATCTAATTATTTATCTATCCATCCCTCTTTTATTCCAATGGCGCTTGTCCGTGGGTGTATAACTTATGTAAATGCACCACGCCTTTCCTCCATTCTTTCTTTTTTTTCCAGGAGCAATATAGAACCTAGCTTATATATTATATCGCAGAAATTTTACATAATTTAACACACCAAAATGTGTTTTGTTTGCACATTCTTCCAAGTTAAGTTTTCGGGTAGACATAGCACAGATTTTATCAATTGAAATTGTCTTTTCAATCTGCGCCACCTTTTGAAAAATATAACTATACAGGTTGAAAAGCTGTTAAACAACCTCTATAAGCGGCACAATCATAACCCTCAGGGGGAAATTGAAACTCAAAGTAAAAAACATAATATAGGTAAGCTTGAGGCGAATGTAAAATGTACTTGGCAAAAAAAAAATTTAAAAACTGAAAGTGAAAATCATAATAATTATAGGTAAGCTTGATGCGAATGTAAAAAAAAAGAATACTGAGAAAAAAATTAAAATAAAAACTGAAAGGAAAAACCATTGCACATACGTGTTTGCTGCAGTAGTAGTTGTTCACTGTGTGATGTATTAACGTGAGAAACTTTTCGTCCTCGCTTTTGGGAAATCGTGAAATCACAATTTGAGACAACTTAATTCAACACTTCCTCCCACTCCAAAACGAAGCATGGTGAAATTGACCAGTTGACAATGAAAGTAACCATCGAATGTTAATGTTCTGCAGCGACATAATTATAAGAAAAGTTAGATTGTCGAGTTTGCGACTTTGGTCTTTAATTTACCCTTTTTATATCTGCGCTTTTTTTTTCTTTCGTTTTTTTTTTCTTATATTTGTCTGTGTGTGTGTGTGGTGTTGTTTTCTTTGTTGTTTTTGTTTGTTGTTTTTAGGGGAGTTGAGGCAGGGGTCTTCTTTTTTTTTTCTTTTCTTTTTTTGGTTCTCCTTTTTAAAAATCGTAATTGTTTTATATGTCTTGTTTTTACTCACCATACACAAAAAAACAACCAACTACTACAAAGCTTCGTATAAAATAAAAACGTTGGTCTGAGAAAACACGCCCTCTCCTAATTCAATGTCTCCTAGGTTTTAGAAATATTTTATACGACATCCCCAAAACATGATACACGAGAGATGACCGATCACAATAATAGTGATTGATACAGACCATAGGCAACCAAAAGGGAAAAATGCATGTAAGAGTTACAGACCTGGGCGGGTATCGAACCCTCAACCTTCCGATTACACTGCGCGCGCTATACTATCAGTCTATTTGAATGAAAAAAATAAAATGAGGGAAACAATAGGTACAGTGTCGTAAGTGAAGGGCTTTCACAACTCACAATTCATAATATCGCTACCCACTATCCATTTCTTTCCTAAGTGTTTTTATCGCTCTAGCTGACGAGACAAACTTGAAGTCTGATGGTGGCATTGTAATCTTGGAGTTTTCTCATTGGAGTCCATTAAACCTCCATTCATGTAGGAACAGTGACGTGACGTGGGTCTATTTTAAGAGCTGACTACTGAGTAGATTCTAGAATTTCATTCACTTTGACAATGCGTAGGTCAACCTAACCATGACATCAATTAGAGCAATCTGTTTGACGCATTGCATAATTCCATGACAGATTGCGCTTTCCGGTTTGAAATTGTTTTAAATGTCTCAAATTAATATAAGTGTAGGTCTAGTTTTTATGATTTCCTTAAGAGTGAAAAAAAGTTTTGAAGAGAAGAGATTATCTTAAGGTCTTACTATAGTCAAGTTACCACAAGGTATAGTAAATTATGAAAGCTGGAAAATTGGAGAATAAAAAGAATTATAAATTCTTAGCACAAAAATCAATAATTAAGTTTTTGTCATTGCGGTTTCGCTTTTTTCCCGGGCACATCTTTGGAACACTTGTCGTCTCGCACAGCGATTGAGTCAGTGTAACCACGTCACGGTCCACACTTTTATAGTAAGGTTTCAAGTTATTGAAGTTTGAGATAATTATGTATTAAAGGACATGATGCGAATCCATGAGAAAGCGCTCGACATGCGTTTTAAGTCAGCTTGAGAAAAGGTAAACAGATTTGTTCACATAGAAAGTTATCCATGTCTGTGTATCAGGGCAAGATGTGTGATATTCCTTGGGTTCTTTTTGGTTTTTTTTTTGTTGTTGTTTTGTTTTGTTTTTAATATTAAAAAATATTGAAAGTGCCACTTTGCTGAACAAGAATGATGAAATGAATGTCGTAAGTTAAAAATGAATTTGAACTGTCAAGGTAATTCGCACAGGATCTAACGCATGATGATGTGGACATGTTTGGATATGATAGAGAACAAAACAACAGAGAAAAAACGTCCGTTCTAAAATAGCGAAAACTTTTTTTTTCCTTCCTTGAATTTCGATTAGCTCAAAACTATTTCTTAATTCTCAAAGGTTCCTAAATATATATGTAGTCTTAAAAACGTTCAATTAAGATAATACAGTCATGAACATGTATCTCGTTTTCCGGCGTCAGCTGTGAAAGATATACTGGCGGCTATTTTCGAATCTAGGTCCGATAGTTCGCAGTTACGATCTCCAGGGTTTTAATCTTTTAATAGACGATTCCTAATGCAACTTCTTACTATCAGGATTCCATAGGTCGGGGCAGTCCATCTCAGCTAGATCCACGCAAGCCGAGATTCTAGTCCTCGAAGACTCGAACAAGTGTACTTGTCGAAAGAAATGCGTGAGTGGGCGGGGAATGGGTGATGATCTTTATTTTTAAAGATGATGAAAGTCGGAAGGCATAAAAATATCCAGCTTGTGACCTATCAGGTCATGGAACGCTTTGTCGAGTTGCCTTTTATTATTACCTATTGTGAATCTGATGGCAATAACACAGATATATGAATTTTAGCTTTGAGATCTTTAAACTTGTAAGGTTTTAGAAAGACAATGCCTTAATGGGCATCATTCAGACATCTGAGACCGGAGTGGTCAGTCTTGTAAACTGCTGTCAATGTAAATTTAGTTATATTAAGATCCATAAGATCTGGCCCCTTTTTGACCAACACAATGTAACACCGTTTCTATTTATTGCGATTATAATTTTGCTTTCCTAATATTTCCCGAGAAAATTGTAAAAACAACTTTAAAGACGGTTCTAAACTATTGTATCGCTTGGTGTTTGTTGGACAGGGTTAATTTAATTAGTCGAGCTATAATGTCACAATAAACTGCTACTCACAAAAGTATTGAACACCCCCTCCTCCTCCCCCCCCCTCCATTTCCTAGAACTTGTGACCATTCTGTGGCCCCAAGCCCTGATAAGCCACACTAAGATAAAAGCGAGAAAAAAAATATCTCGATGTTAACTGTTTACGAAATGAACATAGAGGTTGAAATGTTAGAATATGAAAATTTGACAACCAAAACATGATGAAATGCTAAGGAACCTAGTTACCACTTAATCTCGATTTTTATGGAAATGTGGCCCATCAGGTTCATGCATGGGTCCACAGAATTAAAGAGAGAAAAAAAGAGCTGACAAATAAGTTAATTACTAACTTTTAAATGATTTTCTTTTTATTTTTACAATTATAATTTGAGAGTGGAAATAGAACAATAAGACACATCTTGTGCTCGATCGCTTAAGAAGTAGGCATCATTGAACTGTTCTGACCACAGAATCATACGGGCTCTCTATCTGCACTTTCTACTGCAATTTTCGGATAACTAATGAGACAAAACTCCTATATGAAAAATAGGTTTATTCTTTATAAAACATTTTCTCTATTTAGTATTATACTGATGGCGCGAAATAAACTAAAAAAGGTTTTAGAGGACAACGCCTTAATGGGCATCATTCAGACATCTGAGACCGAAAGGTTCTGTCTTGTAAACTGCTGTCTATCTAAGATTATTTATATTAAGATCCACAAGATGTGGTCCTCGGTTCATCAACACAATGTAACACCGTTACTATTTATTGCGATATAATTTTACTTTCCTAATATTAATGTTTCCCGGGGAAAATATCGTGAGAACAACTTTAAAGGACGCTCTAAACTATTGTATCGCTTGATGTTTGTTGGACAAGGTTAATTTAATTAGTCGAGCTATAATGTCACAATAAGCTGCTACTCACAAACGTATTGAACACCCCCCTCCCCCCCCCCCCCTCCTCCATTTCCTAGAACTTGTGACCATTCTGTTGCCCCAAGCATAAACTTGAGCAAAAATTAACTCAATGTTAAGATAAAACTGAACAAATATTAACTCAATGTTAAGATAAAACTGAACAAAAAATTAACTCAATGTTAAGATAAAACTGAAAAAAAAATTAACTCAATGTTGAGATAAAACTGGAAAAAAATTAACTGGAATTTTGGATAACTAATGAGACAAAACTCCCGTTAAAAAATAGGACAATTCTTTATCAATTATATTCCTTATTTAATAATAATAATTATACTGATGGCGCGAAATAAACTAAATTTTGTATATCTTGTCCTTGGTCACTTAAGATATGAGCACCATTGACTTGTCAAGGTCGGACTCTCTTTCTGGTCTTATTACACGAGTAGCCTACTACATGTACTTATATTTCCAAATGGATTATTAACCAGGGTCAAACAATAACAGCTGATTGCCTCGTCTGAGCTAAGTGCAGGCTGTTGTTCGGCCTAGAGTAATGAGCGAGTCTCTATTATATAACTCTATGGCCAAGGACACTCCGATGCTTTTTACTGTAGGCATTTGGGTATCTATAGAGAGAGAGAGAGAGAGAGAGAGAGAGAGAGAGAGAGAGAGAGTGAGAGAGAGAGAGAGATAGAGAGATGGAGAGATCCGGGTTTTACTCTCCTAGGTTCCTCCGAGGGATCCTATACGACGAGTAGACGTTGGGGTTGACCCCGATATCTTATCAGCTGATTGTAGTAAGCCTCCCTCTCTATCTCTCTCTCTCTCTATCCCTCTCTCAAAGACTCAAGCTCGGTTCACAGACCGGTGTCTTTATCCTCCCCTCCTCCGCCCTCCTTTTAAAGTAAACCCCGCATTCGTGTCTTTAGCCCTCCTGCCGGACAAGTTTGAACATGATCGGTAGTTGACGCTAAGGACTAGATCTAGGTCCCCACAGTCACAGAGAAGGTAAACGCAGCAGCTATTGTAGATCGCTTCTCTCACAAAATCTGTCTCCCAAGTCCGGTTAACTTCGACTGTCTTCGTTCAAGTCCCACGTTATTTTGTGCTATTGTCATCAGTCTCTGAAGCCAATAACGACCCGTAACCTGGCAGTCGCATCACAAGCCCAGCCTCATCCAGGTAGCAAGTCCTAACATGTGAATGATGACTTGCGACAATAATAGAGCCTTGTTCGATAGGTGTTTATGTGTTCTGTGTTCGAAAACTACTTCCTTTTTTGTGGTTAGTACAATCCCACACTTGAGCAATAATAATATTTTAATATAATGCGGTAATAATAAAAACACCACCAACAACAATAACAACAACAATAATGATAATAATGATAATAATAATGATAATAATAATAGTAATGATACTAATAAAACTAATTGTTGTTGTTGTTGTTGTTGTTGTTGTTGTTGTTATTATTATTATTATCATTATTATTATT
>RQTK01000842.1:0-14105 GCA_003991915.1 Elysia chlorotica
TAGTACCAAGCTAGCCCACTCTCACTCAACACATTACTGTGATAGCCACGCCCACCTCACCATCCCCTTTCCTTCATTATAACTTGGTCTAGTCTTGATGGAAAAGTTCCAAACCACTGAAAGCTCATTGGTTACTATTTTAGGAATGACTAACCAAATGCTCATACACGCAGTTTTATAATGAGCGTCACAATCCTTTATTCATTCAAGGCCTACACGCCAGCACATGGCTGTGGTAAAAATACCACGGCCGCGGCTCGCCGGGGGGGCGCCCCATGTGGTAAATATACCACAGCCGACTCTCCCGTAGGGCTGCGCGGCGGTGGTAAAAATACCACGGTCAAGCTAGCAGGGTTAAGGCAGCCCCTTCATTGGACTAGCAGTTTGGGATGTCTAAAGGGTGGGGGATACATTATACAACCAGCTGAATTTAAGGTGAGAAAGTTTTATTGTCATTTTACTTATGCCTTTTTTTTTTAAACTTATTTTTTGCCATTAACCCTATATAATATTTCTATAAATTTGCCCCTCATTTCACTGCTTTCCATGGACCTGAATTTTCATTATATGTGTTTAAAATCTGTTTCATTATTAAGCTTATATTTAAACAAAAAGAATGGTATATCATTTATAAAATTTGATTAAATGGTTCCAAAATTACAGATTTTAAGAAAAGGTTAAAATGTCGATTATTCAGTGACCTCTTCAAAATTTGATTCAAAGCCCTCTACTTGTTGTATTTCTTTTTTCTTATATGTATTAACCCTTTTAACACTGTGCAAAAATTGCCTATATGTGCCAGAAACACAATGAGTAATTTAGAGAAATTTTAGACCTATTTTGAAATGCCATTTATATAGACATACTTTGTAATATATACCAAGTGTTGCATATCATTGGAAAGGTAATTGAAAAATCTATAACATATGGTCCGGGAAAAAAAATATGAATAATTATGTATGCAAATTAGCTAATTTGAATATCTAAAAATAGAAAATGACATGCTAAAAATAGACAAAAATTGATATTCTGACTCAAATAAACATTGTATTACCCACCAATATCTTTCTTTATTGCTTTTTACATTTGTGCTTGTCAATACAAGTTCCATGCAGCCCTTTGTGATACTTATTGCAGGCTGTACGGGCCCTTTTGCAACCACCAGGTTGTTTTCGATCTGAGCATACGCCTCTTTTTCTTTGTAAATCAGGTTCTAACCCAAGGGTCTGCATGTCTTAGATCTAGATCTAATTCTACCTCACTTTTGACTTTCACCTTTTACTTCTTCTGAACTACTGACATCATCTTCAAATTCATCTAAAGCAAAATCAGACTCATCTGAAGTTAGATCTATATCAGGGGAATATTCCTCTATCCTAAAATCACTATTGTAAGCAGAAGTTAGAGCTCAAAATCGTAACAACTTTTCTGGCCCAAGTGGAATACTATTTTTGTCAGAACCGGAAGTGCTTGGTCATAAAAAAGGCGAACAAATCATATTAGTAAACGTACAAAACGTACTTCATTTGTATAACAATTCAGGTCCACATTAAAATGGTCCAATCTCAGGGCCGATGTATAACCGCCGATGTATCGGCCCTATGGTTGTCTTGACACCGGACATGTTGGCCGATATATCAGCCCTGTCGTGTTCAAAGGGTTAATGTGTTGTTTATTTGAAAAGCACATAAATAGACAAACAGATTGATGTGTAGTTTTTGAAAATTGGACGAGGGGTTGTGACAATATGGGCTTTTGAAATTTGACAAAAAATGCAAATTTTCCGCGTGCGTTAAAAAAACGCCGAAATTAGCTCGGAGGCATGTTTGGGTCATTATATTTAAATTATTTAATGAGATAGAGGTCTGAAAAAAATTGAGGCTTATCTATGGTATGTGAACTGTTCTTAAATTAATTTTTAAGCAACTTAGAATATATTCCTTTTTATGGTTCGTCAAAAATCACATTTTCTGTCCGTAAAAATGGTGTAAATTTGACGGCTAAAAAAAAATAACAAAAAAATTCATAACTTTTTTAATTTTTAAGATAGCAGAATAATTTTTTCAGTTTTGTGATCATGTGTTTCTATTCTATTTAGAAATTGTCTCTTTAAAGTTATTCTGTAACTTTAAAATTTTGGTTTACAGTACCTAATAGCCTAATCTAGATCTATACCAGTACCAGTATGAATTACACACGTAGCTAGATTCTTAGAATCTAGATCTAGATCGAGATTTATTGTTCCTATAATGTCTAGATCTAGATCCTAGATCTACACAATTTAGATCTATAATGACAAAGATGTGTTTGCTTCTTTCTAGACTAATCTAGATCTAGATCTAGTCCTAGATCTAATCTAGCTCTAGATTTTTAGATCTACATAGATATGGATCAAGATTAGACCGAGATGTTTCCTCACGATCTCGACCAACACCAAACCTTCCTGTCGTTCCCCACTGAGGCCGATTACTGAGTTCTTGAAATCAGCGGACTTCTAAGGAAACTGTAGCAGTCAAGCACTGAAACACGCCAAATCGCCATGCCGTCATCTTGTTCCACGTTCACTCCATGCCACATTTAGTTTTCACTCTCACAGCACACTGAGCAATGTGAGCCACTGTCTGGTTGCCAGATAAATTTTCAGCTTCGGGCCAAATTAAAATTTTAAAAATCCCCAGAGACCAGAGTTTAGGGGCCAAATTATTATATACAGTCATCATGTTTACTACTGTTACTATTATACTGCTTTAATTAACCTTTCTTTAACGCTGCATAATTAGATGTGAAAACCATGGAGTTATATGGCATCTGGTCTACAAACTCACAAAAAATTAAGGTAGCACAATCATCTAAGTCTAGCCTTTGCGACGAGAAAATGTAAGCATACAGGATCACTCACATGTAAAGTAGTTTACGAAGTATGTCTCGCCTTTACATCCAATACTCTGCATATTGCTGTTTATTTCTTTCAATATAATCTCTTTGTGGTGCTACACACAGAAATAAACATAATGATTTTTGTTCTCATTCTTTGACTAAAATATAACTATGTAACAGAAAAGAACGACTATGTACAAGATTTCTGCGATCCTCTGGGCTTTAAAAGCAGGTATTGAAGCACAGCTTCGTCAGCTTCCCTCTCTTGCTCCTGTTCCCAATGGGTTGGTTCACACGTTGGGGACAAAGACGTAGCTATACTAGGTTTACTCATTAAAGGAGCACCATAAAGGTTCCACGGGGAATGAAGAGCAATCATGGCTGGCGTGACATCCAAATGCCGAGAACACTTGCTTGCCAGTTGGAGTTGAGCTCATGCCTTTTTAATAAATGACCCCCCCCTTTTGTTGTATCATAAATTTTCAATTCTCTGGGACACTGGCTGAATCGATTTTTAAAATGCGCATTAGTGAAATACTCAACAATGAGAACACCAGTCCACACGGAAGAAAATGACGAAAAATAGATCTAGATTAGAGTTAAACCACAACGCTCAATATTGACACAAGATCTAGATCCAGATAGATTTAAAAATGTTAATGCAAAAAGCCGAACAGATGAAAAATATATAGCAGTCCACACTGTATAGCCCAGTAAACTACATATAGATCTAGCAAACTAAACAACACAGTCACATCTTTTTGAAATACAAAGCAAAGAATGGCGCGTGGCTTCTACGTCAGTAAAGCTTACATGGGTTTGGGAAAATTCAGAAATGAAAACATTAAAAACAGGAACCACTTGCCCAAGAAGTCAGGCCTAGTCTTTTACTAAGCTAGGCCTGCAGGTTATCCTAAGCATTGAGCTAGTATGCCTAGTAGGCCAAGACTGTGATACCCTTAAAAAGAAAATAAACGAACATTTTGTTGAGTTTTAGATTGCTTTTTTGTCTTGATCCAACAAAACTAGATATTAAATTGCTAAGAGCAAGAAATCCCCAAAAAATCCCCAATCCCCCAAATATATTTTTTTGGAGCCAAGAGACTTAAAAAATCCCCATTTTTCGGGAATTTGGCCCCGAAAGAGCCAAACTGGCAACCCTGCACAGTCTCAGTAAGCTTATCACAATGGGCAGTTTGGGGCTTTGGGCGCGCTGTGGTAGGGCATACATGTTTTTTTTTAACGAAAGAGTTCCTGGGCAGCTGGGGCTAGCGTACGGCCCAATCGAACATCGTTTAAAAAGTGCATGATTGTATCATAATTTTATTCTTTCCTGTTTCAACCCCGTTCTCATTCTTTTCTTCTCCTCCTCTCACTACATTAATGTTAGGTATTATACTAAGATTATAGATACACGAGACTTTTCAAGCCTTTCCTGTTGAGGGACGAGGTGATCCAAGTGTAGCTCTTAAGTGCACTACGTCTAATAGGAAATCTTTTCGTTCCAGCTATGCCCTACTTTGTATTTTTCCCCTACGATATTGATCCTGATTTCGTTCATTAATCCGGTGATTTGTGACTGAAAACTATAATTTTATTTAAAAAAAAAAAATTTATTCGCGAATAAATCAATAATATATGTAAAGCATATAAAGTATGATGTTTTGACTTTTAATATTAACTGAACTGTTGGAAGTATATCTTAATCTTTATCGGGCAGATAGAAAATTACTATATGTTTTGGATTGATATAACCTAAGGGTCACAAATAATGGGTCATAGCTTTTAAAATTACGATTAGATCAGCTTGAAACTACACAGAAATATTCACTAGTGTTTTCTGAAGATCACAAATACAATAAAAAATTAAGTCAACGTACGGTTTTTTTTTATATGATGAATGTTTAAAAAAAATATAATACTAAAACGTCGCTCAAAGCGTATATGATCTTTAAGGCAAAGTAGTATACGACTCGTTATACACATAATAAAATGAACAACGGTGCCTTAAAGAACATGCCTAGCTTTTATTTGGTATATTTCAAGGCAGGATTTGAGAAAAACAGTGCATGTTATAACGTTAGAAGGTGGTGAACGCTGTAATTTTATTGCCAAAATTCCGAAGAGGAGGATAGACAGAGGGGCGCCGGGAGGTTAATGTAGAGTCATAGGTGTGGCACGCAGCGCCGGACTAAGATCAAAACTAAGGTTAATTAATTCTATACACCGGTTGTCCTAATCTTCTCTGTCGTCACAAAATGTTTAGAAAAGATATTTGTGAAGGAGCTTAAGAAGTGCTTTTCTGCTTTTCAAGATCCCATGCAGTTTGCTTACAGAGAGAAAAGAAGTGTTGAAGATGCAATGCGTGTATTTCTACACAACGTTTACAAACATCTTGATGTTCCTAGAAATTAGTGTATATCTATACATTGTTTATAGATCATTATCTACTTGTAAATGTCGATAAAACAAAAGAAGACTTCTTTTGTTTTATCGATTTTAGGAAGAAATGTAACAAAGTTTGCACACCCAGGGAATATTTCCCTCGTGTAGATATGCTATATTTATGTAAATGTCAAATCAAGATTGTTTCAATAAAAAAAAAAAATGAAAAACATACTCTTTATAGCCAGTTAAGCTTTTCTGAGCACTCAGTGAGAAAAGAGCCTTACAATGTAATACAATGTTTGTCATTATTATCATCATCATCATCATCATCATCATCATCATCATCATCATCATCATCATCATCATCATCATCATCATCATCATCATCATCATCATCATCATCATCATCATCATCATCATCATCATCATCATCATCATCATCATCATCATCATCATCATCATCATCATCATCATCATCATCATCATCACGAACATCATAAAATGCAATTTCATAACGAAATTGTTTTCTTAAACCATGCAACTTTAATTCTGTCCCAAAAAAAAAGTGAAAATCTCTCTTTACAAAGTAGGTTGGAAAAAGAATTTTAATGCCTTCTGTGGGATAAATTATTGATTAAATTAAAACAAGTAAAGGACAGTCTTCTTCAATGAAACAATACAGTAACATATAAATATCTGAACACCCTAAAAAATCTTATAGGCGGTCAAGTGCCTTGTTAATGTCCATAGGCCATCGCCGTCTAACACCAGCCAGATTGTGAGCCCGGGTAGGTAAGGCACGATTGATGCTACTCAAAGTCACCGTATTGACTGAAGATAACACATTTCTGCATAACAAAGGTAATAGTGGTCTATTTATGTTAAATTGGTATCATAGTTGGGACAGTGTGATGCTCATTGAGTATGTTGAGTAGTTGAGTTTGTTTAACGTCCAACATCAGCACTATATAGGCTATATTGAGAACGGATGTCAAGACTGATGTCTGGACAATAATTATTTGTGTGCTACCATAGACGAGACAGGGCGTTCACAGGCGGTCACATTAAACTGACACCGACACAACCAATGGGGAGCGCAATCGCCAGGATTCGAACCCAGATTTCTTGCGTCGGAAGCCGATGTTCTACTCCAGGGCCACCGCGCCCCCTACTCTGAGAGTATTCTTTGTTCAGGTTACAAGCTCACTAGTCTAAGAATGGTAAAAAAAAAAATATGCTTTTTATGTTCAATGTTATAGCTCACTTTGGTTATATATGCAAATAATGTTTTGTTTTTGTTTTGGTAACCATGCTTGTTATTTTTGGAAGCCACCCGCATGACATGCATCTCTACTATCATAAAGGTTAAAAGATGGATGAGAGATTTAAATTGACAACCCTGTAGATGATGTAGATAAAACTCAATGGTCTAGTAGCATTGGCTCCAAGAACAACAGCAGGCAGTGGCACCAAAGCATACATTTCCATTTCGAACAGGAGTGAGCCATATTATTAGAATTATATGCAAATCAAAACACCAACAACAACAAAACCCGAAAACAAAAACAATAACAAAAAATTCCACGACGACAACATGGCTTATTATTCATGGTACAACTATGAAGACAATAAACTATTGTAAAGGTTAACTCTTCAAGGTCAAGGTTACCTGATCACAGTTAGGATTGCTGTTTTTAGTTTTAGGCTTGAAAGCTCGAATGCTGAACAAGAAATGTGATCTGAGTATTATTCTGTCCAAACTATGATACATGTTCTAATGTGAGTACCGGTATTATTCTGTCCAAACTATGATATATGTACTAATTTGAGTATTATTCTGTCCAAACTATGATACATGTACTAATTTGAGTATTATTCTGTCCAAACTATGATACATAATCACATACTAATTTAACAGAAATAGATCACTGTTTATCTTGTCATTCAGAAATGTGTTTACATCAATGAAATCGGTGACTTTTCCCGCTATTTTGGAAGCGTCTCTCCAAGATCAAAGCCCTTCCCTCGTGTGTGACGGAGTCCTCTAAGGAGACAAGGAATCCTGGTAGGCTGACAGTTCCTTCCACACTGCGCTACCTCGCCAGTGTACCGGAGCTATGGGATAGCGGGTTCGAACCTCGCCCACTCCACCTGTGATGGTCGGCAGGATAGTCCGCACTCCGCTGGCTTCAACTTTTCGTGGAACATCCTGGGGATGTGGTAGAATAGAGGGTATTATTATACATAGTGACCAGAGTTGTTAAGTTGGTTTAACGTTCAACATCAGCACTATATAGGCTATATTGTGGACGGACACCAAGACGGACGCCTGACAATTTTATGTGCTGCCACACATGAAACAGGGCGGGGATACCATGACTCCTGTCTCAGCCGGTTACATTAAATTGACACCGACCCAACCAGTAGGGAGCGCAATCGCCAGAGCTCAAATCCAAACCTTTAGCGTTGGAAGCCGATGTTCTACCCCGGGACCACCACGCCCCCCAGTGATCAGAGACTAGAGATTAATTTAGTGAGACGTTTCACAAGAAGAGCGCACAGTATTTTTAATACGGGGAGTCCTGAGCGTGACGAATGCTAGCTCTATTTCTTTATTGAAATTAAGACGATTGGGCAATGTTCAGGCAAAGTTCATACTAAGGTTTATTAAAGATGGAAGCAGCCAGCTCAATTACCTTGAGCCATAATAAGGAAAATCCTTCACGTGAAACCTCTCACTATTTTACAGTCTCTGGTAAGATGATGCACGTGAGTGGCGTATCATGATCCCACCAAGAGTTCTGTCACAGCTGGGTTTGAAGTCATGAGCTCCCACAGACCAGTAGGCCTAAGTAACGCCCAAAGACGCAACGTTTTCTAGTATCTAAAAGAGCGTAAAAAACACAAACCAAAAAACACAAAACAAAAACAAAAACCGAAAACAAAAATAATAACCAAATAAATTCTAAGAAACGACAACACGGCTTATTATTCATGGTACAACTATGAAGACAATAAACTATTGTAAAGGTTAACTCTTCAAGGTCAAGGTTACCTGATCATCCAAGATCCAGAACTCTCGCAGTCTGTCATCAGCTACATCCGGGTCAGCCGCCAAGTCGCTAGAGAAAAACTCGGCCGGTGTCTGGAGGAGGGAAGTTCTTTTGTCAATTGTTTATTTAAAAAAAGAAAAGAAATCGACTAGAAAACAAGAGTAAGCACTAGTGCATTTGAAGTAAAACAGGTTCAAAAGTAGGTTGTCAGAAATGTATTCTACATTGAATATAAAATTGTAACTGTGCTTTTAGAGTTACGTCTCATTTTCATCCCATTTTGAAGAAAAAAGGGACCAAAACAACAACAACAACAACAACAACAACAACAACAACAACAACAACAACAACAACAACAACAACAACAACAACAACAACAACAACTAACTCCTGTGTCAGCGGTAGACTCTACTTATTTTCAATTTCTTATTTTTATGTAGGCCTATTATTACTAAAAAAAACGATGCATTTTAAGCTCACCACGGGTTGAAAACTAATCAAATAAAAACATTAACGTGGTTATGTCAAAATGACAAATCTAAGTCCTCTTGCTAGCCGAATGACGATATTCACCCTTTTAAAAAGTTTGACGATATTTACGCTAGCATTTCAAAAAAGTTTGACGATAAACCTTGCATTTGAAAACGTTTGACGATATTTACCCTTGCATTTCAGAAACTTTGACGATATTTACCCTTGCATTTTAAAAGTCCAACAGCAGCACTATATGGGCTATATTGTGGACGGACCCCAAGAAGGACGTCTGGCAATTTTATGTGCTGCCACACACGAGGCAGGGCGTGGATACAATGACTCCTGTCACAGTCGGTCACATTAAATCGACACCGACATAATCAGTAGCGAGCAAAATCGCCAGGGCTCAAACCACGGACCTTTTGCGTCGGAAGCCGACGTTCTACACCAAGACCACCGCCCTCCCCCTCTTTTGTCAAACCAGAAAATAATTAACTGGGGTAATAAATACAGCGGCGCTTAAAACGTAAAGCCCAGAGTAAGGGTAGTTCAACATTTCATGATGTACTTGTACTAAGTAACCTTACATTAAATCAAAATTAGTAAGTACAAAAAGGAATACTTTTTATGCGCTCGACTTACCATACAACTAGATGGTCATGTTTGACGATATTCACCCTTGATTTTAAAGAGTTTGACGATATTTACCCTTGCGTTTTTAAAAACTTTGACGATATTTACCCTTGCATTTTAAAAAGTTTCATAAAGTCAATTGTACAGTGCGTCTAACCTGAAAGAAGAAATCGTCGTAGATGCCCCAAAACGCTCTGCTAGGATCTCGGCCGTTCTTGCCTCCAGCTCTGTACGTAATGCGATCAGTCTGAAACAGAGGGTTAGATCAGATGGAATCAGGGAATGGCTGATTGGCTTGATATAATGACTTGATAAGTATTGTATTGGCTTGATATATATAAAATGGTGGTGATAATTTTATTATATATGCACATGGAGCGACGCGTTGGTGAATTGTAATGGGGTTTATTATTATAAAATAATAGACTTGTGTTGTTCATCAAGTTGATTGATGGACTTGTTCAAAGAGTTATATTTGATTGATTGATTACAAACTGATAGATTTGTTCAGTCAGTTATGATTTCTTGTTTATTACTGATTTATATAAGTGTATGGAGAGTTATAATTGGCTGTTTAAAGTACAAATTGAACACATGACGCCAAGATGTAATATTATTGGTTGTTTTCTTTTAGACTGGTAGACATTGTGGTTGCTAAAACTGATAGAAGTGTTGTTTTGGCGATAAGTAGCACGGAGAGAGAGAGAGAGAGAGAGAGAGAGAGAGAGAGAGAGAGAGAGAGAGAGAGAGAGAGAGAGAGAGAGAGAGAGACAGAGAGAGAGAGAGAGAGAGAGAGAGAGAGAGAGAGAGAGAGAGAGAGAGAGAGAGAGAGAGACAGAGACAGACAGAGAGAGAGACAGAGAAAGAGAGAGAGAAAGCGAGACAGATAGATAAAAGCATGAAACAGGGATCTACACTCCGCAGTGGATGGACACAGCTTTGTGGTGGCCGAGGCAAAAACTCACACCAAAGTCTTTGATGTTGTGCGGGTTCCAGGACGCGAGCGGGGTGGTGTAGACAACCTCCATGGGCAGCATGTAAGACACCCGCAGCCCCTGGCTTATACAGTAGTTCCTGCCCTTACAGTACTGTACGGGGATCTCCGCTATCTGCGCCTGGGTAGTGCCTGCCACAAACAGGTTCCTGTCAGAGAAGCCTCTAGGCATGGCCTGTGAGTGGAAACAATAATTATTATGGCGTCGTCAGATGGCTGATAACAAGAGTTGTTGTTGTTGTTGTTGTTGGGTTGGTTTAACGTCCAACAGCAGCACTATAGGCTATATTGTGGACGGGCCCCAAGACGGACGTCTGACAATTTTATGTGCTGCCGCACACGAGACAAGGTGGGGATACCATGACTCCTGTCTTAGCCAGTCACATTATACTGACACCGGCCCAACCAGTAGGGAACGCAACAGCCAGGATTTGAACTAGGGACCTTTTGCGTCGGAAGCTGATGATCTACCCCTGGACCACCGCGCCCCCCTGATAACAAGAGGTCTGAGATTTCAATGTGAGCAATGTGATTTTTCTGGTAAATCTAGAGGCTGTACAACATTTAGATATTATGAAAATAGTGTAGTGGGTAATGCGGGAGCGAAAACAGCTGTTGTTAGTTGGTAGACCCACTCTCCCTTTGTTTGTGTGGATGATCGGCACTGTAACATGTTGGGTCGGTGTCAGTATAATGTGACCAGCTAAGACCCCGTCCTGTCTCGTGTGTCGCAGCACATTAAAATGTCAGACGAAATATTGGGGACCGTCGCCGTTTAGGACCCTATATAAGAAACTAGATGACGTTAAAACTCGGAGAGAGGGAGATAACCCCATTCCTCGCTTTTCAAAAACAATCTGCCTCAGTGCTACGCCGCTAAGTCTGCTTTTGGTGGCCGACTTTGGGGGATCCACTCCATGGCTTGCCTTGTGATGTTTGATACAGGCTTTAAGAGTGTATGGCCTATCCAGCCAAATTTACGCTTTTTTTATCTCTGTATCGATGGAGGTTTGCTTTGTTTTGTTCAACAGTTCTTTGTTTGAGACAGCTTTGGGCGACCAAATGTTTAGGATGTTTCTGAGGCGTCTGTTGGTAAATGTTTGCAATTTATGCAATTCGAATGTGCTCTAAATCTTTATGAAATACAATATGAGGATACTGTACAAGTAAGTAGATAACATGTTAACACCCAATGTTTAGGATGTTTCTGAGGCGTCTGTTGGTACATTTTTGCAGTTTATGCAGTTCGAATGTACTCTAAATCGCTATGAATGCTAAACATTCAAACTCTACATTGAACGCACAAATCCTACCTAGATAACGTGTTAACACCATGCTATACATTCAAACTTTGCACCATGCTAAACATTCAAACTTTGCATTGAACGCGTTAACACCATGATAAACATTCAAACTTTGCATTGAACGCATTAACACCATGCTATACATTCAAACTTTGCATTGAACGCATTAACACCATGCTAAACATTCAAACTTTGCATTGAACGCATTAACACCATGCTAAACATTCAAACTTTGCATTGAACGCATTAACACCATGCTATACATTCAAACTTTGCATTGAACGCATTAACACCATGCTATAAAGTCATTCACACTTTGCTTTGAACGCATTAACACCATGCTATACATTCAAACTTTGCGTTGAACGCATTAACACCATGCTATACAGTCATTCAAACTTTACATTGAACGTGTTCACACCATGCTATACATTCAAACTTTGAATTGAACGTGTTAACACCATGCTATACATTCAAACTTTGCAATGAACGCATTAACACCATGCTAAACATTCAAAATTTACATTGTGAACGCATTAACACCATGCTATACATTCAAACTTTGCATTGAACGCATTAACACCATGCTATACATTCAAACTTTGCATTGAACGCATTAACACCATGCTATACATTCAAACTTTGCATTGAACGCATTAACACCATGCTATACATTCAAACTTTGCATTGAACGCATTAACACCATGCTATACATTCAAACTTTGCATTGAACGCATTAACACCATGCTATACATTCAAACTTTGCATTGGACGCATTAACACCATGCTAACCTGCCACAAACAGGTTCCTGTCGGAGAAGCCTCTAGGCAAGGCCTGTGAGTGGAAACACAAAATTATTATGGCGTCGTCAGATGGCGCAGTTGGCAGTATTTTGGGCTGATACCAAGAGGTCTGAGGTTTTAATCAAAGGTAGTAACTCTGATTATTACTGCGTCGTCAGATGGCGCAGTTGGCAGTATTCTGGGCTGTTAAGAAGAAGTCAGAGGTTTTAATCAAAGGTAGTAATTCTGTAGAATAACAATGATTTTTCTGTAAAACATTCAGAGATTATAAGTACTACGCTTCGTAAGCCTTCTTATCTTTTATTTTGTTACGACGAATTTTCTAATGTAATTGTTCTGAATTTTAAGTACATTACAAATAAAACAGTATATTAAGATAGTGTAAAAACATTCAACGATATTCTTGACAGCTATTATACAATATCCCACCATTTTCTAGTTTACTTTTTAGTTGAACCCTCTAGGTTCCTTGTGGAACATAGGGCCGCAACAACTTCCCTCAGCCGGACTGTAATTTAGTTCGTCCTCTTCAGCTCGGCCCATGTGGTACATATACTGGCCGCTTTCAGCTTTGCCTCACTGGAGGGCGAACTGGCTCAAGTGGTCCAGCGTTGGTTTCCAGATCAGGAGGTCTGCGGTTCTAATCCCACGATCGGCAGATTTGTTTTTCCGATAGTCGTCCTCTGTAACTGTTTGGGTCGGTATCAGTATAATGTGACCGGCTGAGACAGGAGTCATGGTAACCCCGCCTTGTGTCATGTGGACAGGAGTCATGGTAAACCCGCCCTGCTTCGTGTGTAGCAGCACATAAAATTTTCGGACGTCAGTCTTGGGGCCCGTCGCCGTATAGGACTTTCCATAAGAAACTAGATGTGTGGCCTATTCAGCCCCAATTTACGCTTTTTGATCTCTGTATCGATGGAGGTTTGCTTTGTTGGGACAGCGTTGGGTGACCCAATTTTGAGGATGTTTCTGAGGCGTCTGTTGGTAATTGTTTTTGCAGTTTATGCAATTCGAATGTAGTTTAAATCTTTAGGAGATTAAAGAGGATACTATACATACTAAACAGTTAATCATGAACGCACAAATCCTACCGAGGGTGCAAAACTGACCAGTGTTCCGAGCTGGTAGCCCGTACTATACCAATGGCTGTAGTAGCCGGTGTTAAGTCTGCTCTGATCTGACCAGTTCTCCTCGGCCGGGTTGTCGTACAGGGTCCAGTTCAGATGGGCTTGACCGTTGTCCAGTCCCGGTACCTGGCTCACCAGCTCCTCCAGAACTTTGCGCTGACCGTAGCTGGACAAGTGAAAGAGAGGGGAGTGGGTGAGAGAGGAGGTTAGTAAGATGAGGAATGTTTTAATTTATTTATGAGAGATACAGAAAAGCAAGAATATTACATGTATCACTATTAATTTATGTTCTTGCATTTCTTGTTTATGTCGTTGTTGTTATTACTATTATTATTATTGTTGTTGTTGTTGTTGTTGTTGTTGTTGTTGTCGTTGCTGCTGTTGTTGTTATTGTTATTATTGTTATTATTATTATTATTATTATTATTATTATTATTATTATTATTAT
>RQTK01000842.1:89154-106654 GCA_003991915.1 Elysia chlorotica
CTCTGTCTCTCTCTGTCTGTCTCTCTCTCTCTCTCTCTCTCTCTCTCTCTCTCTCTCTCTTTCTCTATCTCTATATTTGTCTCTGTAGTTACTTATTTCATAGTATCTTCTCTTAACTCAGGATTCCAGTGATGTATCCAGAATATTATAAAATACTTTTTTTAGTAAAATGTTTTATAGCTTAAAAAAACACTTACAAAATTAATGTGTAATAAAAAAAATGAAAAGAAAACCATCAACAATTTTTTTAAACTTGCGTTGTACAAAAATCTATACAGTTTTAGCGTTTTACAGCGTTGAAGTTAACGTAACAATGTTTCAAAAAGAAGAACAATTGGTCACGTAGAAATCAGGCCATCTGCTTGGTCAGCTTGACCTCTCTAGCCAGCTGGCACAGTGAGCAAGGTCCGCAGAAATGGTCAAGGAGACAGTCTTCCAAAATGGACCCCTAGTCGACGGAAACACACACAAAAAAACAACAACAACGTCAAACTTGAAGTTTTATCTTTGCACACCAATAATTGCAAACCAATTATTCAAACTATTAGATAAAATTGGTGTAAATTTTTATACTTTTAGACACAAAGTCATGTGAACCTCAAACTTGTAAACATACATTAGTTATTAAATATGTAAAATGTCAAACTTTTCGATAATTATAAATGAAAAGACTTCAAACTTAAAAAATGAAAATTAAGTTAACTTCAAACTTTTACACACAAATTAATGTAACAATTTAAACTTTAAAAAAAAAAACAATTGTAAATTTTGAACTTTTAGACACAACTTAATAAAGCACTGAATTCGGCCATCCTTTACAAGCAAAAAATAATTATGTCCTAGCAACAGACATTCTCTACCTTCACACACAGTCCTGTCTCGTGTGTGGTAGCACATAAAATTGACAGACGTCAGTCCTGGGGCACGTCCACAATATAGCCAATACAATGCGGATGTTTTACGTTAAACCAACTCAACACAACTCAACTCCTTTAAGTTACGGTGGCTAGGTGTCCGTTGACATAAATCCGTCGCCTCATTGAACCCAGTCTGGGTGTAGAAGTAGGTCACCCAGTGACACTCACCTGGATGTTGTACTGAGTTCTCCACTTGGTTCTGAGCATGGCCACAGCGGTGGGTACAAAGCACGGGACACACACCGACTCCTGCATGTCCTGGGACACCTGGCACGCCAGGCACAGCCCGCAGAACGTTCCACACAGGCCTGGTGGGGGAGGGGGTAAAGCGGGGGGCGGGGTGTCAGGAATGATAGTGTTGAACTGAGGTATGTTGGTATTGAAATCAAGGAAGCCAGGGTTGAAATCAAATATGCCAGTGTTGAAATCAAATATGCCAGTGTTGAAATCAAATATGCCAGTGTTGAAATCAAATATGCCAGTGTTGAAATCAAATATGCCAGTGTTGAAATCAAATATGCCAGCATTTCAGTTTTGGAGTCAGGATTGTTAGGCGTTGAAATGAGGTATATTGGTATTGAAATCAAGGAGGTCAGTGTTGAAATCAAGCATGTTGGTGTTGAAATGAGGCATGTTGGTGTTGAAATGAGGTATGTTAGTGTTGAAATGAGGTATGTTGGTGTTGAAATCATGCATGTTAGTGTTGAAATAAAAGATGTCAGTGTTGAAATGAGGCATACTTATTGTGTTGAAATGAGTTATGTTAGTGTTGAAGTGAGGCATGTCAGTGTTGAAATGAGGCATGTTAGTGTTGAAATGAGGCATGTTGGTGTTGAAATCAAGCATGTTAGTGTTGAAATGAGGAATGTTAGTGTTGAAATCAGGCATGTTAGTGTTGAAATGAGGCATGTTAGTGTTGAAATCAGGCATGTTAGTGTTGAAATCAGGCATGTTAGTGTTGAAATCAAGCATGCCCTTGGGTAGAACATTACCTTCCGGCGCAAAAGGTTCCAAGTTCGAGCCCTGGCGATTTCGCTCCCTACTTGTTAGGTCGGTGTCAGTTTAATGTGACCGGCTGAGGCAGGAGTCATGGTATCCCCGCCCTGTCTCGTGTGCAGTAGCACATAAAATTGCCAGACATCATTCTTGGGGCCCGTTCACAATATAGCCTATATAGTAATGATATTGGACCGTAAATCAACTCAACTTCAACAACATGCCACTCAATGTGAACCAGGTTTGGTACCCCAAGAGCACTGCACTCCCCCAAATAATAACTGCACAAAGGGACATTTAGACCACTCACAGACAGTCTCGCCGTAAAGGATCCCCCAGGGGAAAAAAGCCCCGAGTTCCACATCCTGGGGCCGTATTGAGGCGGTGCTTGTTGTGGTTGCTGTAGTACCACGTTCATTTGGTGAGGTTGTTGTACCGACCCAGTTTGATAAGGTTGCTGTACCAACCCAGTATGGTAAGGTTGTTGTACCGACCCAGTATGGTAAGGTTGCTGTACCGACCCAGTATGGTAAGGATGCTGTGTCATCACGCCGTGTTGGTGAACAAAACCATGTTGGTGAGGTTGTTGAACCACTATGGTGGTGTTCATGTTAGAGTGCGCAGGTTGAGCGTGAACGACTGGACTAGTGGGATCGATCCCTGCATAGTTTTCCAGCGGCGGCTGGAGAAAAAATACATAAACGAAAGAAGTAGTTGTAGTAGCAGTAGTAGTAGTAGTAGTAGTAGTAGTAGTAGTAGTAGTAGTAGTAGTAGTAGTAGTAGTAGTAGTAGTAGTAGTAGTAGTAGTAGTAGTAGTAGTAGTAGTAGTAGTAGTAGTAGTAGTAGTAGTAGTAATAGTAATAGCAGTAATATAGAAATGTATCCAAAAAGGAATCAAGATCACAACACTTAAGAGTACACCTACTCAGTTGCTAAGGACCTAACAGAAGATGCATGTGCGCAAGTAATAGTATTAATACAATTATAATAATAAAGAGAGGAATACGCACAACTTAGCAACTGAGGGACACAATAAATCAAACACAACTAGTCTGATGAAGCCATTAAAGAGAATATGGATAGGACTTTTAAAATTTCATACTTACTTTTTCTAGAGAAGTATCCATCTCGTCGGTTTTTCTGCATAATGACACAGAAAAAAAAACGAACAGATGAATAAAACATTAAATTTACTTCATTGAAGAACTGGCAGGTATTGGGTGAGAAACAACGATGAAAGCAGAGAAACCAATAATGCTTTACTTACTTGGTCAATAAATTTTGTAAAATGATTGAATGACTGGCTCTTTGACACACTGTTAGTCCGCCCTCAGTGCCTATCTACCTTCCCAAGTCTCTGCATCTCCCCCAATGTCTCTCTACCTCTCTCTCTCTCTGTGTCTCTGTCTCTCTGTCTCTGTCTCTCTCTGTCTCTTTGTCTCTCTCTCTCTCTGTCTTCTGCACTCTCTCTCTCCTTCTCTCTATGTCTCTCTCTCTGTGTTCTCATTTTCTTTCTATCTTTCCCTCACTCCCATCTTTCTCTCTCTCTCTCTCTGTCTTCACTCTCTCTCTCTCTGTCTCTCTCTCTATCTCTCTCCTTCACTCTCTTTCTCTCTCTGTGTGTGTCATCACTCTCTTTCTCTCTCTCCCTCACTCTCTTTCTTTGTCTTTCCCTCATTCTCTTCTCTCTCTCCTACAATCCCTTTCTCTCTTTCTCTTTCTCTCTCTCTTTCTCTCTATCCCTCACTCTCTTTTATCTATTTCTCCCTCTCTCTCATTCTCTCTTCCTCATCAAATGTTTTTTTAAAACTTTACTGAAAACACTCAGGATTACAGTGTTGTGCCCCTAAGATCGCCTGTCAATACAAAATGGTCTCTAATCATTTGCCTACAGTAAAAATAAGTGTGTGTTGTTATTTAAAACAACAGTATAGAATAATAATTTATTACAAAAGGACTATTGGGGTGCAAATGTAAATGTCTATTACAATTAATCATTTAATGTTCACAGGAAATTTGGAATTGGCATCGTGATAATTTTCAACATCTTTAAAATCTGATAAGTAGGCTTCGCTACGAAAAAGAAAAATACAGATCATCAGCCACAGTAAAATCCACGGTAATTAATTGTACATACCACTACCAGTCCTGTAGATGATATAAGACAGCTCACAGACTCAACCAGAAAGCTTCCGGATCTGAACACAAGTCTTTGATAGCGATGGCGAGACGACTATTTCTATATATCCAGAGCCTCCTTCTCACTGACGTATTTAAGAATGTTCCTGATTGGATAGAGTTTGTCTGTTAGTGCTGTGATGAAATTGGTTGCCGAGAACCGGTCCACTAGGTACCGACATCCAGCGGAACAGGTACCTTTATACATGGGGCTGGAACTGTTACTGTCCCGTCAACTGTAACTGTTCCTGTTACTGTAACTGTACAGTACCTATTACCATATTCACGAGGTTGGATAATGAAGTAAAATCTAGTTGATTTCTCGCTTTTCTCTCGTCTCATGCCCACTGAATATGTCTGTACACACTGAGCCATAAGTACAGCTTACGAGTCACTGTAAGCCTTTTCATTCTTATATTGTTACGACCAGTCGTAAGCTACCGCGACAGTGTACATTGTATTCTTACAGTCCCCTGTGTACATCCACGCTTGTATGTTTTGTTTTGCTTTTAACCGAGGATTATGATAATAAATCCAGGTACCAGTACATCGATTTGTTCCGGATGCCCTGCTCTAGTGTCTGCCTTGGTAAGAATCAAGCAGAGTGTGATTCATATACATACATCACAACAACACAACTACAAGAAATAGTAAGTAACTATATATAAACTAGACGCATTTTAGATAAAGATGGTATCCCTTGGTAACCCTGTTACACCCACTCAAGCACTATCTAGTGAAGACCCTGTGATTGGTAGAAAGTCTTTTAGTTCTGATAACACACGACACCATGTTCCATAGCTGCCAACCTAACCAGCCAATCTAAGCGTACACTTTTAAGAACCAAGTATGTAACCATTGTTGACTTGATTTATTAACGTCCAACTTCGGCAGAAAAATAATATCGTTGACAATTCCCAAGGTTAACGTCTGGCAATTTTACGTGCTGCTTGACAGAGACAGTCTGGGGATACCAGGACTCCTGTCTCAGCCGGTTACAACATACTGACTCCAACATCGTTAGAAGGGGACGAAATTGGAGATTACTCTTTTTTTTTTTTAGATTTGCTATTGTGAATTTCGAACCGAGAATCTCTCGATGGGGTGACTGAAACGCCACCACCTGCGCCATTTCTGTTCGCTAGGAATGAGATTTGAGATTTCGCAAGAAGATAATTATTCCACTTATTGGAAAACATGAGAGATACTCAGCATGCAGAAACGCCCAATCGTCATGTAGTTGTAGATATATCAAATTTTTCCCCTGTTTGCGCAATTCATTTTATCTTTTGATTAAAGACTGGAAAAATCCGCATCGACTAGCATTGCTCATTCATATTGCTCGATGAACTAACTTGAATCTAGATTAGTAATTACAATGGTGGGGTAATCTTATGACTAATTCTTGTCGTACGCCTTCTTATTCGCATATTCTTACGACGAGTAGTTAGCTTATCACAACGTTGTATTGTGGGGTAGTTACCACTACGGCATTATTAAGACAATGGTATAAGTATTTTCAAGTATTTCATTATTCTGAAATCCCCCATTTCCTACGTTTATTTCCCCCATTACTTCATATATTCACGCCTACCCCATATTACTTAAGACTCTAGTAGGTACAATGTTGTGGTTAGCATATGATCCATCTTAAGATATAGGAATATAAAAAGGCTTACGACTAATCTTAAAATATAAGAATAAGAAGGCTTACAACGCGTCTTAAACTACTCCGATATTGTACTTTCGACCCAAGTCTTTTACTATGTTCCGAAATTATTTCTAAATTAACATTCCGAATAAGTGTAAGGATATAAGAAGATTTGTGTACAATACAAATTTTTTGTGTAGGGTTAGCAGCGCTGAAATGTCCGGTTATCAATTTCACTATCGTCGCGGAAACTTTATATATCGCATTACAGTCATAACACTTCAACCTGCCGTTTCTCCTATCATCTTGAAAGATTACGATATTCTAACGCACCAAACTACGTCCTACATAAAACATTCTAAATATAGACTTTTGTCTAACATGCAATACATGTATAGTGTAAGTATATGTCCCATTATCAAGGCTTCTAAAAATAAAAAGCAGTGCTAAGGAATGTAATATTGTATATTGTCAACATTATATGGTTATTCTTCCTTCGTAAATGTGATATTCGAAATTGTTAAGCGCAATGAGCATGATAGTTCATGAAAAGTGCGCTATAATTATAAATGCAATATATTATTATTATTATTATTATTATTATTATTATTATTATTATTATTATTATTATTATTATTATCATTATTATTATTAATTGTATGTTCACTTTAGCCAGTTCGGTGATTTTGCCTGTTATTCTGGGAAGCCTCGCACTTGTTCGTTGAAGATAGAGTTATGATAAATAGAGGAGGTGGTTGGTGGTGTTGGAAATATCCATACAGAGGAGGCTTGACTGATAAGAGATAGAGCGGGGCAATCGGAACGTAAAGGCGAGAGAGGGGGCGAGAAATCAACTAAATTATTATACATGTATGTATATCTAGACTTATTTGCGGCGGAACAGCTACCTCTATAGTTACTTGAAGAATAACATTTACACAAACAGTTTCAGTTATAGAAACAGGAACAGTAACAGTTACAGAAACAGGAACAGGTTCATTCTCATGTACCGGAGTACCCGTTCCGATGGAAGTAGGTTCCTGGTGGATCGGTTCTCGGTAACCAATTTCAGCTAATCAGTAAGAGAAAAGAAATGCTCAATATATTGTATATTATACAGATCGCTGTGTTATTCATCGCCGCGTGACAGGACAGTTATTTTCGTGGACTGATGAAGAGATCTTAAAATAGATACATATGAGAGAAAGAGAAGCAGAGAGAGAGAGAGAGAGAGAGAGAGAGAGAGAGAGAGAGATAGAGTCGTAGAAGAGGAAAACAGAAGAAAGAATTCAGATATTGTTGTTTTTAAATGACAAACCTAAGTGTTTATCTTTGATATAATTATTGGTAAAAATCTTAATATAATCGCGTTTAAATGTTGCTGTATCAACCAAAACAAAGAGCCTGTTTAAAACAATAAAAGAATCGAAATCTTAAATATTGAATGTATATTTCATAATAGTGGTTGTTTAGCTTGGGCGCCAAAAAGCTCAGACGGTAGTGCATAGGATTCTCGATGTTCTTTAAAAATATTCTACCGCGTGTCAAAATGGTGGGGGTACATCTATGTCAGATAGGGTAAATACAATGTACAAATCATTGCATTTTCTTGTCTTCGGGCAGAGGCGAAAAATTATAAATCGAGGTTTCTTCTCGCAGGATATAATTTTATGACCCATGGTTCTAGTCCCAGAAAGCGCAATTTTTCGAGTCATTTTCTCTGACAGCCTACTTCTACTACTGTGGTAAAATACCAAACTACTGTGGTAAAATACCAAAATATCCAGATCTTTGTAACTCTTTCAAATAGTTAATAATGTTTATAAGATCCCGAGATCTAACAAAAATTATTTACTATGTAAAGCAGTTACAAACATCTTAGCGATCATTTTTGTTAAACCAAAAAGGTTATTATTTTAATATCATAATGATAATTGTCTGGTTGTCGCTCTTCTTTTTTTTTCTTTCTTTTTTGTTTTCGCACCTATAACACATCCAAATGGAAATTTCCCTTAAACTTTAGCTTGAGCATCAACAACACAATTTGTCAATCATAGGATTTGGTGGCTACATTTTTTATCACTTCCGTGTTTTTTGTTTCATTTTCCAATTTAGGCCTAGAGTCCAATATACCATTTTATGGTGATTTTAAACAGCATAGTTATTATAGATTCATTTAACTAGACTATATTTCATTTTGTAAACACAATTTCAAAGTAACAAAAAGGTTAGGTTTAAATTGAGACACTTTTATAGTTTATTGGTACAAACAAGGTTTGCGTAGCATTAATTATTATGGACTCAGAACTTTCATTTTATTATTAGATCTATAATATGTGTATAGGTTAAGTGAATTTTTACTTTAAAAGAAAAAAAAAACAACAACTAGTGGTTTGAAATACACTTCCCCAATAAAATATCTTAAGATCGAGGCTTAGATAGATCTTGCAATTCATAAAAATGTACCGCATCGATGGAGAAATTACCAAAAACTGTAAGAGTGCTTAAAAAGTGGATAACATGAAAACTAAGATCAATATATTTCCTCTGGATAACAAATATCTAGGTCTATGATAATAGGCACAAAGAGAAGGTAAATTTAGACGCTCGACTTACTATTTAAGATGCTCTAGTAGGATGTTTAAATTAACGTTTATAAACATCGATGCATGGATATTATTATTAACAATCATGCACACCCTAGTGGGCTCTTTGCAACGAAGGCTACTCTACAAAGGACTAACTAGATCTACTCACAACTGAAATATCTGAGTGGGCTAAATTAAAACATGAGATTTTCTTACTCTAAAATGAAGGAAAAGGAAGGAAGCCACTATATAATATCAAACTGAATCTGCAACAATTATGCAATAAACGATGTCACATTTAAAATCATTATAATAATAAGCAAATGGTTTAGACCAAGGGAAGTAATCCATGAAATAAACCAAAATACTATGACTTGTACGAGTTATCTATACTTCATTATTGTTTCACACCCGAATTTATCATAATAATTATAATTCGTAGTTTTCAAGTTAAATTTGTTAATAATTTATTTGTAGACTATTTTTCTAAGCATACGATTTTAATATGCTGGAGTTAGATTCCAGTTTAAAACAATCATATTAATAATTCTGGGAATATGCATTCATAGAAGACATGAAATCTACTGTAAGTTCGCCACACAAGATCAATTCGTAATACTAATTAGTGCCACTTCGTAATCTAAAAATAAATATAAAAAGAGCCGAAACGGGAAAAAAACGTCTGATCTACTACAAAATGCCACTTTGGCGTTTCTGCTTTTTAAGTTGAACACCTCTCTGGTTTCCCAATAAAGCGGAATTGCCTTTTAGCAAAATCTCATTCCCAATACGTTTAGATTCTAGATTTACAAACCCAAAATAAGTAAATCTAAAGTTCTAAATATCAAATAACAAAATAACTATTTTTGCGAATCTCGATCCCAATTCTTTTAGACCTACGAACCAAGAATAGGCCTAAGTAGATTTAAACATCTAAAGCCATCAATTTGCATATATTTAATAATAATATTCTGCAAATTATAAACTTTTTGGGAAGTCTCATTCTTCTACGGACTTTTAGATTCTATATCTACGAACAAAGGATAATTGAACATAAATTTTAAATTTCTCAACATGAATCTCAAATAGCCGAATAGATTCTAACATTTTCTGCGAAAACTCATTCCGAATATTTTTTAGATCTACCACCAATAACAATGGAATCTAAAGTTCTAAAGCCTAGATCTATTGACTCAAAGGCTAAATAAAACTTCATCAGCCATAGGCCTAAAGATTATCCACATCAAAATCAGAATGATGAAAATGTGCTCGGCCCTCTGTTTCCTTGTGCTGGTCTTGATTTTATTCGTTCCCGGCGTCACGGCAGTATTTGGTGAGTAGTGTAGTATAAAAAAGTTCTTAATGAGTTTGCTTCTCGACATGGGGTTTTTAAAAGACTTACACAAAAAGACCATGATGGTGTTTTTTATAGTGATAGTGGTGGCGATGTTGATTTTCAGATTGATTTGTTTATGTTTCGGGAAGAGGGGGGAGGGGGGGGAGGATTAAGGTTGTTTTAATATTTACATAATAATAATGATGATAATGATGATGATGACGATGATGATGATGATGATGATGATGATGATGATGGTAATGATAATAATGATGATGATGATGAAGATAATAATGATGATGATGATATCCTTTCCCATGCTGTGGCTCAGACTGCAAGCCTGGTTGGTGGGGTAAGGGCTGCTCCCAGAAGTGTGGTCACTGCATAGGGGGCGGAGCCTTCTGCCAAGTGTACGACGGGTACTGCATGAACGGGTGTGCGTCCGGTTACGATGGCTCCCTCTGCACGGAGAGTGGGTTACTAGTCTCTCTGTCTGTCTGTCTGTCTGTCAGTCTGTCTCTGTATCTACTGCATGAACGGCGGTGCGTCCGGCTACGATGGGTCCCTCTGCACAGAGAGTGGGTTAATAGTCTGTCTGTCTGTCTGTCTGTCTGTCTCTGTATCTACTGCATGAACGGCTGTGCGTCCGGCTACGATGGCTCCCTCTGCACGGAGAGTGGGTTACTAGTCTGTCTGACTGTCTGTCTGTCTGTCTGTCTCTGTATCTACTGCATGAACGGGTGTGCGTCAGGCTACGATGGCTCCCTCTGCACGGAGAGTGGGTTACTAGTCTGTCTGACTGCCTGTCTCTGTATCTGTCTGTATATATCTTTAAATAGCTATGTCTTTCTGTGTATGTCTCTCTCTCTCTCTGTCTTTATCTATCTAACTGTATAAAGCTTTTTTTCTTGTGTATGTTTCTGACTGTCTCTGTCTGTCTCTTTATCTGTCTATTTGTATATAGCGATTTCTCTCTGTGTATGTCTTTGACTATCTCTGTCTGTCTTTATGTATATCGGTATATAGCTATGTCTCTCTGTGTCTGTCTGTCTGTCTGTCTGTCTGTCTGTCTGTCTGTCTGCCTGTGTGTCTCTTTATCTGTGTATCTGTATAAAGCTATATCTATCTGTGTCTGTCTGTTTGTTTGTCTGTCTGTCTGTCTGTCTGTCTGTCTGTCTGTTTCTTTATCTGTCTATCTGTATATATCTCTGTCTCTCTGTGTCTGTCTGTCTGTCTATCTGTCTGTCTGTATATAGCTATTTCTCTCTGTGTATGTCTTTGACTGTCTCTGTCTGTCTCTTTTTATGTGCCTATCTATCTTTCTCAAGTATGGCCTCGGTTCATTTTGTCAAAATTAGCGTGTCTAGGTGTTTTGGCATGAACGGGTGTGCGTCAGGCTACGATGGCTCCCTCTGCACGGAGACTGTCTGTCTCTGTATCTACTGCATGAACGGCTGTGCGTCCGGCTACGATGGCTCCCTCTGCACGGAGAGTGGGTTACTAGTCTGTCTGTCTGTCTGTCTGTCTGTCTGTCTGTCTGTCTGTCTCTGTATCTGTCTATCTGTATATAGCTATGCCTCTCTCTCTCGTTCCCTTTATCTCTATCACTCTTTCTCCCTTTCACCCCTATTTCACTCTCTCTCTCTCTCTCTCTCTCTCTCTCTCTCTCTCTCTCTCTCTCTCTGTCTCTCTCTTTCTTTGTCTCTCTCTCTTTCTTTGCCTCTCTCTCTATCTCTCTCTCTCTCTCTCCTTTCCCTCTCTCTCTCTCTCTCTCTCTCTCTCTCTCTCTCTCTCTCTTTCTGTCTATCTTTACCAGGTTAATGTCTATTTTTCATCATTGCCTGTATAACAACTGCGTTCAGCCTGTTGAAAACTTTAATAAAGACCCTTTCCTTGTTAAAAAAAAAGTTAAACATCTGTATATGCCTTTTTTAATCCCAATCACTTATAGAACTGTTATACTTGCACGAAAAGTATGGCCTCGTTCCGTTTTGTCAAAATTAGTGTGTCTAAGTGTTATGTTGTTCCTCTGATTGGTGTTGCTACTAAAGTGTGTCTAGGTGTTTTGTTGTTCCTCTGATTGGTGTTGCTACTAAAGTGTGTCTAGGTGTTTTGTTGTTCCTCTGATTGGTGTTGCTACTAAAGTGTGTCTAGGTGTTTTGTTGTTCCTCTGATTGGTGTTGCTACTAAAGTGTGTTTGGGTGTTTTGTTGTTCCTCTGATTGGTGTTGCTACTAAAGTGTGTTTGGGTGTTTTGTTATTCCTCTGATTGGTGTTGCTACTAAAGTGTGTTTGGGTGTTTTGTTATTCCTCTGATTGGTGTTGCTACTAAAGTGTGTTTGGGTGTTTTGTTATTTCTCTGATTTGCGTTGCTACTAAAGTGTGTTTGGGTGTTTTGTTATTTCTCTGATTTGCGTTGCTACTAAAATTTGTTTGGGTGTTTTGTTATTCCTCTGATTTGCGTTGCTACTAAAGTGTGTTTGGGTGTTTTGTTATTTCTCTGATTTGCGTTGCTACTAAAGTGTGTCTAGGTGTTTTGTTGTTCCTCTGATTTGCGTTGCTACTAAAATTTGTTTGGGTGTTTTGTTGTTTCTCTGATTTGCGTTGCTACTAAAGTGTGTCTAGGTGTTTTGTTGTTCCTCTGATTTGCGTTGCTACTAAAGTGTGTCTAGGTGTTTTGTTGTTCCTCTGATTGGTGTTGCTACTAAAATTTGTTTGGGTGTTTTGTTATTCCTCTGATTTGCGTTGCTACTAAAGTGTGTTTGGGTGTTTTGTTATTTCTCTGATTTGCGTTGCTACTAAAGTGTGTCTAGATGTTTTGTTATTCCTCTGATTTGCGTTGCTACTAAAGTGTGTTTGGGTGTTTTGTTGTTCTTCTGGTTTGCGTTGCTACTAAAGTGTGTCTAGGTGTTTTGTTGTTCCTCTGATTGGTGTTGCTCCTAACCATAATGGTGTCTTACCGTATTGCCATTCCTTGCTTCATCCTAGAATGCAAACCACACACATACGGGCCACACTGCCAGGAAAAATGCGGAAAATGCGACAACGGCCCGTGCAACCCAGTCACCGGGCACTGTGACAGCGGGTGTAAACTGGGCTTCCAGCCACCTTTCTGTCACAGTCGTAAGTAACTGACCGTCGTAGTCTGTATAATGTATGTGTGAGTGGGTGTGGGGGGGAGGGGGGGTCTATACTGGGCTTCCAGACACCTTTCTGCCATAGTCGTAAGTTCGTAGTAGTCTGTATATGTGTGTGTGTGTGAGTGTGCGTGTGTGTGTGTGCGAGGTGTCAAATGGGATTCCAGCTACCTTTCTGCCATAGTCGTAAGTTCGTAGTAGTCTATATGTGTGTGTGAGTGTGTGTGTGTGTGCGAGGTGTCGAATGGGATTCCAGCCACCTTTCTGCCATAGTCTCATAATCATGTGTGGGTGTGGGTGTCTGAGTGGATGTGTGTGTGAGGTGTAAACTGGGATTCCAGCCACCTTTCTGCCACAGTCGTAAGTTCTTTGTAATCTGTAATAAAAATATGTTTGTGTGTGTGCATGTGTGTGTGTGTGTGTGTGTGTGTGTGAGGTGTAAACTGGGATTCCAGCCACCTTTCTGCCACAGTCGTAAGTTCTTTGTAATCTGTAATAAAAATATGTTTGTGTGTGTGCATGTGTGTGTGTGTGTGTGTGTGTGTGTGAGGTGTAAACTGGGATTCCAGCCATCAAACTAATTGTGAGGTTTCCAAACATTAGCCTCCTCCTATTTTCTGTATCATATTTATAACTGTTTCACCTCCATTAAACCCCTCTTCTTGTTCTTACACATTTTGTTCCAACTATTCTAGTTTCTAGTTTCATCTAATCCTAACTTTTGCCTCTCTCTCTCTCTCTCTCTCTCTCTCTCTCTCTCTCTCTCTCTCTCTCTCTCTCTCTCTCTCTCTCTCTCTCTCTCTCTCTCTCTCTCTCTCTCTCTCTCTCTCTCCTCCCCCCCTCCCTCTCCTCTCTTTCTCTCTCTCTCTCTCTCTCTCTGATTCTATCTCCCCCCCTCACTCCAATCCCCATTCTCCTTCTCCGTAGCGTGTCCATTCAACACATATGGGAAAGACTGCGCCGAGAAGTGTGACTGCCCGGATGGGTGTGGATGCAGCCCCCTGTTTGGAGATTGTGAGCCGGCTGGCTGTACACCGGAACACCTACCCAAATACAACAAAGGTGAGAAGTCCCTCCAAGCGATGCAGCCCCCTGTTTGGAGATTGTGAGCCGGCAGGCTGTACCCCGGAACACCTACCCAAATACAACAAAGGTGAGAAGTCCCTCTAAGCGTCGCACCGACGTAGACGCGATGGTCAGAAAGAAACATCATCATTTACAAAGTCGATTGGCTTGTGGCGGTCACTGAATCGATGGCATTTTTTCATAACTCAAAGCTTACGCGAAGCCATTACGATATAAACTTAGCGTAGTTAAGTTGAAAAATAATCGTGAGAGTTGCATACGGCCCCAGGTCGATATTACGTTAGAACTTGAAACGAGTAGGTTGAGTTTTGAGTGTTTGAGTGTTAAGTTGGTTTAACGTCCGACAGCAGCACTATATAGGCTATATTGTGGACGGGCCCCAAGACGGACGTCTTACCTTTTTATGTGCTGCCACACACGAGACAGGGCGGGGATGCCATGACTCCTGTCTCAGCCGGTCACCTTAAACTGACACCGACCCAACCAGTAGGGAGCGACATTGCCAAAACTCGAATCGGGACCTTTTGCGTCGGGAGCAGATGTTCTACCCCATGGCCACCGCGCCCACAACTTAGCGTAGTTAAGTTGAAAAATAATTGTGAGTTGCATATGGCCCCAGGATGATATGACGTTAGTACTTGAAACGAGTAGGTAAGTCAGTGGGTGAATAGTTGAGTGAGTGAGTGAGTGCGTGGGCGGGTGGGTGAGTGGTTAAATACGTGAGTTGCTGAGTGGATGAGTGAGTGAGCGGAGTGGGTGAGTGAGTGAGTGAGTTGGTGAGTGAGTGAGTGAGTGGGTGAGTGAGTGAGTGAGTGAGTGGGTGAGTGAGTGAGTGAGTGGGTGGGTGGGTTGGTGAGTGGGTGAGTGGGTGGGTGAGTGGGTGGGTGAGTGAGTAAGTGAGTGAGTGAGTGACTGATGGAGTGTGTGGTTGAGTAGATGGGTGAGTGGAAGCTTGAGTGAGTGAGTTAGTGGTTAAATGATTGGTTAGCTGGGTGAGTGGTTAAGAGGGTGGGTTGGTAAATTTTTGTCAAATATTGCTAAAACAAAACAAAAAGTCAACATTCCTGGATATTTTGCGGGAAATTCTGAACTTCGCAGCCGCGGAAACCATAATCAGCATCTTAACTTCACACTGATCTTAATCCTGACCCTACTTAATTCGTATATGTTTCGCTTTGGACTTAATATTCCTCTCGAATTTCCAATTTTTCATTTTTTTTTCTTCTCTCATGCTCACATTATCCCAGCTTCTTTTTCAACTTGACTTTTATCCCTTACAATGTTAACATAACTTCTCTTCTCATCTCACTAGATATACTTCCTTCTTTTTTAATACCAGACAATCCCTACCCGAAATGCATTAACCAAGACCAACTGGACGACCTGTCTAAAGAGAGTGGTAAGTTCATTGTGAAGTCTGAAGAAACAACACAACAAGAAGTTCGCATTATATAGACTGTGGAGGTTCTGAGCAGCCAGAATGCTAACTAAGGCTTCTGTCTGTCTGTCTGTCTGTCTGTCTGTCTATCTATCTATCTATCTATCTATCTATCTATCTATCTATCTATCTATCTATCTATCTATCTATCTATCTATCTATCTATCTATCTATCTATCTATCTATCTATCTATCTATCTATCTATCTATCTATCTATCTATCTATCTGATCTATTTTATATCGTCTATCTATCTATCTATCTATCCATCCATCTATCTATCTACCCTTTTTTATATATCTATTTCTTTAAAAGACGTACAAAAACAGCGTTTATTAAGGCTGTAAAATGGCTCAATTTGTACCAAAATATTGTGTACTTTGGTTACTTTGCCTGTTCTTTTGAGGAGCTTCACGCCGAATTCAATGCAACGTTATTTTTTTATTATCTGTCTGCGCATGTAAGGAAGAGAGTCTCAGTTTGTAGCATTATATTTTAAAACGAAATTTACGTGTTTTTGTGTGTTTGTGTGTGTGTGTGTGTGTATCATCTATTTGTGCATCCGACTGTGCATCTGACAGCGCAACGCGATGTGCTGGAGATACCGTGGCTAGCGATGCTCTCCGTGATTCTCTTGCTTTTTGTCTTTGTGCTCGGCAACTTCATCTGGTGGTAAGTACAATTACAAAACTTGCTCTCCAATCTCCACAGCACTAGCAGCAGCTCTCTAGCGGCCTAACTCTAAATAACATCAGGCGCTGTATGCAGGGTGTATTTTCATTGTGATACCCACAGAGTAAAATACTTTTCTAAAAATTTCTCTGCAACAGCTCGCGAGTGTGCTGCCTCATCTCATGCGCTTTATACTGGAATAACTTTTCATTGTGACCCCAAAATAGTAAAATAATATTAGAAAATAATATTCTCTGTAGCATCTCGCAAGTTTTCCGGCTTCATGGTGAAAGTGGAATGTCTTTTCATTGAGACACCAAGAGAGTAATTACAAAATAATATTCTCTGCATCCTCTCGCGAGTTTAATATCTAAAATATACCACGCTCTTCATGGTGGAATGTCTTTAAATTTCTATGTGACACCAACAGAGTAAACAATTATGAAGACATGGTATTAAAATGTAATAATAAATAATTAAAAAAATATAAAATGAATAAATAAATAAATAAATAAATAATTAAACAACACACCAACCAACTAATCAACCAAACAATGAACCAACTATTCAAGGCACTAACCAGTAAATTAACCTGAATCAAGTGATCAAATACACACTCAATCCTCTACCTAGGTGGTTCATGGTTCGCATCCCCCCTCCGCCTATGGAAGACATTATGGTGGATAGGAGCGAGAAACCAGACTATATCGTAGACAAACAGGAGGAGGTGAGTACACTGTGCCAGGTGTGTGTGGTTGAGTTTTGAGTGTTGGTGTGTTAAGTGTTGAGTTGGTTTAACGTCCGACATCAGCAATATCAAGGCTATATTGTGGATGTGTTCCGAGACTGACGTCTGACAATTTTATGTGCTGCCACACACGAGACAGGGCGGGGATACCATGACTCCTGTCTCAGCCAGTCACATTAATCTGACACCGACCCAACCAGTAGGGAGCGACATTGCCAAAACTCGAATCCGGACCTTTTGCGCCGGGAGCCGATGTTCTACGCCAGTGCCACCGCGCCCCCAACTTAGCGTAGTTAAGTTGAAAAATAATTGTGAGAGTTGCATATGGCCCCAGGTCAATATGACGTTAGTACTTGAAGCGAGTAGGTAAGTCAGTGGGTGAATAGTTGAGTGAGTGCGTGGGCGGGTGGGTGAGTGGGTGAGTGGATGAGTGGATGAGTGGGTGAGTGGGTGAGTGGATGAGTGGGTGAGTTGGTGAGTGAGTGACTGTGTGCATGGTTAAATACGTGAGTTGGTGAGTGGGTGAGTGGATGAGTGAGTGAGTGGATGAGTGAGTGAGCGGAGTGGGTGAGTGAGTGAGTGGGTGAATGGGTGAGTGAGTGAATGTGTGTGTGGTTGAGTAGGTGGGTGAGTGAGTGATTGAGTGTGTGGTTTAGTGATAAGGTGGGTGGGTTGGTAAATTTTTGTCAAATATTGCTAAAACAAAACAAAAAGCCAACATTTCTGGATATTTTGCGGGAAATTCTGAACTTTGT
>RQTK01000842.1:110484-128232 GCA_003991915.1 Elysia chlorotica
CGAAGACACAGATTCGACCCAGTGGATGGCAGCCGCAATTGGTGCATACAATATATACATGTATATAATTTTTACTCATTATGGTTCACTCATTGTTAGTTTAGAGTATAAGCCCAGTGCTGTATTAACCCCTGGTTGACCGAGACTAAAATTGTAATCTAGATCAATGTTGGACAAGGTCACAAATTAAGCAGGATTTTTTTTTCTTTCAATTTATGTACAATATTATTGTTGCGGTTGGTATTTTTTATGATTATTTTGGAGTTAACTTCATTTGTTGCTATTTAATTGTAAAAATTTTCATGAAGACAGTTCATTTGAATTTCGAATTTAAAATAAGTAGCCTACATGTATAACATAACAATGTATGCTATCCGAAAAGAGAGGTAACTGAATAAAATACGTTTATTAATTTCGCGGCTCTTTCCCTTTGTAACATTTTGTTTTGTTGATTTACCCTTTTCCAAATGTAAAAACAAAACATTATAAGCTTATCATGTGTTGAATTTAAGATATTTGATAAAGGAAAATCATATACAGAAATTTTTGTTTCCTGAGAAAACTAAGAGGTGTTGCGACTTCTTTTTCTTCTCTTTTGTGTGTGTGTGTTTCTTATTTTTACTTGCCTGTTAGTGTTGGCTTCTCTGAGTTTTTCTGATTCCTTTACGTGGCTGATTTAACATGTCTCTACTTTCTTTAACTATTTCTTTCTTTCTCTCACTCTCTCTCTCTCTCTCTCTCTCTCTCTCTGTCTCTCTCTCTCTCTCTTATCCCGTATTGACATATCTCTCTCTGTCTCTTTCTCTCTCTCTGTCTCTTTCTCTCTCTCTCTCTCTCTCTCTCTATCGACCTCTCTCTCTTATCCCGTATTAACCTATCTCTCTCTGTATCTGTATCTGTCTGTCTGTCTCTCTCTCTTATCCCGTTATTGACATATCTCTCTCTGTCTCTCTCTCTCTGTCTCTGTCTCTCTCTCTCTCTCTCTCTCTCTCTCTCTCTGTCTCTCTTATCCCGCATCAATCTATCTCTGTGTGTCTCCAATGCGTGCTAAACTGGCTCAAGTGCCATAGCGTTGGTCCAGAGTTCGAAACCCTCGGTCAGTCATAAATGTATTTGTCTGATTTGATCCCCTTCTGGTTGGATCGTGATCAGTACTGTATAATGTGACTAGATTCAAACCATGTGTCATGTGTGGCAGCTTAAAACTTTCAGACGCCAGTCTTGAGGCCCGTCAACAATGTAGCCAGGTGGTGCTGACGTTGGACGTAAAGAAACCAACACAACCCAACAGAACTCAACCCAACTACCTCAACCCAACGCAACTCAACCCAACTCAATGCAACCCAACTCAATTCAACTCATCACAACTCAACTCAACCCAACTCAACTCAACTCAGCTCAACCCAACTCAACACAACTCAACCCAACTCAACCCAACAGAACTTAACTCAACTCATCTCACCTCACCTCAACTCAACTCAACTCAACTCACTTCAACCCAACTCAACCCAACTCAACCCAACCCAACTCAACCCAACTCAACCCAACAGAACTCAACCCAACTCAACCCAACAGAACTCAACCCAACTCAACCCAAACAGAACTCAACCCAACTCAACCCAACTCAACCCAACCCAACTCAACTAAACTGAACCCAACTCAACCCAACTCATCTCAACCCAACCCAACTCAACTCAACCCAACTCAACCCAACTTAAATCAACCCAACACATATCAACCCAGCTCAACTCAACCCAACACTACTCAACTCAAGTTAACCCAACTCAAGTCAACCCAACAAAACTCAGTTGAACTCAATTCAACCAAACACAACTCAACCCAACCCAACTCAACTCAACGCATCTAAACCAATTCGTCTAGACCCAACACAATTCAACTCAACCCAATTCAACTCAACTCAACTCAACACAACCCAACACAACTTAACTTATAAAAATCAACTCAACCAGATTTTCATGCTTAAGCTATGTATATAAAAAAGAAACAATTTAAAGCCTTTTCAATTTCAGTATCACAATGTATTTATCTCCAGGAAAATTGTTTAACAACCAGAAAACAATAAAAATACAAATTGGCATTTTGCTTTGCCAATCAGTTTCACTCGTTATACCAATAAGTTATTCAACTTACAACAATACATCATCGGTTAAAATCAAGGTTAGTTCTTTCTACTGTTTGATACCCCATAACATCGGGTGCGTCAAGGGTTAAAATGTTTTAAATAATATACATGTTATTATATGAACATGCTGCAGAAATGTTATTTCATTTTAAAGAGATAAAAGAAGTAACTGTTCATATGTCACATTAACATTTTTGTTATTATAATTATTGTAACATTATACTAAAATCTGCTTATACATTCACCCAGGCACAAAATTGTAATCATCATTATTATTCTTTACAGGCAAACATGGAAAGTATTTATTCTCAAGAAAAATGCCTAAAAGCAGCCACTCTTAGGTAGTCCCTGTTTCTATCAAATCAGGTTTTGCCCTTATGGTAGGCCTACTCAGAATTGACTGAAATTTCTTTGGGATAATAAGTTTCCAAATTTGACTATAACAATTATATGTAATTGTTTATTGATAATGCCAGGCTTATGGTGCTGTAACATAAGATTTTTATCATAATTTTCATGCCACACAATGAGGAAAACTTCAAAGCGAAAGTGACATAAATAACATAATCAATAAACATCTTTTGTCAGAGTAAATTAATGGGTAGGCCTAGTACATGTACTAGAGAGTTAAATCGGCAATCGACTTTCTTTCGACTCTCACATTCCCCAACAATCTTAATATCAACCTGCAAGCACATACACACACGCAACAAAAATAAAATATGATATGAAAATGACTAGAATAAATAAAGGGTAGGATGAACAAAAGTTCTAAAGCAGATAAGGGCAAATGTCCGACGATACAAATCTGCCATACTATGTAAAGATGTACCTGAGAAAAATATTCTGAAGATAATGCTGCAATAAACTTGTTGAGCTGATTGGCGCATCAATCTGGGATTTCTACGTTTTCTGTATGGTATACATACATTGTGTATAATTAGAACACTAGAGAGAGAGAGAGAGAGAGAGAGAGAGAGAGAGAGAGAGAGGGGGGGGAGAGAGAGAAAGAGAGAGGGACAGAGAGAGTAAAGGAAGAGGTAGAGAGAGAAAGAGAGAGAGAGAGAAAGAAAGAGAGACAGAGAGAGAGAAAGAGAGAGAGAGAGAGAGAGAAGGTGTTACTGAGTAAGATACAAATTAAGAGAGCTTATAGCTATAAACTTATTGGCACACATAAGGCAATGATTTAAGGAAACGATTCCATAACTTAAACTCTCTATAACGCAACAGATACAGCTGCAGTTGGTGTCCCATTTTAATCAGAGTCAGAACTAGATTTTGGAACAAAAGTGAGCAAAAATTCATGTTGGTGAACAGCCTAATGCCTAGAAGATGATGAAAATGTAGCCTATAAATTTGACACAGTATGCTATTAATCCTTTAAAACATATCCTATTTTTCATTTTAAAAATTTGTGAAAAGAAAAGCAAACACCCAACAAGACAAAGAAGATTACAAGCATCGTTGTGATTTTGAATACCATAGTCCCACACTGTCATACAATAATTGAATTAACTTAATTCATCGTTAGGCAGGCACAAGTAGCTCTATTCAATCCAACAGACCCACATTTCGCAACACGCAAAACGTATAAAAGCATGCGAGTACATAACACACAAACTTCCCAATAGGGATTTGAAGGACCAAACACAGAAAAGTCATCATAATGATAAATAAAACCGCCATTGGCGTATGCTGACCAAAGGGAGAACACTCTGAAAGTCTTTCCTTAAATGTCTCGTGCGAGTGGTCTGCCCCTGTATTCTGGACGCCATGTTTAGCACGGGAATGGCGCTTTCTGAATATTCTTGGACCTCGCAGTTTGGGTGGTTTCTTCTTGTCAGACTTATCCCGCGCATCCCGTCTGCCAGTACCAGTGCTTGATACGCTGTGACTTGTGCTCGGCTCCAAGGAGGAGGAGGAGGAGGAGATATCCCCGCGGAATTCGTGCGGGGCTGATGAAGCAGGGCTGTCAGATGAACCTGGCGGGGGGAGGGGAGGGAGCACGATCCACTCAATGACTGCCATGAACTTGGTGAGCCCCTGTGTGAAACGGTCAGCGAGCCCGAGTTCTGGACCAGGGGCAGGGACAGTGGACGTCTGACCAGACAGACCATAACCTGGGGGGTTTAACTCCACGTCTGCGGCAGAGGTCGAATCCCTGGCGGAGGACAATCGCGTGGACTGGGGATTCCCAGAGTCTGAGTCAGAGATGTCTCCGGTGTCTGTCGGATTGCGCCATTTTAGAGAAGACCTTTGACTGGCGTCAAGAGACGGAGAGGTATGGGACATTTTCAACGGCTGAGATTGGGACACTTGGTTCTCTAAGCTTGTACCCAATGGAGGCCGCGATGTTATCATTGGCGAGGTTTCTGTGGTTCTGATTCCATTTACATTGTCCAATTCAAAACAGTTACTACATGTTACCACGGGTAGCTTCATAGATGAGACATGTTCTTCAGAAGGCTCTGAGAGTGAGAGTGAGACATTATTCGAGGTATCTGCCGATGCTAGGTTGGAGTTGGTGGATTGTGAGATTGTTTTCAGTTGACTGGTGTTATTTTTCTGGCTAGGACTGGTATTGAAATAAGGTTGGGGTAAATGTGACTTGGCCCTACCCCTGATAAAACTGTCAGACGAAAGTTCAGCTTGCTCGACCAAAGGACAAGAAGATGAAGTCAAGGCTTGACACCCGGACATGTTTTCCTGTGCAAAGAAAGTATCCGATGTTTTCTGCAGTTGCAAAACTGGTTTTACAGACTCATTGCTTAAAATTTTAGATTTCTCTATTTCTTCTTCACCGAATGAATCAATATAGTTTTCTTTTGTAGGCCTACTCCCAGAAAAATTTGTTATGGAAATCCGATCAGCGTTTACGGTTTGAGAAGTGTCCTGTTTATTTTTTGAAAAGCTGTTCGTGTGCGTCCCAGTGGCTTTGTCTTGTGTCTGGGTCCCAGTGGCTGTGTCTTGTGTCTGGGTCCCAGTGGCTGTATCTTGTGTCTCTTTCCCAGTCACGTCAACTGAGACCTCCCTGATCAAGAGATCGCGACTCTGTGAAGAGTCAGCTTGTACATAACTTTGTTTCTGCTCGAAAAGTCCAAAACTTAAACAATCACTGCGTCCATCATCTGATAACGTCATAGTTGAAGGTCCACAAATGTCAGATTCCAAAGGTTTTTCTTTACAAGAGTGTTTGTTGGGATTATTGTGGCTAACAGGATCTCGAAATTTTTGCGAAGGGTTATTTTTGCTACCTTCTGGAAAGAGGTTTGAAATGGTGTTGTCAACAAGAGATCCAACAGGCCGAAAATTTGACCTAATTGAACCAGACGCAGACCCTGAGTTAGGCTCTGCAGAGGTGTAGGAATCTTGTATGATATTACCAGACTGTGGCATGTCGGACTTATGAGACTTATTGGAAGCACCAGAGAATATCTTAGGCACATCCATCACAGGCTCTAATATTAACTTAGTACCGTTGATCTCTCTGGTTGTGTTAGTTTCTGCCCCCAGAAGATCAGGCTTAATGTGATGATGATTCGGCACACTCAAGGTCAGCGATTGGGGTAGGCCTATGTGGTCGTTGTGCTTGTTTAGGTCAAGGTCACAATCAGCGAGAAATGGAGTTGCCTCCCTTTGAAAAGTCGTCTCTTTTGGTTCATGGTGCGCTGCATGTGCTTTGTACTTCTTCCTGCCAAATTCCGGCGTTGGTGTTGATTCCCTCTCAAATCTGGGCACGGCTGGCGGGGCGGGCGGAGATAAACAGCCCCGATTAGTGACGGCGGATGATTTGAAAGCTCCAGGAAATTTGGAATTCTCTGGAGGGCCTGGCAAAAAAGGTGTTGGCTCCCTTTCTTCTCTGGAGAAACTTTGAGGTTGTCCGGCGCATAGCAGTAACTGTTCCTTGACAGATTTCTGGTTATCTTCACACGTATCATCACTGGGTTCCATACTATCCCACATTTCGACAACAATGGGCGGGGTTCTCACCTTCTCGATCTTTTGACTCGGCGTCGAAATCCTTACAGATAGAGCATCCTGAGCCTCCGCGTTTAGTCTGACATCTTCTATACATTGCTTCTCTTTGCAACTACTAGACTTTTTCTCCATTTCTCTTGTATCTGGTATTCTTCTGGGGATTTTCGACGGCCCCCTTTGGTCTTCTTTATCTTCCTCTGTGTTATACCCACTGCTTGCTCCAGCAGATTCGTTCTTCCTCTTTAATTGAGAGGTACAGCAAGTGCTGACATCCAGATTGTTTTCTAGCCCTGATTTGCTCGTTGTGATATCACCATCCTCGTCGAAAAAGAAAATGGCTGTTTTGGGGACGGGGTAGGCTATTTGGCCAGGCGAAGAGTTGCTACTGTTATCGCAACCTTCGTCGCCACTTCCCAGCTCATCGTCATCGAAAACAGAGTCGCCTTCATCGTCACTGAAAGAGTTGTTGAGGATACTGCCGGTAGATCCTGGAGAGGGGGGAGTGGGGATTAGTGGGGGGAGGTAGAGGAGTACAAAAAATTAAAGCTCAAGTCAGAATGAGGACAGGATAAGAACAATTATTAATTTCTTAAAAATGATTAGCGGTTACTAGCCTAATTCAAATTTTTGTGCAGCCAATCGTTTATGAAAGAATTCAATTTGAAAATTAAGAAAAGGAAAGGTTTCAATTTTTTATGTCTTATTAAAAAACATGTTTTCGTATGCATTACACAAAAAAGAAGTTATAATGTTCTTTATAAGCTGCTATGATGATCCAAGATAAAAATGTACATTAATTATCTCTACGTGCAGACCTTTATCACTGGATTTTTAGCCAATTAGACATACTTGTCAACAAGAATTTTACTGGTGATCCTATTTTTTAAGGAAATCTATACTCGAGTATCAACATGAAACGATACTTCACACACTCGAAATGTGGAACTCTTCATTATGAGATTAATGGTCAGATGTAGCTATTCGTTATCATAATTCACAGCAAAAATTGCGAAAGTAAAAAAGAACATTCTCCCAAAAAAAAGTATTTGCCAAAAAAAAATTTTAAGTCAATTACAACCAAAATTTGGAATAAAATTAAAGTTTGGGCATTATCTTATACACTGAATTTTAATTGATAAAAAAAAACAACAAATAACAAAAAGAAAATTAAAAACAGAAAAAAGTGATGCAAGAACAATGAAACAAACAAAAAAAAAAAAACAACAGCATACTGAATTAAGAAACTCATGACTTACAGTTTGGACTTTACTTGTGTTAAAACTATTGGTGCAAAAAGCATCTACAACTATTGATCTACAAGATCTAGAGTCAGGCCAAGTGCACATAATGTATAAAATAAGATCATGCCATATAACTGAACACAATCATATTGCAAAATTATAAAAGCATAAGCATAAATCATAAGAAAATGTAAAACCACTAGTCAAGCCACAAAGTCGTCATTATCATACGAATAATGCTAGTCATGGGACGTATACTTTACCGGTTGTAGCTTTCTCGATGGGAATTAAATGTATTTGTGATATTTCTTAAATTCAATGCCAGGTCAAATCAGCGCTATCAAACATCGACCTACAAATGTTGTTTTCTCTTTTAGCAATACCGTTTTGTGTCACACAGGCACAGTATTTATCAAAGAGTTCCTTTTAAAGTAAAGAGCTTCAATGAAGGTTTATCATTCATTTTTTTTAATTATTATTGAAATTGATGAGTGGTAACAACATATATGATTTTCCTGTCAGCGCTACATCACAAAATTAAATTTTCATAACGATGTATTTAGTGATACCACTTCCTCCCCTAAAAAAAACAACATTCTGAAGAACCTATTACCCCGTCTGTGTCTCTGTCTGGCAGATTTTCTCTAGGGACCCGTTCATGATAAAGCCCAGTAACTGGCTTTGGACATTCCTGCGCATTTTGAATGAGACTCAAAATAGTGCACGGATTTCTTTTATTACAAAAATAAATAACTTGTTATACTCAATGCTAGTTTTACACACTTAGCCAAAATTGACGAAGCTCCATTTCTCTGTAAGAGGGTCCAATGATGATTTGTAAGTCTCACTTCTCTCCTCCGCTTTCATATTTCTCTTCACATATGGACTGTTCTCTATAGAGGGAGGGAGAGAATTCTCTCCCTCTCTCCGGGTTTAACGTCTCCTAGGTTCCCCTGGAGGATCCTATACGGCGAAAGTTCACATGTAGACTTTTATTTTCAGATAATATAATTATAGATGTAGGCAGTTGGTATCAATAAAGGTTCGGTGTTCAAAAAATGGCACAATGTAAGAAGGATTGCTGGGAATGGATGAATAAATAGAGCTGTGTGAGATGGGATGGGAGTAACATCGTTGTCATGGGTGAAGGTCATTGAAGACTGGACAAGAAACGCATTAGCTGTCGGCCTTGAACCCTGGGGTAAAAATAAAGAAGAAGCATTAGGGTCAGATTATGGCTTTTATGTGAGAATAAATATTAATAACTGTCAATTATGTAATGCATGTGTTAAGATAAACTTTAATATACAACAACTATAGTGCTTTTGTCATTAACGATGCTTTGCCTTCCCATTCTCCTCCTAGTTTTCTTCCTTCCCGAAATACTGAAACAACAACAACAACAACAACAACAACTACTACTACTACTACTACTACTACTACTACTACTACTACTACTACTACTACTGCTACTGCTACTGCTACTGCTAATGCTACTGCTACTACTACTACTACTACTACTACTACTACTACTACTACTACTACTACTACTACTACTACTACTACTACTACTACTACTACTACTACTGCTGAATCCTTATTTTACATTACATAAATAATTATTGTCCTTCTCATCGCCATTACCATGTGCATTATAATTGTAATTATTATTTATTATTATTATTATTATTATTATTATTATTATTATTATTATTATTATTAGTATTATTATTATTATTATTATCAATATAATTTGTATTACCTTTATTAGTAGTAGTATTATCGTTGTAGACAATTAATAAAAATCAGAAGTAACCGACATACTAAATGAAACTTGCTCATTCTAAAATTGAAAACTTTATTTCTTCTTCCCTATTTATCTCTTAACTACTCTACATCTTTAGTACCCATATTTTAGAAAAGAAATCATTTCACAACTGAGGTGAGCATCAATTCACTACTTACTTCGAGCAATGGTGCGGGTTGAGTTGAACACAAACGGTCTCACGTCAGAGTCCAGTTTGCCAGGAAGGGACAGTTTGCCAGGTCGAGCAGATAAAGATGGCGCTGCTTTGCTACCTGATGATGTTGATAATGATGCTGCTGCTGATGCTGATGTTGTTGTTGCTTGTGGTACAAGTGGTGGCCGTTGTGATACAACATCTTTGTTACCAGCGGTACCGGTAGGGGTAGGACTGATAGACGGTGAAATAATATCACGAGGTTTCCCGATTTCATCCCTCCATCCGGCGGCTCTTCTGTAGACAGGTATCTCTCGACTACCGTAAGCGTCGTGGCCGTGGTAGGACTTGCGCTTGCTGGTATCCTTGCCAGAGCTGGACGCGATACGCAGCGAAGGTGTACCTTCTGAGCCTTGCTGCTGTGAGATCATTTCGTGGAAAGATGCTCGTTTAGACTTGACGTTGATGGACAAGTTATTTAACCCTAGGACTGAAGCTGGATTTAAACCTGAACCCTGGGCTTGTGGGTTAAACGGGGATGCCGGTGGCATGTTTCCGACAGGCGACCGGGCTGTAGGAGTCTCTGCAGTTTTGACCTTCAAGTTTCGGATGGTGATGTCTGCCTCTTTGGTGCTCCTCCCTCCAGTGAGAGGTTCCAGTTGTTTCTTCACAGTCTCCAACAACTGCTGCCGCGTTTCGTTGATGTTGGCAGTCCGTTTGAGGATCTCTCCATCTTTCTTGACCTTCTCTGGATCAGACGCTTTCTTCTTGCTCTTGGGCCGCTCCAGACTTTTGGTGTAGCTGTCCCGCAGGTCGCTGATGGAGGATGACCTCTTCATCTTGACCAACTCCAGGTCTTCTATACTGTTACGCCTGGACCTGAGTCTTGCCGGACGGTCCAGTGTGGCTGAGCCTGAGGCGAAACTGTCCAGAGTTTTCTTGATGTCCCCGATGGAGTAGTTGTGTTTCTCGAGGATGTCGTCCCAGTACTTGTGTTCCTCCGCGGTCATGACCGCAGCACCGCCTCGGGTCAAGGTCGCCTCAAGACTCTTGCGCAGGTCGGAGAAAGAGTAGTCCCGCTTGTAGACCTTCACTTGCTCTTCCTCAGGGGAAGTCACTGGCTGGCTCTGTTTCTCCTTCCGTTTCTTCTCATTTTCTTCTTCTTTCTTCTTCCTCTCCATCCTCTGAACCTCTTCGTCTTTCTGGCGTTTGAGCTGCTCCTTTCTCAACTGCTCTTTTCTAAACTGCAGTCTCATTCTTTCTTGCTCCTCCTTCTCTTTCTGTTCTTTCTTTTTGGCCTCTTCCTCTTCTTTTTTCTTTTGTAACATGTCTCTTTGAGCAGCCTGTTTTCGTTTTAGATCTGCTTTGATGAGCTCCTCTTTCTTTTGCTGCTCCTCTGCATCTTTCCTCTTCTTTTCTTCAGCCTCTTGTTTTGCTTTTAGCTCCTGCCTTTTCTTATTCTCTTCCAATTCTTTCCTCTCCTGTATGAGTTGTTGTTCTGCCAGTTTCTTTTGCTCCATCTTTTTCTTCTCTTCTTTGAGTTTTCCTTCCTCTTCCCTCCTTGCTTCCTCTTTCAGTTTAGCTCCTGCTTGTCTTTTTTCTTCTACTTTTCTCTGCTCCTCCTTTAACTTCTCTTCCTCTTTTCTTTTTTCTCAGCCAGTTTCTTTTCCTCTATTTTACTTCTCTCAGCCCTAAGTTTCTCTTCTTCTTTTCTTTTCGTTTCTTCTATAATCTTTTGCTTCTTCTCTTCCATTTTCCTTCTTTCATCGTCTATTCTAACTTGTTCTTTCTTTGCAGATTCTTCCTTTAATCTCGCCTCATCTAACATCTTCTCTTGTTCTTTCTTTAACTTTATATCTTTTTTCCAGGCTGGAACATTATTCTTATCCTTAGATTTTTCATCACCTGTTACTTCCAACTCTCTTCTTTTCATCCAAGGGCTGACCTTCTTCTCCTCCTGATTCTCTGGAATGTTCTGGGCGTTTAATGAAGCTGAGTTTTGGGCATGCGCACCAGGACTCGGACTGCGATCTAAAAGCCCTGCCCCCTTTATATTTCCGGCAAATTTCGACTCAGCCCCAATCGCCTTCTGTTGGTCGTGAAGTGCACTGTCTGGGAGTTTGAGCTTGCCAGGTTTTTCCTGAGCGTCTTTCGCTCCTGCTACTGTTGCTGTTGCCGGTTTGGATTCAAACTTATCCTGGAATCTACTAAGTACGCCAGGCTTTGGCTTGTTAACAAGCGCTGAAGCGGGTTTGGGTTTTTCTTCCACCTTTTCCTGGAACATTTGAAAGGCTTTTGGTTTTGGCTTGTTGGTACCTTGCTTATTGTCTGTGACGGTGGGTGGTTTTCTATTTGTCAAATCTCCTGCCGACAATCCTGGTTTCTCGTCTCCTCCAATTTTCTTATTTATGTCCAGCTGTGAGTGCATTTTCCCACCAATGCCATTTTCAGCACGTTTTGGAGCCAAATTTGAACCTTTCCTTTTCTCCTCGTCCTCTTTCTTTTTCTGTTCTATCTGTTTCCTTTGTAGATCTTCCTCTTCTTGTTTTTTCTTCCTTTCTTCCTCTTTCTTTTTTTGCTCTAATTGTTTCTTTCTTTCTTCTTCTGCCTGTCGTTTTTGCTCCTCCTCCTTTTTCTGCCTCTCTTCTTCCTTCCTTTTTTCTTCTACTTGTTTTTTCTTCTCTTCCTCCTCTTTCTTCTTTTTCTCCTCTTCTATTCTTTTTTGTTCCAAGTGCTTTTTCTGTTCCTCCTCTTTTTTCTTTTCTTCTTCTTCTTTTCTTTTGTCTTCCTGCTTTTTCCATCTTGCCTCTTCTTCCTCTATTCTTCTCTTCTCTAGCAATTCCTGTTTAAGACGCTCCTCCTCTTCTTTCCGTAACTTCTCCACAGCTTGCCGTCTCTTCTCATCCTCCTCCTGCTGTTTTCTCCATTGCTCTTCCTCCTCCTCCTTCTCTCTCCTCTCTCTTTCCAACCTCTCGGCTCTCGCCTCTCTCCTTTTCCTCATCGCCTCCTCTTTCTCAGCACTCTCTCGTTCCAATTCCGCCCTCTTCCTGCGTCGCTCCTCCCTCTCTAGTATCAACTTTGTCTCCAGTTTTCTCTCCTCCTCCTTTTTCTCCTTCAGCTTCCTCCTGACTTCCTCCTGCTCTTTCTCTTCCTCGGATTTCTCCCCGTCGTTTTTCCTCTGCGCCGCCTGCCTCTCCTCCTCCTCCCGCTGCTTTCTCTCCTCATCCAGACGCTGTTTCTTGGCCTGAACGCGAGCTGTGAGATCGCTTCGCCGCAGGTTTTTGCGCGCGTTCTCCCGACCCTCACTTGGGGATTGCGCACCCTGAGCATCTCCATTTGGCAGCATCTCCGCATCGGAGCCGCGTCTGTTTCCTGGGGAACACAACCGTTCATTTCTTTTGAGACTGGTAAAAAAATTACTAGGATTCATTTCTATTGAGACTGGTAAAAAATTACAAGGATTCATTTCTATTGAGACTGGTAAAAAAGGTAATTACGAGGAATTACAAGGATATAAAGAAGTATTTGTAGACATACGAGAATATGATTGTGAATACAATAGGAAAATATTTGTTGTTACCGTTAAAACCGTACACAATGAGGATTGTTACCGTAAAAATGAGGATTGTTACCGTAAACAATGAGGATTGTTACCGTAAACAATGAGGATTGTTACCGTAAACAATGAGGATTGTTACCGTAAACAATGAGGATTGTTACCGTTAATAACCGTAAACAATGAGGATTGTTACCGTGAACAACCGAAAACAATGAGAATTGTTACCGTAAACAATGAGGATTGTTACCTTTAACAACCGTAAACAATGAGAATTGTTACCGTTAACAACCGTAAACAATGAGGATTGTTACCGTTAACAACCGTAAAAAATAAAGATAAAAGCAGTACATATGTCACCTTAACTGTGTTTACCCTATACTTGAGATGTATTACTAGTTAAAACATAAACAAAATCTCCACAACAAAAACATTACCACAAAAACAGGATGACTAAAGGATAAGTTTATTTATACGTTTAAATAAAATACTAAAGACAATGATAATACCAGCTCAGCCATGTATAGAGTGCACATAAGAGGCTATATAAATCTCATTATTGTGATAAAAGAACTATACAAGTGGACCTTTCAGGACATGAGGGTTATCGGGTGCAAGTGGTAGAGTGCCGAGCTCCCAATCGTAAGTTTAAAGTTTCCGTACCACCATGAGACAAATTATGTTGGATTTTGCCCCGTACTGCTTGGGCCAGTGTCAGCATAAAGTGACCGGCTGAGACAGTCCCGGTATCTCTGTGTTGCAAAATGTGCAAATTTCAGATGTTAATCTTGTGACCCACCTACACTTAACATATTTTTTTGGAACCTAGAAGGTAAAAGATGTTAAACTAGAAGATGGCTTCTTTTCTAAAAGGTTAAGACAGTACAGCATTTACATCTTTTTGCATGAGATCAACTTCGTGTCAGCCCAAACTAGAGAAATTTTAATGAGATTGAATGATACATTACGTTGTAATAAATCATGAACATGTTATCCGCATTGTTAATTACTGTTTTAGCTAACTTGAGCAAAAACGGTGAAAATATTTCCTTCCACTTACAAATTTCAGAAGTTGTAATATGCAAGCATTAGAATAAGTGTAACCATTCGAGAGTCTTAACTCTTTAAACCCAAGCGGCCACAGTGTGCGACCAATAAAATAACAAGATATGACGAAAAACAAAAAAATACCATTTTTCCATTTATAGATGTATCTCAAACCCTCAGTCAAAAAACAAAATGGGCATGTGTGCTTAAAGAGTTAAACAAATCATTGTTCTGGTGTGTAATAGTAAGAGCTTAACCCGGCTGTAATTTTTTTTCAATTTCTAAATTACTTACACAAACATGTCCAACGATGACAGCTCTACTCCTTGGTTTCTCTTTTGTTAAGCAAAAAGAATGACGTTTTCCTAACTCAGCCTTTTAATTATTTGTTTTATGTTTTGTAAAAGTTTGGTGAAGTTAACATAAAAATTGTTGCCTTTAATCTTTACAAAATTGACTTTAAAACAACTTCAAAGGGAGATAAATTTTTCTTCGATTCTTTAGGGTGTATAAAGTTGATTTTAAAATAACTTCGATGGAAGAGGAACTTTTTCGGGTGTGGAGGCGAGGGAGGTGGAAAGTTGATATGTGTTACAAGTACAGTTTTTTTTTCAGAATATTTACTTTCACTTCAGTGATTTATCAAAATTATCTTCGGAGAAAAGTCATTGACAAAAACATAGGAATATTAGCAACAGGAAGTGGCTGCAGTTTTGGAGAGATCTAATCAGCTAAGTCTAGCCTACAGCACACCATGATGAGTATTCTCATTAAAAGACAAGAAGGAGAAGAAATGAATAAATCAAGTCCTGACAAGCGCACACATACAGAGTATACTACAATGTAGCTCTATTGTGGAGAAAACTATGTGATAGGTATATCTATTGATACACCAGTAAAGATACAAAATAAAACTAGACGGCCTACAAATCGCATCAATAGGATTAATTGTATAGATCTTATCTACAGCGCAGTCGCTGAAACAGAACTGTTTCAAGGTATTCTGGGGGGCGCGGTGGTCCAGGGGTAGAACATCGGCTTCCGACGCAAAAGGTCCCGAGTTCGAATCCTGGCTATTCGTTCCCTACTGGTTGGGTCGGTGTCAGTTATAATGTGACCGGCTGAGACAGGAGTCATGGTATCCCCGCCCTGTCTCGTGTGTGGCAGCACATAAAATTGTCAGACGTCCGTCTTGGGGTCCTCCACAATATAGCCTATATAGTGCTGCTGTTGGACGTTAAACCAACCCAACCAACCCTATACTAAGCAGATCTAAACAAATTGTAATTATGTCTATCTATAGTACCTAAAGAGCGTTTTAAAAAGTAGGATTTAGACATGATTTTTTGCGTTTTTGCTATTCTATTTTTTTTTACCAATACAATTGGATCTTAACAAATAAGATGTAGGGCTATAAAAGACGGAGTTATATTTGTTTGTTCCTACGACCCAAACGAAAGAGAGATTTTCTTTTTTTTTCAACCTTGACACATCACTCTTGGCCTATCTATTGCAACACACTATGAGCTGAAGTCTGGATTCTCCAACATGCAAAGACAGGCATTTTTCATGGGCTGCAGGCTTGTATATAAATGCCATTCTTTGAAGGTCAATAATTCCTATTTGCTATACAAAAGTATTAAGTCCATTCATTTACATAAAAAAACGTCAGGGGGTGAAAAGAACCATGGAACAAAACCACTAAGTCAACATAAGAGAGAAAAAAAATACAACAGTAAAAACTTCTGCGCTAAATGAAACTGGGGAAAGCCTAAACAAAAGGGAAAAACCCGATAGCGAGCGCGAGCTAGTATATATAAATCTTATCTTACTTCTTCGTTTGTCAGAATTGTGCGCACCATTTTTGAAGGCCCAGTCGCCCAGGAAGGTCGGCCATGTTGCTCTGCTCTTCAGCGTTAGAGCGTAGTAACAGTCTGTGAGCGGTGATGGCGGCAGCATCTCAAACTCCTTGCCTTGCTTCTCCTCCTCCTCCACCTTCTCTACGATGGTGGAGAACATGGGTGGGAACGATACGGTGCGTCTGTTGGGAGATCTCTGGGGGTCTTTCTTGGAATTTTTGGGTTTGGCTGTGGTCAAAAAAGGCAATTTTGGGTTTTAAGATATGATATAATGAGATTAGAAAGCTAAATTTTCATTTACCCACAACAGAAATTTGAGTTAGATATACAACATCAACTGCCAAAATTTTAATATCAAAACAATTATGAAAAGATAAGCATAAATCCCTCTCTCTCTCTCTCTCTCTCTCTCTCTCTCTCTCTCTCTCTCTCTCTCTCTCTCTCTCTCTCTCTCTCTCTCTCTTGACCACAATAATGTCCTCCCTGTAGACGGTAACATGGAGAGAATACATTAAAACTTTTGAGGTTTTGATTTACAAAAAAAAAAAAAATACAAACCAAGGTGAAAACAAAATTTAATGAATTAAAATTACACGGACCTTTTGAGTCGATGTGCTACCCCAGGACCAAACTTCTCCCACAATGTCACAATGTTAAAGAAACGATAATAAAACATTCAGAATAAGCCCCGCCCACTTTTGGCGACACAAACCTCGGACTGACAGGAAGAACACTGAGGAACACGCCCCCTCCACGTTCTCGGCACGACATCTGTAGGCGGCCTCGTCGCCGCGCATCACGTTGTCAATGAGCAGGGCGTAGGCGCCCTTCCCATCACTCTGGACTTTGATCCGAGGGTGGTCGATGATCTCCTCGTCATCCTGGGATAGAAATTCAGAAGGGAAGGATAGAAGGGTAAAATAATGTGGGGTAGTGGCAAGAGCTGAAGTCAGTGTTTGGGGAGTTCTCTATAGGGTTAAACGTCTCCTAGGTTCCTCTAGGGAGTTTTATACGGCAAAGGGTCCCAAGACTTACGTTTGAATATTTTATGTGTTTCCACGCATTTGACAGGGTGGGGATACCATGACTCCTGTCTCAGCCGGTCACACTATACTGACACCGACCCAACCAGTTACAGGGGACGAAAATCGGATTAATAAATTTGCCGATCGTGGGATTAGATCCACGGATCCTGATCTGAAGACCAACGCTGTACCACTTGAGCCAATTCGCCCTCCCCAGGGGCTGGAGATTCGGAGATTTGGCAACTTAGGTGGTTGGGTTGAGTTGGTTGCTGAACGTCCATGTCAGCTTCAGAGAGGCCATATTGTGAACAACGTCATTACCAGAGAAGACATTTATTGTGAACACAAGTTAAGTATTTAGCGTTGGGCTTACATTGGCTAGGTACCAATTCGATCCAATGGTCGATCCATTTCATTTGTCGGGTTTTGTCTTCAATTGGTGTCAGTGTAATACGACTGCCTGTGGACAGAAGTTCTGTATCACCACTGAGTCTCCGTGTAGAAATTTAAAAATTTTCAGATTTTAGTCTTAGGATTCGTCGCCCAAACAGTTCTGGGCGTGATCCTGAGATCAACCAACTAACCAACTGGCCATATTTTTGAAGCACCATAACCCATCAGACTTTAGTGTCCAAACCCATCCACGATACACACTAGTTGGTGACACCAACAGACTCACCTTGTACCACCTCAGGGTGGGTACGGGAAAACCCTGAACTTTACACTCCAGGCACAGTGCCTGACCCTCCATGATCGTCTCCTCCCCATTCAGGCGGACCAGAAACTCCGGGGCTGTGAGGGGGAAATCAAAATGATAGTATTAGACGTGTATTGGGGACTGTGTGATAAAATATGGAGAGGAGGGGGAGAGAAGAGAGAGATAGAGATAGAGAGAGAGAGAGGGAGAGAGAGAGGGGGCGGGGAGAGAGGGGGGGGGG
>RQTK01000842.1:129665-134665 GCA_003991915.1 Elysia chlorotica
AGAGAGAAGGAAAGAGAGAGAGAAAGAGAGAGAGAGAGAGAGAGAGAGAGAGAGGGAGGAAGAGAAAGAGAGAGAAAGAGAGAGAGACAGACAGACAGAGAGACAGAGACAGAGGGTGGCATAAGGAGTAGGAGAGGTAATTATTGTGACACCGACTGAACCAAATTGGTGTATATTTTTGTGGTTTATGAGAATAGAGATTGAGTGTGAGAAATAGATGTGAGATAGATAGATAGATAGATAGATAGGGAGAGAGAGGGAGAGACATAGAGAGAGAAAGAGGGAGAGAGAGAGAGAGAGAAAGAGAGAGAGATAAAAAAGAGAGTAGAGTGGAGTATACATGGGGTCATTAAAAAGCAATTGGCTTGAAAGACATTCTAATTATTTTTTTTATATATAAACCAAACCAAGAAGAAGTACATTTTAAGACTTTTGCAACCTTGAGATGGCCTTGGTTCTGTGGAAAAATAGAACATTTGGGCTCCTCTTGACATTTCCAATCTTTATGCAGATAATGCTTTCCGTGTGTGGGCACCTCACTGCACTCGAGTCCTGCCCTTTACCTCGCTCATCCACTTAGACACAGGTAGGCAAAGAACAGTGTCGTGGGACGGTGTGCAAAAGGTTAAAACTTCTTGTTATGATGGACCGAAATTTCTTGGTCCGTTGAGGGATGTCTGTTCCACATTGGAGGTTATCGATTGCAGCGAACTTGTTTGTACAACAGAGTAACGTAGTAGATAACACATAGAGAGCGTCGCTGAATCCAAGCTTGCCTCTTCGCGATTGTTCCAAGCTCGCATCCTCACGCTTTTTTTTCAAGATTGCTTCTTCGCACTTGTTCCAAGCGTGCCTTTTCGCGATTTTTTCAAGCTTGCCTCTTAGCGTTTGTTCCAAGCTTGCCTTTTCGCGCTTGTTTAAAGCGTGTCTCTACATAACACATAGAGAGCGTCTCTGATCCAAACTTGCCTCTTCGCGCTTGATCCAAATTTGCTTCTTCGCGCTTGATCCAAGTTTGCTTCTTCGCGATTGATCCAAGTTTGCCTCTTCGCGATTGTAAAAGGTTATGCGTCAAGTGAACTGACTCAAGTTGTAGAGCGTTGGTATCCATGTCGAAAAGTCCGCGGTACAAATTCTACGCTGAGTCAAAATGTCGGCCACTGTGACTGTTTGGGCAGGTGCCAGTATGATGTGATCGCCTGAGTCAGTAGTCCAGATCCCCCCCCCCTCTCAAACCCTGTCTTGTGTGGAAGCACAAACATTTGTCAGAGGTCAATCTAGGGAGTCGTTCACAATATAGCCTACATAATCCTGAAACTAGACGTTAAAACCAACTTCAATCATCTCCGCATACTATGTAGTTTGATATCTCGTTCTTTCCGCCAAAGTACATGTATTCGAGTTCAGAGAGTTAGATCTATCCCGTGTAAACCTTCACCACCAACTGGCATCTTGGCGACACATGCGCCGAGTCGAGTTTGGGTGGTTGGCATGGCCCTGCTGAGTTACAGAGGGCAACTTTTTCAAAGAGCAATTCTTAGTGTGCCGGCTATATCTGAAAACAACTTCCGTTGCGTGTTCACTAATGCTTGCGCTTCTCTGTTGTCTTTGGGAATCTCCTTTGAGCTTAAGGGAAATGTTTGCATGGCACAGAAAGCCTCGTGAAGCTCTCCAAACAACTTTGTCATGGCTCTGTTTTTTGTACTTTGTTTTGGTACTAAAGCAGTTGTGTGAGTAATTAATGATCATGTCGTTAACTCAGTTGTTAAGTGCCCTATCTCATATGTAAAATACTAAAGATTTAGAGTATTTAGAAATAAGATAGGGCAATTTTCAACTCAAGTCACGATGTTCTGATAAGAGTTGAAAACATTGAATAAAGGAAAAAGGCTTTAGGTGTTTCGCTGCCGATGTTCGTTCCACACTATAATTCAAGTTGTGTGAGAAAGGACAAATGAAGAAGTGTGTTTGCCCCACCTATTGCACAATATTTATATCGGAAAGCTGAGAAACCATCTGAAAAACCATAATTCACCTAATAAAGATAGAAAGGAGGGCAGAAGCGAGTTTCGGGAAACTGAAATGGGGTAATTTGATGGAACAGGAATAGGGTATGTATTTTTCTCATGCGCGTCGAACTTTTTCGTTTCCAAAGCGGAGAGGCAAGATTGCGTTAGCGGATAGATCTCGTTCTTTTCCCAGGCGCTATTCAGCCAACCGAACTCTTTAGTCTTTATCCTTTATTGCCCGGATACGCTAACCACGAAGCCATTTTAAGTCTAAAATTAGATTTTCCAAGTAAAAGATTAACATTACGAAACTTTTCTGACTCACCTTCGTAGAGAGCTTTCTTGCGACCGTACGATAACGCCCGTCTAGTATCGTTCCGGTTCAGTAGGCTGTCAATATCGATACCAGCATATCGATCATCTACATCGTCGTCCATTTTGTGTATATCTCCAACAAGGACTGCTACAGCTGCTTTCTCTATCTTATGCTCTGTCTCACATTAATGTTTCACCTATCGATATCACCCAAGCAGCAAGTAAAACACTGAAGAATTATCCGCCCGTCCATCTGTGAACTGGTTTCACGTTCATACTGTAATATGGTCCAGTGGAGAGAGATCTTGTCCGTGATCTTTCAACTCTTGTTTCACTATATCTGTAAAAGGAATCACAAGAAGAAGAAAAAAACTATTAGTAATAAAATAAACCCTGTAAATGGCAATTTTCTGCTTTTCCTATATGTATAATATACTGTGGTAGAAATCAGCGTATAGTATAAAAAAAGGCAGATTTGATACATGTATAATATTCTGTGGTAGACATGTGCTCACGATATACAAAATGCAACTATCATAGTTCAACGGCGACCGTTTGCGGCGTTGGGGATAAAGTGGAGTCTTCCGATGCAGAAGTTCTGGTGTTCAAATCCTGCTCGAGCTATCTGGCTCCCTACAGTGTCTGTGTCAATAAAATTTAACTGCCAAGTCACGGGAATCCGATCTAGGCTCCGAGGGGCGCGGTGGCTCTGGGGTAGAACATCGGCTTCCGACGCAAAAGGTCGGGATTCGAGCCCTGGTAATTGCACTCTCTACTGGTTGGGTCGGTATCAGTTTAATGTGACTGGCTAAGACAGGAGTCATGGTATCCCCGCCCTGTGTCGTGTGTGGCAGCACATAAAAGTGTCAGACGTTAATCTTGGGGTCCGTCCACAATATAGCCTATATAGTGCTGATGTTGGATGTTAAACCAACTCAACAACAACAACATCGCTTGTTGGCGTGATTTGATGGCCATGCTGAGGGTAAGGAGTCTCTGAGACAGCCATAAAACGACTATTATTAGTTTGTAAAGGTGGTGCTCAAAAGTTGGGTAAAAGCTAAGTGATCTTTTTGATGGGCCGGATAATAAAAAAAGTATAGTAACACCATTAAGTTTGTCGGTACCTGCTGTAAACTTATAGTAAGTTTTACCATTAGAAGTCTTAGAGAGCTAGGGTTCTCTTTAAAATTAAGAGTTTATTACATGCAGGTGTTTCTTTGAACCCACTTTGAGATTTATGTATGATAAAATAATGATAATTTTTTACTAAGTAATGTTTGGTTTGGGCGTACACGCTATTCATGTTTTCTAGTATAGCTGCGGGTCAATTCTTGGAAGCCTTGCTGCGGGTACAAATATTGCTGCCAGAAATGCAGTTTTGCTTTAAACAGATGGTTTTGTGTGTTTTACCATTCCCTTTTTATCTTCATGTGTACTGAACACAGCCCCGTACATGAGTGTTGCTTTGAAAAAAGCTTTTTAATGGACTTTCATCTTTCCGATAGAAGCAGTCTTGGGTTTCCGAAAAACAGATTTAAAAATGTCTTAACGCGGATTTTACACACAAAAAAATTAACAACAAAACTAAAAAAAAAAATGGTTTTGAATTTTTGTAGATTGAGGAATAAACAACGTATTATTCTTTTGCCCTTCAACATGTCTGTGGCAAACATCTAGGAGTAAAAGATTTTCGTGGAACTAATGATGTTGGAGAAAATGTGCGAAGCGGACAAGCAGAGCTGAAAACACTAACTTTAGATACCCCCTTTTTTTAAACGTTGATTTACTCTATTGAGTTTAAAGTAACTCCTTAACCGAATGTAGAAGACGGTTCTCTTTTGAAGAGGATCTTTAAGCTTAAACATGACTGGCAAACTTGGTAGTTTAGGTATTGAATATAATCTTATTGTTTCTCGCAATTCAAGCGCACGTGATTGTATACGTGACTTAAGGAAAAAACATCCGAACAACAATCTGTATATCACGGTGAATAACTTGGCAAGGGCTTGCATCATGAAGTAGTAGTAGTAGTAGTAGTAGTAGTAGTAGTAGTAGTAGTAGTAGTAGTAGTAGTAGTAGTAGTAGTAGTAGTAGTAGTAGTAGTAGTAGTAGTAGTAGTAGTAGTAGTAGTAGTAGTAGTAGTAGTAGTAGTAGTAGTAGTAGTAGTAGTAGTAGTAGTAGTAGTAGTAGTAGTAGTAGTAGTAGTAGTAGTAGTAGTAGTAGTAGTAGTAGTAATTGTAGTAGTTGTTGTTGTTGTTGCTGCTGCTGCTGCTGTATTTGTAGCAGTAGAAGAGCATTAATACATATTCTCACATCTTCTTAATTCTCACACATTTCTCACACTCTCGACGTCTTACCGTCTTCCACATTCAATTTCTCACATTCTTACTTCGTTTTTACATTCACACATTCTTACTTTCTCTACTTCTCATAATGCCGACTTTCCCACTACACAATCTTTCACACTTTCACATTCCGAACTAACATATGGCTTCAATCAACACAAAAGAAGTGACGTAACCTTCTAAGAATAAATCGGTCTTTCAGCTTAATCAAGGTTTATCTACCATTGTTGTTTTTAAGATATTTCTTTTTAATCACGCTAACATGAGTTGATTGCAGTGTTGTTGTTTTTTCCAGGACATTTGGCACATGTTTATTTACACATCGATT